>CM053792.1:967928353-968528353 GCA_028749045.1 Cupressus sempervirens | reverse complement strand
AAAGTATATAAGAAAGAAAATGAACTCAAACAAATAGATCAAGAGTAAAAAGGTCCATTTCCATCCAAGCCCTTCACGGAGAACCAACACAATTAGTCTGAAAGGTAAGAGGATGAATAATAAAAAAGAAGCATCAATAAGGTCCAATTTAGTCACTCTTAATGAGGATATTGTTATGCTTTATTAGGACCCTAAGACTTTAGATCTAGATGGTCTAGCTATATATGGAGATATATGTAGTAGAAATGCTAAGCAAGATTAGTTAAGGATGGAACACAAGAAAAAACATGTGACATTTGATATCAAATATTTTTTTTTAGATTTTGTTTCAAATATTACACCCGATGAGAAGACTCTTATCTTGGAGAAATTAATACAACTTATTGACAAAGTGAATGAACCTAATGTGGATGCACATGCCAAATTGATGGTCAAATTAGAAAAGAAATTTTAAAATAAGGTGTTGGAAAAATTTGCACAAAAGATTACAATCCAACAAGTGGAACTTTCCAATTTGGTTGTTGTGCTGGAGGCTATTATATAAAATATTCTTTTAGTTTTTAATAAATTAGGTAACATTCCACAACTTGCCCAAGATATTAAAGCTAAACTGAACAAAGTAGGTGAGAACATGAAATCAAGTACAAATGCACTAAATTCTTATCCATATACATATTCAGTTGATACTCTTGAGTCAAATTCCTCATAGGGATTCAATATGGACTATTACATGACGAAGCAAAAAATAGAGCACAAATTAATGAGCTGTAAGCCTTATTGTTACTTCATCTTGAAGTCATGCAACGACATATAAAGAAGGAAAATGAAATAATCGGTGCACCAAGATTATCAATTATAGATCATATGATTGATCTTGCAACATAGTTGAAATTGGAGATGAAGAATATCAAAATCTTGAAGGAAAATTCTGATACAACTATGAAAATCATGATGAAGAGTCATCAAAAGTTTATTGATAGACTAGGTGTACACCTCAAGTAACCATCTCATTTTTTGAATTTTTTGGCATACGTTTCAAAAAAGAGGGAAATTAATATGAATTGTATACTAAGATATGATATGGGGGTAGTACATATAAGATATGAACAAAAAAAATTAAAAGGATTTTACAAAACACATGTTATACTGAGCATGATTTTGTGAAGAAAAGGATGTATGCATGTAGGGGGAGCTACACAATTTTCACTAAGTCAAATTTTTTCCATTGTGAATAAAGGTTTTTCCACTAATGCAGGAGAGAATGCTACTCCTATGCACATTTTTGTTGTCATTCATGTCAAATAGTTAAGTTGATGAAAGCATAAGATATTGGTTAGTGAACACTATTACCAAACCATAATGTATTTCCTGAGTCAAGATAAGGAGGAAGTGTAAGTATGGAATAGTTATACCTATACATAATATATATCGAGTCAGAAATGCACCAAGTGACAACTCAACTACTGAATATGAATAGAGTATTCACTAAGTTGTACAAGGAAGACAAATATTTTGTAGACACTACAAGCCCCATTATCAAAATCCTTCTTGATATAGGTTAACCTAGTCAACCTATACCTGAGGGTATTTATAGGAAAAGAGACACAAAGATCTTGGGGGAAGTGCAAAAAAAATCAAGAAATAATGAAAATGCTAAAAGATATGACCAAAAAGGTGATAAAGTAACACCTAAAGGGCCATGCATAGAAATGAGAGATGACATACAAATTTGATAAATATTGGAAGAAGAGATAGGGACTAAAACTACACTAAGGAGGCCTTGAAGGTCTCAAAATCAAGTGCTTCCATTTTAAGATTATTAGGATTAACCACAGACATAAATAACAATTACATGCAATATAACTGATATCAAAAATAATAAATTGCATAGAAGAGAACAAAAGACACAAAGATTTAACGTGGTTCACTGAATTCCTGCACTATGTCCACTAATAAGAAGTCTATTATAATTATTATCCAATGATTATAATCCATAATTCTTTACAATTCAATTCCATTGTAAGAAGCTATAATCTCATTATACCTTATAAAATCCCTAACCTTAAGCCATTTTATACAAGCTTTTTGTCACTTACAAAAATTAGGGCTAGAATAAGTAATCCAATAAATAAAAAATTGATGCTTTTTACAATCATAAATTCAATTTTGGCTTTAGAGGCACTACCCCAAAAAAATCCCATGGGGACATTACCCCTTGACCCCACCCTGTATTGTGATAGGGAGCCCACTTGGGGCTTTGGCCTAGGACCCAACAAGCGGTGCTTCTCCTTAAGCCTGCCTTGGGGGCACTATCCCTAAAAATATTGTAGTAATAATCTGGGGGAAAACTATGTTGAATAAAGTGAGAAAATTTAAACTTTGAGGTTGATAGGCTCCATGGCACAACAAAGATGGTACATTTATCCCCCAATTTAATGAGAATATAGGAAAGTCATACTCTTGGTAAAGGAAGAAGATGAGATGATGAGACAAATAAAAATTAGATAGAATATCACCAAGCTTCAAGTACATAAGCCCCCAAAAATTAGGATACAAAGTAAAAATAAATAAAGAAAAAGAAAGAAAAATAATGAAAAAATTAAAAGTCTCAAAAATGGGTTATTAAGAAAACTCAAATTAATTAGAGAAAGAAATATTAGCTACAAAATCATCTCACCCACTATTACCATGTTTGGAAGGCTATTAAAATAGTATAGAAGATCACATATGAAAGACAAGAACATCACAAAGGATCATACCCATCATGATTCGATTCTACTAGCATAGCTAAAAAAGAAAGAGAGAGACATTATTATCTTTCTTAGAAAGTTTTGTTTGTGTTATTGTTAATCTAAAAAATATATATGAAAATGTAGGATCAAATAGTATAGCAAGTTTGTGTGCTTGGTAGTCAATTTGATGCACCCATCGATAACTTTTTCATTCATGTGTGTGTGTGTGTGTGTGTATGTATATTCCCATAGATTAATTCCTTAGTATCACTTCAAAGTGTTAATATGTTTGTATTATCTAGGGATGGACAAAGGTCCATTATCCATAGAGATAAGTATGCATATGTGTATGAATGTATTTCCTTGGGGTGGAAAGTGGTCATTTATCTATTATGGTGTGGCATGTTGCAATGTAAAAGTAAATGTATGTGAAATGTAAGCTATAGTACAGGGAGGGAATTTTTATGCCCCCTACTTTTGATGAATATGTAGCTATAAACATCATAAGGAAAAGAATCAAGGATAACTGGTTCTAGAAACAAGGATATACCCTTAAATGATAATATATGCCACAAACCTAGTGAGGAGTATTCACTCTTCTAATTTTTTTTAAAAAATAGGAAAGGACATGTCACTTATGAGAAGAGACCCTTGAAAGGAAGAGATCTAATTAGAAATACACCTGCCTTTGAGAGGAGTGGTTGAAAAAAGACACAAATTATAAAACAAAAGAGGGAAAGAACAAGAATGCAACTATTAGCCCCTTCTGTCTAAGGAGAACATGAATCCTTAGAGGAGGGTTGATAAAATTTAAAACACATAGCAATGAAAAATTATCATAATGAGGATAATTTACAAATAAGGAATAGGTAATGATCAAAGACATACAGCTCTTTTATATGAGATAAAGTCTTGATCAAGACAATAATTTCATATAGGAAAGGAAAGTGACATGATAAATAAATTCCACTATATTAAGGAAAGTCAATCCTTGGAGAAAGAGAAAAATTAGCATACATGGGTCCATTTCCCCCAAGTATAGAGGCAAGAAACCACAAATGAGCAATAGGAAAAATAAAAAGACTATGGAAGAGTATAAAATGATAATAAAATCTTGTAAGATATAAAGAAGAATTGTAAGTAGTGGACATATGATCCTTGCACAAAATAAATCCCTATATCAAACAAGATGTATCATAGAATAGCACAACACCATAGCCAAAGATAAGGTAAGATATATTATAGGATATACAATTCTAATCAACATAATGTGTAACATATATGATAGAATAATATTATATATGAAGTAAACTATAGGTGATTATTAAATGACAAATAGTAAATCAAAGGTATGAGAATAAATTGTTAGTAAATGATAATCATGTCTTGCATGAAAATAAGCATTACATAACCACAAATAAGAATGTATCATAAAATAATGCAAATCTATAGAGACGTGAAATAAGGAGATGAAAGGATATGTTTTTATATACCTACTTCATAGTGACAACAAAGAGATAATAGATCCTTAAAGAATAAAAGAGAAAACAAGGTAAACCCTCTAGGATAGATCCCTTATAGAATATAAATGATACAAAGAAAAAGTTACATATAGAAATGTAACATAATAAATAAATGGAAAATGGATACATTGTAAAAGATAAAAATCTTCAAGGAATATAAATGTACAAGAGGATAAAGGGAGAGAGGGATAATATATTAATCAAAAGTTAAATAATTTCTCATAGATGCCAAATTTACACTTCCTAGGAATGATATCAAAATATAAAGAAGCATCTAGTAATGAGAAAAATAGATTCCAAATAAAAGGTGATCCTTTCCCCAAAATTAAGAGGAATAAGGAGAAGGACATATTATGCTTCTCTACAGACATATTATATAGAAAAAAAAGAGTTTCCCTAATAGGAGCTAGAAATGCTTAGTAATCTGATGAAGAAGATGAAATTTGAAAAATTTCTCCTCTCTTTAGGATGAGGATGACATGCAAGATCTTTATCATGAATTTCTCTCATGAAATGTGTAGGTTCTTACAGACCTTCCTTGCAAATACTATGTGCATGACACTAGACATTGACTTGGATCCCTTGATTTTATGTCTCCAAAAAGTTAAAATTTTAGGTTTGTTTCTCACTACTACTTGTCAAGTTATTTGGCTTGACATCGTTTATTTTTCTTCCTAGCATGAAGTTGATTGAGGTGGTGTTGTTACAATACTCTCCTCTCATTTAATTTCTTTAGTTAGTTCTCAGGGGTTTGACCCCATGCAATAAATTGTATGGATTTTTTTGTCCAATAATCATTCCTATGGTGTAGTTAATGTTTATGCTCCCAATGACTCTATTGAAATATTAAAACTATGGCATTGAATGATAGATTATTTGTCACCTGCCACTTGGGTTGTATTTGGGAATTTAAATATGGTAGAGACAACTTGTGAAAAAGATGGGATTTTACGTTTCCACTAGGTAGTTGGAGAACTTGAAGCTTGGTTCTACATGCACAATAAATTGGGCCTTTTATATCACAATGCACACTGCCAATAGAATGCTAGGGTTTGGGATACTTGGTCTAATTTTTGAGCTTGTTTTGATGATATTTTTAAGATGCTTGATTGTGCGATGATATTCACATAATATTTTTTCTCTTTTTATGAAGAAATGTAATTATTGTCCATTCATCTACATGATGCAACTTTGTCAGATCACTATAACATCTTCTTTACTATTATTTGGAAAACAACTCAGTAACATCCTTTTAAGATACATTTTTTTCTAAACATGTCTCTCCTAAGTTGTGAACCCATTATGGCACATATATTTCATATGTGGAATTTAGAACCTATACCCCACACCCACATTGGATTGATTCAATAGTGGAATGATGTCATTTCCTATGCAATATAATTTCTCTATATCTAGGGTAGCCAACTTGCTCTACATTGTAGGTGGTCCTATGACACCACTACCAAAGACCTATGTTCATGTTTTGAGGCCTTAGACATGAATATGTTTGATTTAGACCTGGAACTTCAGCTTGCAAATATTTTCCACCAAAAGCAAGTTATTGAGAATTATGTTACCATGGGTGTTCAGATTAAGACTCATCTCCACTGGCATAAAGTTGGAGACCAATATTCAAAGTAATTTTTCCATGCTCTTAGAGCTCATCATACCCTTTTGAGGATCCAAGAAATTAAGGAAGGTCAATAGATTTCTTCTAAACATCCTAACATTCTTCAATATTTTGTCCAACACTATGAGAAGTTGTTTACAACATAGGGAAATTCATCTAACAAGGAGCAAAATTTGAAGGAATGCACTATTATTAATCCAATTTGTCTTGTGGTTGAGCAACATAATTTTTGTGAGAAAATAATTACCATTAGTGACCTCAAGGAATCTATCTTCTCCATTAAGGATGACAAGGTTCCTAGGTGTGATAACTTTCCATCTGAAGTTTACAAGGCTTTGTGGGATTTCATTGGGCCTGATCTGCAAAAGGCTTACCTTGAAGATTTCTACTCTAAATCATTAGGAAAAATTATAAAAAAAGGAAATATTAAATTCATACCTAAATTCAGAGATCCTAAAGAGATTTGCAACTGGAGGCTTATCACTTTGTTGAATATCTCCTACAAGATCATAGCTAAGGCCCTATCTCTCAAAATTTGTCAGCTCTTGCCTCTGATTGTGTGGCTAGAGAAGATTTGTTTAACCAAATCAAGATATTCTCTCAAAAATATCATTGTTATTTAGGAAGTTATTAAATGGGCTCATAGGTCTAAGAAACAAACCCTTTTTTCTCAAAATTGATTTTGTAGAGGCTTATGATTGTATTGAATGGCCTTTCATATTTTCTTTGCTTCAAGCCATTGGATTTGGTTTAGAGTTTCTTTGATTAGTTCAAATCATCTTTGGGGATGCTTATTCTTGCATAACAATTAATGGAAGGTAGGTGGAGGCCTTGGTCTTTTCAGATCCATCTACTAGGGATGTCCTCTAGCTCTAGTTTTGTATGTTCTTTCTACTAAAGGGTTTGGGTTTCTTCTCACCAATGTCATCTACTCTAGTTGTGTTAGAGGAAATTCCATTCCTAAGTCCCTTACTCAAATTTTCAATGGAACTTTTTTGATGACTCATTTCTCACTCCCCTTAAGGATGAGGAGAATACTTCCAATGCCTTATAATGCCTTGACACCTTTTTCGTCATTTCTAGGTCCAAAATTCAATGCAAACAATTGTGCTATTGAAATTCCTTCTTTATACTTCGCCTTTGACTGGCTCAATATAATTGAAAATAGATTCAAAATAGAGGGATTTTCAATTTCATGCACATCCCCTTCACCTTCCAAGCCTCAATTGTGGATATTTGGAATGTTGTTCTTGCCAAGATTTCAAAAACATTGGATTATTGGCTCTACAGCCCTATTTCTTTGGTTGGCAAGTTCCAAATTTTTTCTAAAATTTTGGCTACTACCCATGTATAATATTATTTCTCTTGGGATCCTCCTAATGTTTCTTAGTTGAATCTAGAGAAACTCCTTAGGGGTTTCCTTTGGGCCTCAAGAAATTATCACCACAGTTTCTATATAGTCATTTGGGAGTATTGTTTCCTTCCCAAGGAGCCTAGAGGCCTTGTCCTTATTTCCACTTAGAAATAGGGTATTTCCTTATGTGCCATATGGGTCATCTATGTTGGAAGTACAAATTGGAACCCAAGATACTAAGAGAGTTGGGGAGGGTGGGTGGGGGGGGTGGGCGTGAATTAGGATTTGTAGCACTTAAACCTTTCCACAATACTATATCTTGAATTCACCACATTTACCATCTAATATCCAATGGCTTATCCATGTATAAATAATATTTCTAAACTATAATAACATATAGATCTAATATATCAATCACATAACACAAATATTTTGGTTACCCAGAAAGCCTCCAAGGTGAAGGTAAAACTAGGGCGGGGATGACACCCACAAATTTTCACTAATGCAGTAATAAAGTTAGCCCATTGGGGTTACAATGTTTGACCATATCCAATGGTCTACCCTATGAGGGGTTTCCCTTGTTAAGAGCATTTTAGATTGTTAGATCTCACCCTATTAGAGGATTTTACACTTACAACAAAGTAAGGACTCTATTAGGAGATTTAAAAATATTTGTTAAGACCACTCTACTAAGAGATTTACCCTAACACAATCTATTATAACTGATTTAGTACCCAATCCTTGGTCTTCTTTGATAAGTCATTTTTGGATCTCTTCTTTTTAGTATGATCTGATTTAGGTTTACTATCCTCCACTACTTTGTCTAGGTTTCTTTCTTTGTTCTAGAATAACATAACTCTTTGTCTCTTTTGTAATGTTTGTACATTCACACCTTAATTGCATGAATATCCTGTTTGCTCCTTCTCTTCACCATACACTTCACCATGTCAAAACTAGGTTACGATCTTCTCCATTTAAAGATTTCAAAGAGAGTTTTCTAGATGCTTCATGTTTCACCTATTTATCTAATTTTTTCATCATAGAGCATAGGGATTTGTGATCCACATCATAAAATATGTAATACTCACTATAAAAACCTCTACAAGTATTAGATATCTTGTTTATGTCGGTCTAAAATGGTTTACCTCAAAGTTTTTATCATTCCTACCTTGAAAGTTAATTCTGCATTGCTTAGCAGGAAGTGTCTCTGGCACTCAACATTCATTGAATATGTTATTGACACTCGGTATTTACTATGCTTGACATCTTTTGTGTAACTCGACTTCAATGTGCTCGAACTGCTCTGTAAATAATAGACTCAGCTTACACTGAAAATAATTGGTGACCAAATAATTACTTAGATCCTATAGAGGTCAGTATATATATATATATATGTTTCTATACAAGTCTACCTCATGACTCGACCTATATAGAGTAGCTCGATCATAGTGATGGTCATCAAACTCTTCCTAGTGTATGACTAAGTGTTTGACAATAATAGACTAGTTAGAGACATCAACAATCTTCCCCTTTGACATTTGTGGCAAAAAGTCTTTGTCATGATTACACAATAAAATGCTAATTTGAATACTCCCCCTAAGCCTATGACTTAGTTTTAATAGAACTTCAAAACTTTAACTTGTCCCAAATTAACAATGAATAATGTATCAATACATATATGCTCATGACTCTAAGTAGTCTGATTGTTATAGTGTCATACCTTGTTTTCTTTCTACATTTTGATTGCAATCTGAATTCTATTTTTTGACTCCAACTCTTATGATTTGACATTTCTTTTTAATTTCTTTTTCCTCTATTCTTGTCTCCACTCAAAATATGTAATCATTAGTACAACCCCCCCTTGTTTTTGTCAGTTATGGATTATGTTGGGGTTGAATGGGTGGAATAAAACCATATTTCTCAATAAAAGGTATATGAACTTGCTTAATCATAGAAAGTACATGATTCCAAGTGGTTCTTGCTGATTCCAAAATGTGATTTTGTAACTATAATCTAACTGCCAAATCAATCAAACTTTTATCAACTAAATGATTATGATCTTCATTAATAAGATTGTGTATTGATTTTATTTCTCTCTATAAAACCTCCAAATGAGGTATTAACATTGATTGGATGGAGATCAACTTTGATCTCATGCTACTATCAGCTTCCCCAAGCTCGACCAATTTTCCTTGAGAATTCAATAACTTATTATAGTGTTGGGAGCTAGATTCAACTAACTATGAAACAATCCTGCTTGGTCTTTACATTTTGGCCTAAATTTAGTGGATGTTTTCCTGAGGATCATGGGTGAATCTTGACACATCACATAAAAAAATTTACTCTTTGTATTAGTTATGTTGTGTTCTATACACACTCTTGTAATAGAACTTTTTGCATGAAAATGGTTGTTGAGACTTTGTCTGCAACCTTATTCTCGAATTTCCTTACTGACCAATCTATCAATTTCTAATTAGTTTCTATATCTCCATCATTTTGGTTATTCAACAATATTTACAAGTTGGGAAACGATTGGGGCTTTACCATCAAATTTTTTCATATCAAAGCTTCAACAAAATGTCCTTAACATCATGCAATACATGCTTCTATTGATGTTCTCTCATTAGCTCTTCTTGCTTCTTCTTCTTATCCAACTCTCTTGCAACAAAATTATTTTCTCAAAAGTTAGATTTTCCAAATCCAATTGTGGCATCTCAATAACTTCATTCAAACTAACTTCAATATATGGAGTGAAGTCCTTTATTGCTTTCCCTCTACGAGGTGTAGAAGTGTTGTTTATTGGCATGCTTTGGGAGATGGTGAGGGGGTATCACCACTCAATCTTTATTTTACGTCAGTGCTAGAGACAATAATAGGTGAACTTGGCACTATTTTTTTGTCCTTATTATTTTGCTCAATGTGAGGTTCTGAGGCATTTGGTCCTTCTTGACCTTTGGTAGAAATGTCTACACTAGTGTCTTTGTTCATTTGTTCTATCTCTTGCTCCTCCTTGTCTTCATATGAGGGCTTCTCTAGAGTGTTAGGGGTGTCAATATAGATTGGTGACATGCCTTGTAGACTCAAAACACCTAAAATAATTTAATCACTTTCATCATCTTGAATAGTTAATATCTCTTTTGTTACCTCTTTTATTATGAGACCAAAAATGCTTTTCCATAGTAGCCTATTTTATTGAATAATAGCTTCAACCTTATTTTGCAATATCATAAACATTCTAAGCTTAGGAATGAATATGTTCCTATATTTCTTCAAAAATGTTTCCTTTGTCCTTGTGATAGATTAGGCATAACCTTAGCTAATATGTTAGTTCTAATGTTTTTCTCTTCTTCAGTTGCATATTGCCACCTTCTGTGAAGTCTATTTTACAAATCAATTGGAATTTTTTTCTCTCATTCAGAAGTAGCCAAATTCTTATTTTTCATCACATCTATCATGGCTTCTTCAATCTTAGCTTTTTCTTCATCACTTAATATACCATATTTTACATAACCAAAACTAGATAAACCCATAGAGCCTCATACTTCAATGCATACCTCATCAATAGATTTGATTCTTCTTTTGGCTAGTCCCTTAACCAATATTCTTCTCTTTGATTGACTTGGTGGGGCTTGAGATATTTCTCTCTTTGTGCTTGACCTTCTTCACTTTGTAGTTTCTACTTTTTCTTATTTTGCAGATAGCTCGGCACTAGATGTTGCTAGCCTTGTCCTTTGTTTGACTGGTGGTGGAGGAGAGAGGGGTGTCACTAGTGGATTATTTGTAATTCCTTTAGCCTTCTTGGTAGGTGGTGTGACAACTACTAGGGCTTTAACCTTGTCTCCTTCATCTTCATATTCCTCATCACCACCATCTTTTCCTACATCTCCTCCAAGACCTTGTGTAATCTACAGAGGTTCATTGCTCTTTCCTTGGGTGCCTAGCTTTGCCTCGAGGTCATCAATCATTTTCTTCCTTTTCTTTTCCTTGGAAGCTATCTTGATATCTATAGTTAATCTTGTCTTAGTTTCCTCAAACTTCCCAAAAGATTTTACTTCATTGTTAATTTCTTCCTTTAATAGTTCAATAATGTTTGCATTCACTGTATCACTATCAATCTCATAATCAAATAATGTTAGCCGTGCTTTCCATTTCTTCACTTCCTACACAAATGTGTTATCTTTATCTACTAAGAAACATAGATTATTATAATGTTTCGTTACCAATTCTTCTAGTACTCTCATCCTCATCTTCATTCTTCTCTTGGATACTTCAAAATAGGTGTCCATAATATTTTCAAAATTCTCTCCTAATTAAGTAATGTGTTCATTGATTTTCCTTATCACTAGTTTTATTTGTTCCCAAATGTATCACCAATACTAGGAAAATACTTTTGAATATAAAAGATAATACACATAACAAGCGATCCAAACTTACACACTGAGTTTATTTTTTTCCTGATGGATATCAAGTTTTCTGCTAATTGTAGTCTTTGCAACTTGTCAAGATCATATTCATGATCTTTCATGACTATATTCCATGATTGATCTACTTCCAACTACAATATTTGGGGTCAAACTGTGATGATAATTTGTAATAATGGTGTAATTTATGATCATTTTCATGTTTTTTTTGAAATTATCCCTAATGCCATCACAATACTATCATTTGCATAGTAATTGCAATGCCGATGTGTGAATAAAACAAAAAAAAAGAAACATGACAATCATTTTCCATTTGTTTTGATTTTGGAGAGAGTTGTGTGTGAAAGAGGTAGAGGGTTGCGAGTGAAAGAGGTGAATAATTGTGAATGTTTTCTTTGCCCTTGTGATCAGTGTATTTGGTTGATGTGCCCTCATGATCTCTACATTTCATTGTTGTTCCTTTACTCTGCAATTCCATTGTCATGCTATGCCCTTGCTCTGTGATTTCATTTTCATGTCATGCCCTTGCCCTATGATTTCATTTCCATGTCATGCCCTTGCTTTGTGATTTTCTTCAAGGGAGAGATGAGGTATGTATGTAAATGTTTTTTTCTTTTCCTTATAAACATGTATGTCTTTAATTTTTCTTCTATACATGTATCTCTTTATATATTCAGAGAGATATTTTTCAAGGTTCTTATTACATATATGATCCAGTAGCATACATATTCCAAAATCCAAATAATAAAACAATAAAACTTACTCAACCCATGCTAAATGACTTACCTCAAGATCCTACACAAAAATAATGCAGACCATAAAAAATAGGCCAAGTTCACAAGAAATTTTACAAAAACATATCATAGTAGATATTTTTAGAAGGAAACAAACCATAACCAGTTAAATGGTTCTATATGATGATTAGCTAGGTTGATATATACATATATTTAACTAGGTTATGACTTCTGCAAGGGAATGAGCCTCATGATTATGCACATGTGCTTGGTGCATTTTGTTCCTATGATATATCTCTACATTTCATTGTCATGCCCTTTCTCTATGATTTTTCTTTGTGATTTGGTTACCATGCCCTTGCAATCTTTGTGTTTCATTGATGTGCCCTTGCTATGTGATTTCATTATTGTGCTCTTTCTTAGCAATTTTATTGCCATTTCGTGGCCTTGCTTTGCAATTTTGTTGCTATGTTGTGCCCTTTCTTTGTACTTTTATTCAATGGTATGTAAATGTTGATTTCTTTCCCTTCTAAATAGGTATATATTTGTATCTCCTTTTGAACATGTATATTTAGAGATATATTTTCAGGTTCTTATTACATCTTAGCTACACAACAAAAAAATTGATCCAGCTGCATACATACTCAAGAATCTAAATAATAATATTAAAAACTTACTCAACTTGTGCTAAGTGGCTTACCTCAAGATCCTCCACAAAAATAATGCAAACTAGGAAAATTAGGCAAAGTTTGCAAGAAATTTTACAAAAAAACATCATAGGAGATTTTTTAGAAAGAAACTAGCCATAACCAGATAAATGGATCTAGTTTCTAATTAGCTAGGCTGATTAAAAATTCCTATAGAACTATCATTAGATAAGTTATAATAAAATGAATAATTAGCTATTCCTAGTGAGCAAGACCAAATATAGTTTTCCAAGGTGATAAAATTGCATATGCAAGGAATTGAAGAATAACTTTAGTGAAGAGTTAAGTGTAAGGAATTGAAGAAGCAACTTTTGCTTCTATGTAAATGTCATTTCACGAGGCTCATTCCCTTGCAGAAGCCTTTGTCACAATGATATTACCTCTAAACCATGCAAAGGATGTTGAAGTGGTTCCCAATCTTGAAACACTCTTATAAGCATTTGATACTTGGGATCATTATAGGATGACTATACCAATACTTGAAACACTCTTATAAGCATTTGATATTTGGGTTGTAAATTCTCAAAGACACTTGCAAGTGATTCCAATGTCATAGTACCTACTGCAAAACTTTACTTGATTCTATCCAATGGCTCCCATAATATCCTCAATATTGTCTAGTTGTTGTTTCTTCTATGCAGTCTCTTTCTAAAGCCGCTCCTTCTTGTTCTCTTCTAAAGCCACTCCTTCTCCTTCACTCTCATGCCTTAAATTTTTATTATCAAACTTTTGAATATCTGCCTCTACCTTATCTAAAATCAAGTTCATAATGCTTTGTACCTCTGGCATAGGTGTTTGATCATCGATAGCTTTCATTTTAGCATTCAAGTTTTCAAGATTGGTCAATGCCCTCACTTGCAGACCTCTCATGTCAAGCACTTTTTGTACTATTTCAACACCATGTTCTTTTTTTTGAGCTAACATCTCTTTAGATGCATGTTCTTTTAAAATATTAATTTTTTTGAACAATAGTAAACTCTTAGAAAGTGCATTGTTGTTTTCATGTATGTATGTATATATGTATGTATCTATATACATATGTATATATATGTATGTGTGTGTATATGTATGTATATATATGTATATATGTATTTATATATATGTTTGTATGTATGTATGCAAGCATGCATATAGAGAGATCTTGTCGATTGTGGATTATCAATTATAAACAAAAAAGAAAAGTAAACATGGCATTAATCATTCTCCATTTGTTTTGATTGATTGTAGAGAGCTACGCATGAAAGAGGGTGGAAAGCTCCAAATGAGGGCAGAGAGCTCTGAATGTTGGTGGAGATCAGTGGAGATCTAGAATTTTGTTGTCATTCCCTTGTGATTTTCATGCCCTTGCTCTACAATTTTCTTCATGGGGAGAAGAGGTACCAATGTAAATGTTCTTTTTTTTTCTCCCTTCTAAACATGCATCTCTTGTCCATATATAATAGCTTTGTTTAGATTCAAGAATAATTGATTATGATGATTGTATGCATATGTGCATGTATGTATGTAAATTAGTTCACTATGTGAACTACTTTACATGCATACGCACACACTTGCATAGTACTTGTGCTAAATTAAATTGATAATTCATGTCTTGAATTCACACAAGCAATTATCCTTGCATTCAATCAAATTTATTCATACCAAACTATGTATCCAAAAATTTGTACTTTTAGATTTTATTATGTATTGGTGAATGAGTAATAATCTCATGCATAATATTTTCCAGGTAATGATTGGATGCATTCACATTAAGACATAATAGGATCAAGTAGATGATCCATTTATGTTACTTCATACTTGTTTAATCAAACACTTTTCTTAACATAATCTATAATACTAGAATTATACAGCTACAACTAGTACTCTTGTTTATTTTATTTAATAATATACATATAAGACTATTGTTTTTCTTAAAATTAGACTATATATTTGTTATCATTAAAACAAAAATATAGATCTCTAATAGTTTTTTTTAAAAAAAAATTAAGATCTTCATGTTTAATGTGAAGCTTTTTCATTATTGGATAGTGGAATAGTCACAATGTGAAGCCACATAGCTCATGGCCTTTTCCACCAAATTATATTTTTATTATATTTTTGTCCTTCAAAAATATTATAGGTGAATGTTCTTCTAATTTTCTATATATTTAATAATTTGTCACTTGTCGTTTGAGGTAATTTTCTATTATGAGATAGAGACATCTATCATAAGGATGGACAAGCCAATTTTGATCATCCCACTTTCAAAGATGATTCCCTTATCAAATTAATGAAACTACTTGCAACCGGTACCCTAATTTTTTGCAACTTTCTAGATCAACCATTCATACAAATGAATCATCCCATATCCATAAATAACATCTAATCTTGTGTAAGCCTCTCTCCTATAAAGACCCTATACGTGGAGCCATTATCATCATGAGTAGGCTCACTCTCGTCAAATGAATTCAATTGAAAATATTCATACCAAACTAAGTATGAAAAAATGTGTACTTAAAAATTATATTATCTCTTGGTGAGTGAGTAAAGATCAAATACAGTTTTCCAAGGTGATAACATTGCATATGTAGATGTATATATGTATGTATGTATGTATGTATATATATATATATATATATATATATATATATATATATATATGTTTCCATATATGTATCTCTACATCTTGTTTTCGTGACCTTGTGATCTATGTATATTTATTTTTGCATGTATGTATATACATGTATATACATATGTATATTAATATATACACATACATATACATAAAGAGAATCTTCTCTAATCACCTACTGGGGGAAATATAAAGACATACATGTTTAGAAGGAATGGAAAATAACATTTACATAGGTACCAAGAAAATTGTAGAGAAAGCACTACTACATTTGGGCTAGAACACCACAATTTACACCCTCATCACAAATTTTTGTTGCAATTTAACCCCATATGGTGTAGTATTGCAAAGGGCATAGAGATCACAAGGGCATGACATGGAAATTAAATTATAGAGAAAGGACATAGAGATCATAAGGGCATGACAATGAAATACAAAGATCACAAGGGCATGCCACGATAATGAAATCATAGAGAAAGAGCATGGAGATCACAAGGGCATGACAAAAAAATACTAGATCTCCACTAATCTCTACCAAGGACATGAAAACAAAATGTGGAGAACATAAGGGCACAACAAAAAAATGTAGCGATCACAAGGGCACAATAATGAAATCTCCACCAATGTTCAGAGCTCTCCACCCTCTTTCACATGTAGCTCTCCACAATAAAAAAAAATGGTGAATGATTTATGTAGTGTTTTTTTTTTTTTGTTTTTATATCTAAAATAAACTTCACATTGTGTTGTAACTTTGTTGTAGGTGTTTGATCCTCGATACTTTCATTTCAACATTTCAACATTCAAGTTTTCAAGTTTCCTCTTATTATATAGTCCTTTCCACCCTAAAAACCACTTTGCTACTTCATTAGAATTAGGACTTGAACAAAGCCAATGATAAAAAAAAAATCCATATTCTAGAATCCAAATAATAAGAAAATAAAACTCATTTAACCCATGCTAACTAACTTAGCTCAAGATCCTACAGAAAAATAATGTAGACTAGGAAAAATGGGTAAGAAATTTTAGAAAAACATATCATAGAAAATATTTTTTGAAAGAAAAAAGCCATAACCTAATTAAATTGGTGTAGTTTTTGATTTTTTGGGTTGATTACAAATTCTTATAGAACTGTCATCATATTAGGTACAATAAAATGAACAAACATCTATTCCCAAATAGTAGGATCAAATATAGTTCTCCAAGGTGATAAAATTGCATATGTAGATGTATGTATGTATATATGTATGTGTGTATATATAGAGAGAGATCTTGTGGATTGTGGAGATCAGTGGAGATCTAGGATTTCTTTGTCATGCCCTTGTGGTCACTACATTTCATTGTCATGCCCTTGTGATCTTTGTGTATGTATGTATGTATTTATGTATATATGTGTGTGTATGTGTTAATGTATGTGTGTATGTATATATATAAACAAAGAGAACTTGTGACAATAGAAAAAATAATAAAACTCATTCAATAGGTAGTATGGCCATGAGTATTGTCACAAGATTGTAAACATAACTATATAAGGAGTGAGTTAGTATGTATATAGGTTAACCTTACATTAACTATAAACTACAACACAAAGGTTTCACTAGGGTATTATAGTATTGTAATTATAGAAAACTTCTTGATTCTCCCAAGTGGGTGTATGATGGCAAAGATTTGTATTAGGTGAGTAAAGCTCACCAATGGTTATAAGAATTTAGATACATCAAAACAATTAGAAACCAAAACTACATTTTTGTTAGAGTGAGTAGTTCAAGGGTCTTGATCCTGTGGATATGGGTATGTAGGAAACATGGTAGTAGAGTATACCTCTAGTGTGTAGACACCTTTGACATAGTTAGGTAGCACTTAAATATTTTAAGACATTATATGTTAACTCACAAGGCTTATCTTTTGAGACATTATATGTTTGTAGTGTATATAGATTTTGAAAATAAAAGGCTAAACTCTAAGTTTTAAAATTAACTTGAATGATCTATGTAGACCCATTGATTATTGTCACAAGGTTTTAAACATAACTTTATAAGGAGTGAGTTAGGACGTATATAGGTTAGGCTCACATTAATTGTAAAATACAACACAAAGGTTGCCCCAGGGTATTATAGTATTGTAATTATAGAAAACCACCTAATTTTCATGAGTGGGTGTATGATGGTGATGAGCTATATTAGGTGAGTAAAGATCACCAATGGTTATAGGAATACACCTAAATTAAATAAATTAGAAACTAGAACTACATATTTTTTAGAGAGAGTAGTACGAGGGTCTTGATCCTATGGATATGAGTATGTAGGCAACCTGGTAGGCAAAGTATGCCTCCAGTGTGCAGATGCCTTAGACATAGTTAGGTAGCACTTAACCATGTATGTATGTATGTATGTATATATGTATGTATGTATCTATATATTTATGTATGTATAGATGGATATAACTATTCTCTACTTAACATTGTCATCTACATGGGGGGGCACAATTGAGCTTGCACGTTCTGCAATACTTCATTTCCATTATTTCTGCTCTCTGAATGAAAGGTATATAACTTTATCACTTGTAACTATAATTTTAAAGTAGTACAAACCACAATAATTTCTTATAATTCTATGTTTCTCTTTGTAAGTTTATAAAATTGATGTTTTAAAATTAATTTTATTTATGTACATCTTTTTCATGTTTGATATTTCTCTTTTTCCTCACTCATAGTCCAACAATAATTATTCAAAACACATACTGACTAGTTGGAGATTGAGCCAAAAAATTGTAAGAATCATTGTTCCAAAAGAGCTAAAAAATATGATTGGTGCATGATAATCATCTTTTTACACTCTTTTTGGAACATTTGTTCTTATATTTTATGATTTTTGGTGAGAAAAAAATTCCAAACTAATCAAGTAGGTGATCCAAAATTAAATCATAGTTGGCTGAGGCATATTTAAATACCTTATTTCACATGTTATTCAATGTTATGTGTTTATGTGCTACTGCTAATGAATGTTAAAGGATGAACTAATGTTAGATGTTACCTTTGGACATTATGTGATTATTTTATGGATGCTCTTAATTGTTTTTCGCTTCATGTGATAATGAATGAATTTTATATTTTATTAATGAATGAATGTAAGATCCATCTCTTCTTAGGTATTATTTCTAGGCTATTGTACCAATTCTTAAGCCCAAAATAGATGAATCATGATTTGAAATGCAAACTTGGGTGCTTAACTTAATGAATGAGCACACCAAGCGAAAGACCTTGTGTGATGAAGGATTATAGGATTTTCTACATATTTCACCACATAGTAGTGCATTACAAGTTCACATACATTCTTAAGCAAACATTTATTAGCACTAGGTGTGTGAAGGCTCCATGCAAACACATGTAGAAGCAAAAATGGTCATGATGAACATTTTCAAAGACATATTTTCCAACACCAATGCTCTTCCTTCATATCCTACATCGAAAAAAAAATTGTTGCCTCCAACATTGTAACCATATGATAAATGAGAATAACACATGCCCAAGCCATAACCTAGTTAAATTGGTCTGGTTGCTGATTAGCTAGGTTGATTAAAAATTCCTGTAGAACTGTCATTAGATTAGGTATAATAAAATGCACAATATATTGTTCCCATCTAGCAAGATCAAATACAATTTTCCAAGGAGATAAAATTGCATATGCAAATGCATCACTTGAATGGTAGGCATGAAGCACATTCCCCAATTTATAGGGAATGGTTATATATAAAGGCTCCATACACTAGCCCAAGAATGGAAGCCAATGACGTAACCATGCATGTATTGGCACACTCTTCCTACAAGGATCCCAAGTATCTACTACTACTATTAATTTGGTCTAGTTGCTGATTAGCTGGGTTGATTACAAATTCCTATAGAACTGTCATTAGATTAGGTGCAATAAAATGAACAATTTGTTGTTCCCAACTAGCAAGATCAAATATAGTTTTCCATGGTGATAAAATTGCATATGTAAATCCATCACTTGGATGTCATGCATGAAGCACATTCCCCAATATTTAACAAATGGTTGGATATAAAGGCTCCATACACTAGCCCAACAATGGAAGCCAACGATGTAACCATGCATGTGTTGACATGCTCTCCCTATGAGGATCCCAAGTATCTACTATTGTTGGGTCAATTTGGTCTAGTTGTTGATTAGCTAAGGTTGATTACAAACTCCTATAGAATTGTCATTAGATTGGGTACAAGAAAATGAACAATCAGTTGCTCCCAGCTAGTAGGATCAAATATAGTTTTCCAAGGTGATAAAATTGCATATGCAGTGCATCACTTGAATGCTACGCATGAAGCATATTCCCCAATTTATTATGAATGGTTGGATATAAAGGCTCCATATGTTGGCCCAACAATGGAAGCCAAGGATGTAACCATGCATGTATTGGTACATTCTCCCTACAAGGATCCCAACTATCTATTGTCTTTGTTAATTTGGACATCACTATGTGATCCAGAATGGAATGAAGTACTAAATTTGGAAGTAATTTCTCCCATGTCTCCAAAAAATGTAGCATAGGTTTAGGGTCCCTTGGCTCCTAGAAATTTGTAGCAGCTATTCTCACTGCTAGAAGAATAACTTCAATTAAGAGTTGAGTGTAAGGAGTTGAAGAAGAAAGTTCTACTTTTGTATATGTAAATTACATAATCATGAAACTCATTCTCTTGTAGACGCCATAACCCAGTTAAATATACATATTTATACAATCCATAACCTAGATAAATGGGTCTAGTTGCTGATTAGCTGGGTTGATTACAAATTCCTATAGAATTATCATCAAATTAGACACAATAAAGGGAACAATCAACATTATTTTTGTGCAAGATCTTGAGCTAAGTCACTTAGCATGGGTTGAGTGAGTTTTAATATTTTTATTATTTTGATTCTAGAATATGTATGTAGTTGGATCAATTTTTTAGTTGTTCTAATATGTAATAAGCACCTTTAAAAAGATCTCTTTGTATACATACATAGATACATACATACATCCATGTATATGCATGTATGTCTATATGCATGCATGCATGCATGTATGTATTAGGTGAAGATCTAGGATTTTGTTGCCATGCCCTTGTGATCATTGCATTTCATTGTCGTGCCCTTGTGATCTCTGCATTTCATTGTCATGCCCCTCTGATCTCTCCATCTCATTCCTTATATTTTACCTAATATGATGACAATTCTATAGGAATTTGTTTTCATGCCCTTGTGATTTCTACATCCCAAGTAACTATTATTGCTATTAATTTGGGTATTATTATATGATCTATAATGTTATGAAGTATTGAAGCTGGTAGTAACTTCTCCCATGTCTCTAGAAAATGTAGCATAGGTTAATGGTCCCTTGGCTCCCAAGAATTTGTAGTAGCTATTCTCACTGCTAGAGGAATAACTTTAGTGAAGAGTTGAGTGTGAGGAGTTGAAGAAGAAACTTCTTCTTTTATGTAAATGCCATAATCACAAGGCTCATTTCCTTGTTGAAGCCATAAACTAGTTAAATATATGTATATATTAACCCAACTAATTAGCAACTAGACCTATTTAACTAGGTTATGGCTTGTTTCTTTCTAAAAATTTCTACTATGATATTTTTTGTAAAATTCGTTCCAAACTCTACCCATTTTTCTTGGTTTGCATTATTTTTGTGGAAGATCTTGAGGTCAGTCACTTAGCACCTTAAAAAAATCTCTCTATATATACATACATGTATGTATTTATGTATGTATGTATGTATGTATGTATGTGCCCTTATGATTGTTTCATTTCATTGTTGTGTCCTTCTAATCTCTCCATCTTGTTTTCATGCCCTTGTGATCTCTCTCTCTCTCTCTCTCTATATATATATATATATATATATGTATGTATGTATGTATGTATGTATGTATGTATGTATGTATGTAAACAAAGAGATCTTGGCACAACAAAAAAATAATAAAACTCACTCAACAAGTAGCATGGCCACATATGCCATGGCAATGCCTATTGGTAAGTAGATTCCTCTTTTTCTCTCTCATTTTTTGTGTGTTTATTTCACTTGAACTATTTTTAATAGAGAATGTTAAACTATTTTTGAAACCAAGTGAAGCTCGGTAATAACCTATGATTTTATGTCAACTAATTGTGTGAATCTCTTGGTTTTAGGCAATGTGGAAGGATCCCATTCAATATGCAATGTCAATTCTTATGCATATGACATCAGGTAGAGCTGAAAAACACAATAGGTTTGCATTTTTTTATAGAGGTCTTTAATTAGGTATTTAAAGTTATAGACCATCATGAACATTGTTCATGATGATAGTCTATAGTTTTAAAAAATTAAAAGACCTACTAAATAAATGTAATCATGTTGTATTTTACCAACTCCACCTATTGTCCATGCATTTGAATGCAACTACACATGCATTCTCAATTTAGAGTCGCAGAATCTTATTTTGGATGTGATGGAAAAATGGCATGCTCCAAAAGATGGGAAAATGATGTCACTTTTGTAGGTATAGAAAAAAAATGTGTACTTTAAAGATTGATCTATTCTTAAATATTTTAGATGTTAATAGGGAATTTAATGTTGGGAGGTGGGGCCTGTTGGTATTTGAAACTACTGAACAACAAAATGCTCAATACCAACATGATAATACTCATATAACCTAAGGATTAGCCAATTCCTATTAAAAATTACATAAGTACACCATTTGGACCCAACTTCAATAAAACCAAGGATGGTTTCCTACTCTTTAGGCTCTACAAAACCAAGGTGGGTATACCTAGGGATGATTCTAATGCAAACTGTTGTACGAAAATTATCTTAGTTTCATTCTGATTCTCATCTTCTACCCTTAGGCACATACATAGTTTATCAATTTTCTTAATACTTACAAGTTTATATGCATCCCACATAAGTAGATCTGGTCATAATTCTCCTAGAGTTTACACGTATTTCTGGAAATAGCAACTAGCTAAGACTTAGAAACTAAATGTAAATGAGTGGTGACCAACATTATAACCTTGAATAAAATGGAATGAAAATGACTTTGAAATTATAATTATTTTCACGTGTAGAAGAAAAATTTACTCTCAACCACCTCTGATTTACATGACCAGTGTCTTATCCATGGGGGCAAAGAGTCAACTATTAGCAGGAGATCTTGTTCAATTAACTTGTAATTGAATTTATCAACTATAATCACCTATTTCCATTCTTATGAGATATCCTTTTGATAAAATCATGAATTCCATTGATTTATTGAAGCATTTATATAATCCATTGAGTTAAAAGCAACAATGTAACAAATATACACTCCATCTAGACTGCATTATATCAAATGAACATTACTCAAATGATCTCAAAATTAATAAACTCATGAAATGGAGATAGAAAATGGTGACACAGATCTGGTGTAAATACCCTTTTGTATTGTCCTTTTTGATGACTAATACAATGACCAATAGAAACTCAATGAGACACACAAAAATTCATACTAATTCCATCATTTTTATCTATCATCACAAAGTACATAATTGGAAGTAAACTCAAAAATAACTACACATGACTGGACTGACTGTACTTTCTTGAAAATTGCAAACATACAGAAGTTTGGACCCTTTCTCTAGCCCTGGGATCTCACTCATATAATGTGAGATCCAACAAGCTTCAAGCAAAGAGAACTGATAGCTGTCTTTTACAAAGAATCTTTATAGGCAGCTGTAACAAAAAGACAAAAATGTGTGTAATAGAAAACTTAAACGTCATTACATTCTTTTGGTAGGCCCCATTTCTTGGAATGATGTAGCCTTATGATTTGATTCTCTAGTTATTCTAAATCTTCAGAATAAGTTGCTATGAGGCTTGAAAGTGATGTGTCCTCTTCAGTTACTTGCAAGTCTACTTTAACTTGGGGTTTTCCTTGTCTTCATCATCAACAGTTAAAGTAACAGTTACTCTTGCATTTTCCTCTGCCTCATCATCTTCTTCCATAAATTATTCCTTCCACTCATTGTAAACAGTGTCATCAGGCTAATCAAAATTTAGGACATCCCTTTGTACAATTATTAAAGAATTTCCAATAGCTTCTATTTTAGCAAAATATTTTCTAATGGCATTGTGAAAGAACTACACTTTAACCAATTCCTCATTTGTCATTGCCCATAATAAATGCCTTGTTTCATTTATTACATTATTTAATCTTTGACAAAACAATTCATCCAACTACTTTTGCCACTCTTCCTTTTCCTTTACTTCATCAATAGTTTTGAGAGCACTAGGAAATAAATCAAAATTTTCAGCTATGTACTTTGAGAAACAAGCTATCACTCTTACTTGAAAAGAATCCTATTTGTCATCAAAATTTTCTAGCTTATTTAACAAGTCAAAAATCCTCTATATCTAGTGACAGGTTAGGTGGATGACAGATACATACATGAGGGTAATATCATTGTTCCTCTCAGTCCATTTCTATATAATAAGCTTCATTCTTTCTTCATTTTCTTTTAATTCATCCCTGATGGCTGCAATCCTTTCCAACTGGTCAAAAAATGTTGGCCATTCTATCCTATCCATTAGATACATTACACTCTATCTTATCTTTTCCTCGTACAAGTTATTTAATTCTACATGCAGTGCATACAACTTATTCTTTTCCTCTTCAAAATCCTTTGTAGTGTAGAATTGAGGCCTTTCCAGGGTGTTTGGTATCTCAATAAATGGAGTTGACTTAAAAGGCTCAATAGGTGGCCTGGGGTATAAAATCCTAGGTCTACTTGATTCTCCTACTTTTCTTTTCCCCATTTGTTTCTCCATTTGAGATATTTGATTTTCTAATGATTGTATATGTTTACCCCTATCCTCATATGCTTTTAAAACCTCCTCAAATCTAGCATTGAGTTGGGAAAACCTATCCTCTTCCTGACCAGACACCACACTACAAAATTTCAGCATTTCTAAAGCCATTCCAATAATTTTCTTGCTACCAACCTCACCAGCCCTGAATACTATTAATGCACAAGTATGCTCTTTAGTAGAGATTTCCTGCATTCTAGTTTTGTCCCACTTCTCAATTGACCAAATTACCAAGTCCTGGTCGTCATCACTAAATTTGACTCCTCTATGATCCTGCAATACCTCCTCCTTGGTCTTATACTATACATCCTTTTGTTTCCTTATTGAATCAAAAATTATTGCATTGGCTATGTCTCATTCTAGGAAAGTGAGGACCCCTGATTGCTTAACTAATTTCTTCCCAACCTTAGGTGTAAATAAGGAAAAATAACTCAAAAATTTGGATTTTACCTCCTCCTTGATAAAAATTTCCTATATTTAATGTCCACAAAAACTATGCAAAGGCTCTAGATTTCAAAATAAAATCATCATTGATAAACTTCTTATAAGCTTGGGCCACTATAGGATATATCTCCTTAATTTGATAATCAGCAATAGTAAGCTCCAAGGAGGGTGGAGGAGGCTCTTGTGGTTCCCTAATCTCCAGGTCTATGGTAGTAACAATAACATCCCCTTCTCCACCAATTTTTCGTAGCTGGTCCCTCAAAGATGCTTCATTATCTATTTGAATTGGGGTTTGGCTCAGGGAGTATTATTCTACTTGAGAGGAGGATCCTTGCTCCAATTTCTACCTCTTTGGAGCACTGGCTACAGATGGACTTTTTAGTCTTGGTCTTTGCTAAAGGGGAGCTTGTTGTACATTTTGCACCATCACATAACCTACCCTTTTCTACAATGTGTACTATCTAGGAGCTACTATGTTTCTACTATTTATGCTCCTCTATATCTCTGCAGCCTTGTCTGGATATGTCTTGACATATGCAGCCTTCTTTTCATTCATTATTTGTATTATTATAGCAAAATTGTTCATCAATGCTTTCATCTTGGCTCCCCAATATTTCTTATCTTTTAGAGGGTCATAATTAGAATCAAAAGCATTGATGAATTCCAATGTTTTACTGAACACTATCCATTTTTCTTACCTTGATTCCTGTTCCTATAAAGAAAAAACATTTCTAATAATATCCTTAGGAAAGTATACCTATTGTACCATGCGAGAAACTTTTTTCCTTTCTCTTAAGAGGTCATAAAACCCTTCTAGATCAATAGATTATGCATGGGACTTTGCCATGTTATACTTATCCAAAAATAAGCTGAGGGGTTTTGATCCTTTTTTAACAAAGACAAAATCATGTACTATAGTGACAACTAGGAAAAAGGTACCTTTCTTGGGCAAATCTCTTTCATCAGTAGTACTAATCTACCACAACTTTCCTATCCCTATCTTTAGAGGCACATGGAATGGTAGCACATGAGGCTTCCCCAAAAATTCATATACTCTTATTATTGTAGAAACATTATATGGGATTATATCCCCCCAATTATGATTGACCAAAAGCCCTTTTGCATGGTCCTTAGGCCTGACCAGTTCAAGCAGTGATTGTGGAATCCTAGGGTTGTCTCCTCTCAAGAGAAATCTAAGCTTAGATGCAAAATATCTATCAAACCTCACAAAATTGGCATCTCTAGCCTCAAAGGTCATGCCAACACTCCACAATTAGACTAGGCTTTTCTCTCCATCTTTGGTTACTTCCAGCTCCATGCCCTTAGAGAAGTAGGTAACTCCCTTATACAGAGATACTTGCATGAGTAATGAATACCAATAGAATGGTTTGTTTACTTTCCCTTGTGCTATCCTCACCAAACTGTTGTGAATTTCCCATGCAAGAAAAGTGGCAAAATCTAGAATAGTGCTCATCCAAAATTGAAGAGTTTGAGCCATGATAAGAACAATGGAGCCTGGGATTTGTTCAGCGTCATCCATCCTAAAAATCTTGCAAAGAGAGAAATATAATGCTTGATCCCTAATATTAAAATGTCTCCTTAATAATGGCTCTTGGGCACTAGCAATAATCATAGATAATGTACCAATCTTGGCAACATGTTCTTGCAATGGCCCTATCCTTAAGTAGATCCTTTGTGCATCATACATTGCTTGAAGGTCATCCATATTAATGATTTCATGCACAACATGGTTAGGGTTGAGGTTGAAAAATTCACTAATCAGTTTAGGGAAAACCCTAAAAAGATTTACTCCACCATGATTATTTACCCACCCTATGATAGAATCATACTTCTTAGCTAGGTCAATCAATAGATCACTATCAAAGAAAACTGTAGGGATTGTTAACTTCCCAATGTCGAACTCCTAGACATTTCTCATGGGGGTATCTAATTTTTTTTTTGAGAACAACTTTTTGAACAATTCTAAACCTCCCACAGATACCTAGGCATCTCTTACCCAATTTACTCTATCATAGAAACCCTCAGCTACAACTACCTTGGGGTTCTTAGGAATCAACTCTCTCCCCTTAGTGATTTCATTGACAGATAGTGGGAATTGTTCAAGGAAATCATCATGCATAGCCCTTTTTAGGTAATCAATTTTCCCAGAGAATTCCTTTTGTGGAGGCATTTTCTAAGAGTTAAAATTTTACCACACCAAATTCTTTCTATTCAGAAGTTTCAAAGCACTTACTCATGAAATTCCACTTATGTCTATGAAATTTTAGCTGCAGTTAATAGGATTTCTCTGCAAAATTATGTGCCCTAGCTCTAAAAATTCTCTGCGCTCTAATAACCTTTTACAATTATATGGTTCGATAATGGTGAGATCATGAATTATATTTGAGCATTGAAATCACACGAATGAGCTTTGAACCATATTAACTTCCAGTAGACATTATTCTCAAGTTGCATCAAAATTTAAATCTTATTTTTTTATTTCACCAGATCAGGTGACTTTAACTCAAAAAAGAAACAAGCTTTATGACTTTAAAAACATGGCCACGTGTCACATTAATGCTTACCCACATTCCATAAATTTCTTGCATCTTGAAATTGCAAGACAATGCCATCCATTGATCAAGACAAGATCAACGATCACACAAATTTATAATTGAATAAGGCTTAGTTAGATGTACTAACCAATAAGAATTCTCCATGTGAATTAGTGCATACTGATAGAATTCCATGCAAGTAGGTCTCATTTTATTCCTTTCAAAAAGTGAGTGCTTATCATCATCTTTGCCATATGTCAAGTTGGTGCATCCCCACTTTGTTTAACTAGCTAGCATTTTCAAATTATGGGCATGTGCCAGTCATCAATCTTGGAAAGATCAATGATGAAACAACTCAAGCCTTTTAAACCTTCTAAGATCAGGGTGCTGACATCACCCTAGGCACATGTCCACATGGCACATACCCGCTTTGCTTAAACTCCCTTCAAATTCCTTATATGGGCATGCACCCATCGTTGATCTGATCAAGATCGATGGTAGGTATGAACTTTTTCTTTTATGGTCCCATCATCCACTTGAACCAATGAAATAACTCCTCTTAACCCTCATGCTCCAAAAAATCTGACTATCACATTAATGTTTAAGTTTTTTGTCCACATAATAATCAACAGTTCCAGCTAAGCACATGTGTTAGATAGCATGGCATGACTAAGCACTCTCCCCAGATCTTGGCCCCATAGTGACACAAGGCACAAGGGCACATACCTACATTTATTATTTCTCAAGAAGTTTCTTAATGTGGGCATGCACTGGCCATTGATCCTTCACAGATCAATAATCACAAAGCTTCCAACCCTTTTAACTGACAAATCATTTTATTGGCTTAACTAGCATTACACATTAGCTTTTCCTTATA
The DNA here is from genome assembly GCA_028749045.1 of Cupressus sempervirens. Classification (NCBI taxonomy): domain Eukaryota; kingdom Viridiplantae; phylum Streptophyta; class Pinopsida; order Cupressales; family Cupressaceae; genus Cupressus; species Cupressus sempervirens. The sequence continues at coordinate 968,499,891 of CM053792.1, read as the reverse complement.
GCCTGGCACAATGTAGTACATACCTTTCATGCTTGGTTCCACCTTGCTATATGTCATCATAGCACTTTCCCACATTATTTAAAAATCAAGCAACTTCATAATGTGGGTAAGCGTTGACCATAGATCTTACATAGATCAATGATCATGAAATCATGCATATTTATAACATCAAGTTAGCTGGAATAACTAATGAAATACATCCTTTTAGTCCAACTCACTTGAAAAGTGCCATGGAAGATATACCACTATCACCTTTTGAAGAGGCGGGCCCATGATGCTATGTGTCGCAATGGCACATGCCCACATTGCTTAAGATTCTTTCATTTTCTTAATATAGGCAAGCACAATCTGTTGATTAAAACAAGACCAATGGCTGGCCAAAAGGTGTTGTAGATGATATTTTTTAGTAAAATGCCTCGAGTAAACTGCGAACAAAAAAACATTAACAATTTTTTATCAAATTTTAATGAGATCATCCTTGTGTAAACCCATCCTTAGGATAAATGTGTCCCACCTAAAATTTTGAAAAAAACACTTTCAAAAGGATTTTCAAAAACTAGGGTAAAATAAGATAAGGCATTAGAGTTTTTAACACACTTAGGGTTTTTCAAAGACTGTGTTGATAAAAAACCTTGAGAATTTAATAGAACTCAAACAATGCAGAGACTAGGACATGATTAGAGTAACCTAGGAGTTTGAAAAAATTATAAGGAATGAAACCCTAATCTGTAGGATACCATGACTTAAATGATTCTACACTAAAATTTTAAAATTTCTCTGCACTATGAAAAATTAGACCAACAGGGCCAAATGAGCTTCATTTTTTATATGGTTGGTCTTGCTTAGTAGAGAATGTTAAAGTATTCTCAAAACCAAGTGAAGTTCAACATTAATCTATGGTTGTATGACAACTAACTATGTGAATCTATTGGTTTTAGGCAATGTAGAAGGACACCATAGTTCAATAAGAAATCTCTATTCATATGCATATGACATCAAGTGGAGCTAAAAAAAACCCAACAAGTTTGCACTTTTGTTAGAGGTTTGCATAGACCTATAAAATAAATATAAACATGTTGGGTTTTCTCAGCTCCTTCTACTATCCAGGCATACAAAATGTAGCTGCACATGCATTCTTGATTCAGAGTGGCAGAATCTTATTTTGGATGCGACAAAAAAATGACATGCACTAGAAGATGGGAAAATGATGTCACTTATGCAGGTCTAAAACTTTTTTTGTACTTTAAACATTGATCATTTTAAAAAGATTTAAAATGGGGTAAAAGCATAGATCTGTGTCACTGTTTATGATACCAAGACCTATTTTGGTCAAATCTCATTTCTCTATCAAAACTCAATTTTTTTAAAAAACTAAAAATACACTTTTATAGATCTCAGATTCAATATCATCATTATATAAATTTTTGAGTGTTTTGATTAGTTATAATATGTTATAATCTCAAAATATTATAAGTTGATATTTCAACAATCCAAAAGATGCTCCCTCAAAAAAGGAAAAAATATAGTAAATCATATCAAAAAAATTTAAAAATTATATTTTTCTCTAGAGGAGAGAATCCTCTTCACGAATATGCAATTTTTTTTCAAGAAGGTATAGATTTGATAGGGAAGTTTTGATGGGAGGAAAAAACTATTGGATTTTGATAAGGTTGAACTTGAGTACTTATAGCAAAGAAAATATACATCAAAAATAATTATTTCTTTTTTTGGTCACTAGCTATACATGTCATCTATAAGATATTTCAAATCAGAACAAAAAAAGATGATTTGCATATACTTGTTTGATGAGAACTACACCCTATATTTTTTACAGTTAAAATAGGGACTAATAAAATAAAATGAATAAATTCTTACTCAAAAAAATTATAAAAATTATAGGCATAAAATTCATCCAATTGTATACATTTCATCAGTTTACATCATCTTCATATTTTAAACACAAATAGCATTTTTTTGTCATTAATGTTGAACTATCAGATTTTGATATCTTGTTTCTTTATAAAAGGTGACACAGGTTTGTTCTTTTAGCTAATGTTAATGAGTAATTTAAATATTAACCCAAGGGGGTGGGGCCAAATGAGCTTGCACCTTCATGTGGTTGGCCCTAATCAATAGAGAATATTAAATTATTCTCGAAAGAAAGTGAAGCTCAATATTAACCTATGATTTCATCATAGCTATTCAATGTTTGTTGCCAAATTTTTTTATTAATACAACACACAATTGCAATTTCAAAAGTTGGTTGTCAATCCCACTACATTCCTACCACATGCCCATCCCAATTGTGATGGATAGTTTGGATGGCTTTTAGTGGGGCCCATAGTATTTCTATCACACATACATCACAATTTTGATCATGTTGTTGATATATTTTCATCACAATTGTTACGATAAAAATGAAAGGTTTTACAAAATGATAGCCCAATTTATGACACCCGTGGTCATCATAATTGTGATGGTAACTCTTTCCCTCAAAACTTGTGATAGAAAAATTCTAATCCCCATATGATGGGAGCCAATTTCAACTGATGTCAATTGGGTGATGGGTTACTATCATAATTATGATGACCTATCATCAAATTTTGGGTGCAAATCTAGTAGTGTCCATACATGACACATTGTTCAATTTTCTAGATTGATAGTTCAATTTGTGAGAAATCACTCTTACTGCAAATTCAATCAATGGATCTAAAATATTTGTGATGGACAACCCTCTTCCATTCCACTCAGCTCCTATATTAGCTTCAACTTCTTTACAACTTAGACTTCTCATAGTCTTATTCTTATCGAGTGTGGGGTAACCAGTAACCTTGTGAATCATCTTCTTGGTTATCTCGACTACTCCATTATGTATCCAAAACTTTATGTCATGAATCCTACTTAGTATGACATTGATCCATTCGATCTTAAAATTTCTTAGAAGCTTTAGGGCATGAGATAACCCTTTCCTCTCAACAATTCTAAATTTATCTTTTAGAACTCCTTCATCACACAATTGTAGGAGTTGATAAAATCCAACTCCAGAGTGCTCCAAGATCACCTACATGCAAATAGATTTCTAAAGAGAAACCAAAGGAGCAAGAGCTTGAAGCAAACAATGCAAGAGAAAATATTTCACAATAGGAAAAATGAAATTGCTATGTGAATGAATTAATTTACAATGAGAGAGAGAGAGAGAGAGAGAGAGAGAGAGAGAGAGAGAGAGAGAGAGAGAGAGAGAGAGAGAGAGAGAGAGTGAATATAAAGGCCTCAAGGAAGCTTGTAGAACAAGCTGAAAAGTGGTAGAAGATAACATTGACAACTAAGAATTCTTTCACAAAAAGGTGGAACATGCTAGAAGGGAACAAACTCCCATGTTATCAACAAATCATCATCACTACAACTATTAACTTCATACATTAACCTAAGTAAGCTTAAGTAAAAGAATAAATAAATAATTATTAATTATTTACTCTAACATCCCCCCTTAAGTGCAACTTAGGGGAATGCCTTAAGCTCACAAAAACTAAGATGAAATGTAGAATGAGTCTTAGCAACAAAGCCATGTTAGGTGCCCATGTACAATACAAAGAAACACAACCTCTAAAAATGGGGAAAGAGGGAAAACCTGATGGGAAAAACCCTCCCCCAAAAAGAGGTAAGTACAAACATGCTGAAAAAATGGAGGAAGAAAGGAAGGAAGGCCTCAACAAGACCCCCCAAGGACAACTTCCACCAAAAATGTTTCAAGAGACTCTCTCAAAACCATAAGTGCAACCAAACCCCCCATGAGAGATAGAAAAGATGCCAAAGCCCCCCCAGAATGAGGGAGCCCCTAGAGAAAGAATTGAACCAGTAAAACTCCAATGGGGAGTAAACAAGGGAACAAAACAAGGGAACCCCTAAATGAGAGGGAAAACTGGAAGGCCTATAAAAAGTATGAGGATCTAGAAATGGAATCCCCAAGGTAGGTGTTATGACACTATCATGAATGTCCACTGTAGTATTTGCAATAGGTGCACCTGAAGGATGGATGGATGGAGTTAGAGGATCAAGTAGAGAAAAAGAATAATAATAATCCTACTAAAGAGAAAATTCCTTAATTGGATGTGGTGTGGCAGTCAAAATAGGGATCTCAATAACAATACAAAGGTTCAAGTATCTTGACTGCACCACATGATGCTCTTACGAAAGAGAAGTAGTGTGCTCCAACAATGAAGATGGTGGACCAAAGTGTGAGAAGGTGTAAAGATGAGTGGAAGGATCAACTACCTCTATAGCAATAAGACCTCCAATTACACAATCTTGAATGAAGACTGAATCATTAGTGAACTCAACTATCTTCCCTGATCCACTACGTGTAATCTGAGAAATCGAGAGAAGGTTAGTAGACAAAGATGGAACATAAAATACATCATTGAATATACTATCTTGGATGTGAACTGAACCTTTCCTATAGATTGGTAGATTAATCTTATTCCCCATGAGAATATGAAGAATAGGAGAAGTCTCAAGAGTAGAGAAAACACCTTGAGAAGATGTCATATGGTGAGAAGCACCTGAATCTAGTGTCCAAGGAAATTGTGAAGGAGATGAAATTGAAGCCTATAATGCATGACCCTTTCCAAGATCCATTGTATATGGTAAAGATGTAGAAGAAGACAGAAAGGCAGACGCTTGTGAGGTAGAAGAGGATGGAGAAGAAATAGTCTTCTTCTGAAGAAGAGCTTGCAAATCTACAATTTGTTTCTCACAGCCATCAAATCTCTTCTGAAAATAATGTGCCTCATCATGAGATCCTTTCCGAAAATAGGAACAAGTAGGACTCTTTCTTATTTTCCTCCTCCTTCTTAGAAGATGATGAACTAGTAGAAGAGGGATTTGATATCTTCTTTGACTTTTGCTCCTGTGTATCCTTGACAAGAAATGCCTACGACTGTGAACCTGAAAGTGAATCCATCTGATTGATCTTGGATTGTTCATGAGTTAACCAATCAAAAAATATCTCAAATGAAGGCATCCTGTGTCTGTCACCCAAGGCATCCATAGTGGAGTAGAAAGTAGAAGAGAAGATCTGATACTACCCCCTCAACTTTGAGAGTATCATAAAGATACACTCATCATCTATCTTGGTTTTCCCACATCCCTACAAAAGTGTACGCAAATATTTGAATTTCATCAAGAAGTCCTCAATGGTGGGAAAGTTTTCAGGTGCCAAAGAAGTCAACTTTGGATCAAGTTGAAGCGCCCAAAACTCATTCACTATGCCAAACAAAGTCTGAAATTTGAGCCAATAAGCTCGTGGAGTGCTCAAACTATCCAAGTGAAATAGTGGACTATCTGAAATGTTCAATGCAATCAATCCCATGGCCTCATCCATTTTATTCCTATGTTGAAGAACCTCAAAACGGCATGTAAGAATAGGTTGATTCTCATCAAGACATGACCATAAGCCCCTTGACATGAGAAGCCTAGTCATTTGTGCCTTCCAAGTGTGATAGTTATGTGGCATGAGATGGGTCACAGATGAATCCACCATTGAGAGAAGAAGATGAAAGTAGAATGGTATTATTCTAAATTAAATTGCAGAAAAGAAAATGCCCACCCCCCCCCCCCACAATAGATAATGATATCTCTAAAATACTATAAAAGAACAACTATGGAAAGAAAGAAAAATTGAAAAAAAGAAACTAGATTTCGGATGCAACGAGGGAGGAAACTAAAGCCTCTACTTCAACACCAAAAATAGGAGCTCAATACTACTCCAAAATAATTCCAGATCTGGAAAGTAGACAATAAATCATGCACTTTTTAAAAAAATAGCATTGAAATATGTATCCATGTGAGCCCGAATGAAGCCTTTAAAGGTGCAAAAATGGGATTTTCAAGTTGCAAAAAAATTGAGGAATAGAGATGTCAAACTTCCTGCACCAATGTGGAGATCATGAAATTCTACCCAAAAACAAAAAAAAATTGCTCGAAAAAATGAGTCCATATGAGGGAGATATCACTATTTTAAAATCACCTCTATAGTTATTTTTCTAAATCACTGCCACCGTACCTCCAAAAAAAAAAAAAAGCGCAAAAATTTTCAGATCTGTTATGTCAAACCGTCTTTCTCCTTTTTCTCTGAATAATGAAAAAATCCTCTTCCTCCTGATTGAAGAAAAAATCACAAGCAAACTAGGGCTTGTGTCTCCAAATTGTGACTTTAAAAATCTTTCAGCCAAGAAGTAATAGGGAGGCTCTGATACCATGTAGGAGTTGATAAAATCCAAGTCCACAGTGCGCCAAGATCATCTACATGAAAATAGCTTTTTGAAGAGAAACCAAAGGAGCAAGAGCTTGAAGCAAACAATGCAAGAGAAAATATTTCAAAATAGCAAAAAATGAAATTGCTCTGTGAATGAATAAATTTATAATGAGAAAGAAAGACCAAATATATAAAGGCCTCAAAGAAGCTTGTAGAACAAGTTGGAAAGTGGTAGAAGATAACGTTGACAACTAAGCATTCTTCCACAAAAAGGTGGAACATGCTAGAAAGGAACAAACTCTCATGTTGTCAACAACTCATCATCACTACAACTATCAACTACATGCATTAACCTAAGTAAGCTTAAGTAAAAGAATAAATAAATAATTATTAATTACTTACTCTAACTTGTTGAAGTCTTGTTAATGCCTTCCTTCCTTCCTCCATTTTTTTAGCATGTTTTTACTTACCTCTTTTTGGGGGAGGGTTTTTCCCATAAGGTTTTTCATCTTTCCCCATTTTTCAGAGGTTGCATTTATTTGCATTGTACATGGGTACCTAACATGGCCTTGTTGTCGGGACCCATTCTACATTTCATCTTAGTTTTTTTAAGCTTAAGAAAGATCTTAAAATTTCTTAGAAACTTTAGGGCATGAGTTAACCCTTTCCTCTCAACAATTCTAAATTTATCTTTCAGAACTCCTTCATCGCACAATTTCTCATACACTTCACGAATCTCACAATCACCTACTTCTCAATTTTTTCACATGTAGCAAATTTGCACATCATGTATCATGAATACCTTAGGTGGCATCAAAGATAATGGACCCATTGAGTCACCTTTCATCACGATCTCAAGAAAAGTATGAAATTTAGGTGGAGGACAAGCATCACTCCTCACTAATTGAATGTTACCAACCTCTGCTGCTTGACTCTTTCCTATGGATGATGAAGCTGCCATTTTTCTCTGTGTTAGGGTTTAAACCTTCTTGTCTCTGGATATCTCGACACTAAGATCTTTACTCGATAAATATTTTATCTCATATTTTCTCTTTAAATCACCATAGAATTTTTTTTCACTCAAATCACTTTGTGTTCTCAAACTCTATATGCAAGATATCAAAAAATGTCTTCAAATTTTGATATATAATCCTTTTTTCTCTATTTAGGGTCTCAATTAATGCTATATACTTAGGTAGGTGGAAACCAACTATTTCGGTCAATATTGTGCCTTTAAACTAGGTTTTCACTCTACTACTCAATCTCTTCCATCTAACTCAGCCTATACATTAGTCTAGCTTTGGAAGTACTTAGTCCATATTGCAATGCTCAATCAATATAGAAAATTTTATTGATGTTCAAAATTTTTTATACAATGGATTCTTTTGTACTAGTCCTTTCATAAATTTGTTCTTATGCATCTTTAGTTATGAAAATATGAACTTTAGGTGTTTTATTGTTAGGAACTGATGTATGATATATTATTTAAATATAAAGATCCATACATACCTTTCTTGCTTAGTTTGAAGTGATATGATAACCTTCTCCATTGGATTAGGTAATCTCAACTCCATTAGTTCCACTCTTTCCATCTTCTGCCTTTTTCTTCCATGTTTAATTCATCTCCTTTCTTGTTTGATCAATGCACATTTTTCCTTTACCCTTGGTTTTTTTGTGATTTTCTTGTGGTACTTGATTCTTGTAGTTTTTGCTTGAATGTCCAAACTTGTGACATTTGGAACATACATTGTTAGGTGCATAATTCTTCCTTTGATTATACCAATAGGGTTTTGTCTATGATCTGCATTCATATTCTCTATGTCCATACTTTTGACAGTTATAACAATAGTCTTCAAATTAGGTGTATAAGATGCATTATTCATTCTTGATCTACACTCATGTATTTGATGTCCTTGCTTCTTGTAGTAAAAAAAAACCAATAAAATTAGGTTTAGGATTTTGCATACCATTTTTTTCTGAAGATGTTTTTAGGATGACCAAGTTTTCCATAGTGATAACATATTTTTTTACCCTTTGATTTTGCATTTCTTAGTTCTCCACTCTTGGATGATTCTCCAAGCTCAATAGATGAATGTCCTGAACTAGTAATGGTACAAGATGACATCATATTTCTTTAAAGGATTTCATTTCTTCATTAGCTTGTTGAATCTTTCCACAAGATCTTTCTTAGTTTTTAGTTCACTCTTTAGTAATTCTTTTTGTGATATTAGATTTTCTACTTCCACAGCCTTTATATTCAACTCCTGATTTGCAAGCATTAGTTGATTCATAATGTCAAGTTGAGTGTTTGTGAGCTTTTTTACATTACATACCCTTTCTTCAAGTCTAGTTTCCAGTAGCCTTTTGTCTTCCTCAGTGACAACATTGTCTTCCTCAAATTTCTTCTTTTTCTTGGTTACTTCACATAGCCTTACTAATTAAATCCTTTTTAATCCTCTGACTTCTTCATTTAGGATTTTTTTTTTATTTTAAATTTTTTAAATCTAGTAGATCTACATATGCCATGCCATTCACATTTGAACTTCTTCACCATATAAGAATAGTTTTTGTCTTATTGTCTCAAGTTTTTGCAGTATGAGATAGATGTCAATCACCTAATTTTCAATAACTTTGTTCAATTTATAAGCCTACTTCTCAAATATCTTAACTCCAAGTTGTTAAACTTCTCCAAGAGAACCTAGCTCTAATACCAATCGTTGGAAGTCTCAATTGGAACCCAATATACTAAGAGGGGGGCGAGGGGTGACTCAAGATCTGTAACATTTAAACATTTTCACAATACTATAGTGCATTCACCACATTTGCCATTTCATATCAAATTTTTAATACATGCATAACTTATATAATCAAACTGTGATAACATATAGATCTAATCTATCAACCACATGCATGAAAAGTAATCACATGACACAAATATTTTGGTTACCCAGAAATCCTCCAAGGTGAAGGTAAAATTGGGGTGGGGATGAGACCCACAAATCTTCACTACTGTAGTAATAAAGTCAACTTGTTAGGGTTACAATGTTTGACCATATCCAATGATCTACCCTGTGAGGGGTCTGCCCTGTTAAAAGATTTTGAGACTATTAGATCTTACCCTATTAGAGGATTTTACACTTACAACAAAGTAAGAACTTTGTTAGGAGATTTACAAAGATCTGTTAAGACCACTCTATTAAGAGATTTATCCTAATTTAGTTTGTTAAAACTAATTCAGTACCTGATTCTTAGTCTGCTATAATAAGCTATTTTTGGATCTCATCTTTTTAATTTGATCTGATCCCTGATCTGATTTAGCTTTATTGTCCTTCACTACTTTGACTAGGTCACCTTCTCTATTTTGGAATAACAAAACTCTTTGCCTCTTCTATAATGTTCACACATTCACAATTGAATCGCATGAATAGCTTGTTTTCTCCTTCTCATCACCATACACTTTACCATGTCAAAACTAGGTTTTCCTATTTTGCCTCTTCATCTAATTTGTTCACCATAGACCATGGGGATTTTTGATCCACATCATAAAATGCATAAAACTCTCTATAAAAGCCTCTATAAGTATTAAATATATCTTGTTTATGTCGAACTGAAATGGTTTATCTCAAAGTTTGTATCATTCTCAACTTGAATGTTAATTCTATCTTTCTTGGCACTAACTACCTCTGACACTCTACATTCATTGAATATGTTGCTAACACTTGGCCTTTACTATGCTCGACACCTTCTATGTAACCTGACTTCAATGTGCTCAAAATTTGAGCGATAAACATTAGACTTGACTTACATTGAAAATATTCGGTGACCAAAGAGTTACTCAAATCCTATAGAGCTCGATGTATACATGTTTATATACAAGCCTATCTCATGACTTGGCCTATACAGAGTAGCTTGGTTGCAGTGATGACTGTCTGACTCTGTCTAGTGTATGACTAAGTGTTTGACAACAATAGATAGAGATATCAATAATATGTACTCTCATTGGAGATGAAACCTACAAAATGCTTCCTAGGAATTGCATTCGTCAAAATTTGTAGTCAATAGACCTTCTTAGAAGAGGATTGGTCTTCAAACCCTTCTCATCATACCAAAACCAGTGCAAATCTTGAGCAATTTTTTTGTTAAAAGCATTTGAAGAGCCTGTGTAGCCATTAAGCTATGGCTTCATTGGGCTGGTGATGGTTTCAAGGATGGGCTATCTATAAACCAACACAATATTTGGTGGTCTCTACTTTTTGCAGTTCAAGGAGTACTACTATTAAAGTTCAAGGTGCCAATTTTTTTTTTCAAATGTGGCATCAAGACACCCAAAGTTCTATTTTCTAGAGTTGTCATGAACCTGATAACATGAGATGACATGTAGGTCTAGTTTCACTTGATTCATCCATATCATCAGACTTTTGACCTATTGGTCTCTACTTTGCCTCCTCATATGCTCCACAAACTTGGTGTTCAACCAGTCAAGCCATGGTGGAAGGACTAGAAGTGGTATCTATGTACTCTTGTTAATTACAAGCTCTAGATCCATTACCTTTTTCTAATGCCATATTTTCCTATGGTTGATACGCTCCACCAATGTTGGCACCTCCAATCTTCGCAACTGAATTGGAGATATATGTTTAATATTATTTGGAATGTCATTACTGAGTCAAAGATTGTAGACTTTGCTTGGTGTATTATGTTCCAATGATTGTCTCTAGGTCCTCAACTCAAGTACTTGGATATTCTTGACCATTGTTGTCCCTTTTGTGGGCAACCTAGGCCTCTCCTACATATTTTTTGGTTCTGTCACAGAGCCCAATAGTAGTATATTTAGATTCATGATTTTTTCAAGCATTTCAAGTCAAACCCATTTTCTTGGCACATCTGGGAGATTCTCCTAGATTTTCCTTCAAGTATTCCCAGATTTTGCATACTTTCAAGGTGGAGACTCATTTTTACTCTTTGGAAGGATAGGATTGATGTTCTTTTCACTCCCAACATTTTAGATATAAATGTTTTTATGTATAGCATGCATATGTAATGATGTACATATAAGTACAAGCTACAACCAAAGTGGCTCTTGAGGTGGTCCATCTGTAGGAGTTACTTAACCATTGGGGGAATGCACCTTGTATGGTGGCCAGAGTACCACAAGATTCTAGCTCTAGGGATTGTACTTTACCCCATGGCTACTGTCGAGGTTGTGGTTCTTCTACCTGTCATTCTCGGGCACTTCAGTCATAGGCTTCCTGTTGCTCTCTTGGTGGTGGAAATGATGACTTGTGGCACCACTTAGCTTCTACACCGCAACATGGCTCTGGGTGGTCATTTGGTCTTGCTTATGTTGCTCCTACTTATATTGCTCTTGTTGCTCCTAGTTGGGCCACCCTTGGTGGTTGCTCTGCCAGCTCTGAGGTCACTTCTTGCAAAAGGTCCTTTCCTCACTTGACCCTCACCATTTCCCCTCCATGATTGAGGAAGAAAAAGGAAGAAAAAAGATAATGATGATGGGTAGTCCTTACCTGACTAACCCATTAACCTTGTTGATGAATGGGGTTCAGATGATCGGAAGGATCCTCCTCTCTCAATTTGAGGTTGCTAATTCTATTTTTTTTAAGGAATGGTTTATAAGCTTATTTGACCTTGTTGCCATATGCACTCTTGAAAGATGATCTTGTATCACCGCACCCTTATTTGTGACTATGTAACTTTAATATTTTATTAATAAAGAAGAGAATGTTAAAAAAATTATGAATTTTTAAGAACATAGAAGACGAGAGATCTATTAATCATGCAAATAGTTTATTCTTCTCTTAACCATCTTTGCCTTTAAATCTGCACCCTTGTTTAGAATCACAGATATAATGAACCGAACACTATAAAGGATAAAAGATAACCTTTTACCCTCAAATCAACTGGTTTAACAATGTGGAGCTCTTCTTTCATATACAAGGATTTCTTGTAGGCCTTGAGGACTTTCGGCTAAGTTCAAAATTTGTGCAAGTCACGGCTGAATCAGATCTGTTTCAGGGAATAAGTGCAAGTGGCTATAGATGATCAGATAGTCGAGACAAATGACAAGTGCAGACACACTTTGAAACACTCATGAGATGATGTAAGAAGAAACAAGAAATGTGCAGTGGGACCAGAATAACATCAGTGGACTCCCTTCACATCAGAAATTCAAACCATTCTTATTCTCTTGGCTGCACATCGAAATGGCAAAAGGAATACTGATCTTAAAACTGTGTGTCGTGAGTCATCCATTGTTGCGAAACAGCGGTCCCCGATGCGAGTGCCTCTTTATTTGTTATAACGACTTCCGTGATGTTTTTGAGTTTTCCGTACTTATATGTGGAGATGAACTCTCGGTGCAAATGAACTTCACAAAATCTGGTGTTTATGATCTACTTACCTTCACGTTTGCAACTTGTTCATAAAGGGAGGTTTTGATGAGCACAACTTAAGCCATTTGTTAAACAACGAATTAGAACTTCTGTACAAATTAGCACACAAGTTTCATTATGAGATATCTAAGTTTAAATTATCAAATATAACGTTCTATAAGTCATTCTTATATCTATAAAATTGATTAGAGATCAAGTTGTATAAGTAATTTACGTGTTCTTGGAATAGATTTTTACCACCTTGCAATATGTTGTAATGAATAATTATTATGGTTTATATTGTGTATGGTCAATTGTTTTCAAATGAAGTCAAACACAAAGTAAGAGAAATCATTACATACTATGGTTAAATATTCCAACACTTTTTCTAGTAGCTATGATAGACATAATGTTGGATTTATTATATTAATTAGGTTAGTTTCTACGCTTAGTTTAAATAAATAAATTAGTTAAATATAGTTGTTGGGAAGTTATTCTCATACGTAATTGTTGTAAGGGAAAATGATGCTATATAAAGTTGTTCACATATATATTCAGTATCTTGTATGCACTGACCCCTTTTTTGTGAATATGTATTCTTAAATTTTAATTAATGGAAACGGTTTATTTATGAAAAAAAAATCAATATCAATTCAGTTTGTATTCGAATGTACCCAGAAAATTGAGTCAGATTTTCTAGATACATTCGGATACAAACTAAATTAATACCAAATATTTCACACTGATATATGAACAGCTTTATGTAGCCTCATTTTTCCTTACAACAACTACTTATGGGAATAACTTCCCAACAACTATATTTAACTAATTTATTTATATAAACTAAACTTAGAAACTAACCTAATTAATGTAATAAATCTAACATTCCCCCCTTGTTACATTAATCTAGTAGATCTAACATTCCCTTTATTAGAAACTAACCTAATTAATGTAATAAATCCAACCTATAATACATATGCAATTGAGAACTAGAAAGTAGACTTAAGAACTCATCTTCTTGTGTCTATCTGAAGTAGTATGTGAGAATTCCCTTAGAGAAGACTTATTCTTCTAAAGTGGAGTTCTTGGTTTGACTAATTAACTAATCGTATAATACTTTAGACTCGTGTACTTTTATAAATTTTATGGTCATCGTTGAATATGTCAAAAGTGTAGCCCTTGTTCTTGAATTAAATTGATGTAAGAACATCTAATAAAGTGAAAACATAAGAATCCATTAAAGACACCTGAAGTGTGAAGATAATTCTTTTTTAGATTTTCTTGGTAACTTGAGAATTGTCTTGATACATAAATGTGAATGAATGGTTACAATAACTGATCAATTCTTATGATTAGTTACACAACCTAGATATAAAATCTAAGCACCAATTCAATTATTTTATAACTAAGTATCCTCATCTTATGCAAGGAGAGCATGAATTTATCTCAATCTATAAAATTAAAAATACTCTTAAAGTTCAATAAATAGGATCTAATTAATTAATGATGAGTAACTAATTTGGTAATTACATTATTACTCTAACTCCCTCATTAAGATTGACTTAGGGAGAAGATGAAAATCTACGGATGATAGTGAATTTAGATGCATGAATGCATTTTTTTTGGATATAAGACATAATGAGGCACTCATGTAAAATAAATGCAATATCTATCATCTCGAAGAAAATGAGAAAAGATTATTGTAAGAAAATCCTCTTCAAAAGATAAAAAGTAAATAATTTGAGCATATATGTGAAAATTTAATGTGGGGCCCAACATGTCTATCCAAGTACTACTTTGAGGACTTGAGTACTGTTGGGACTCAAAATTGAAGCCTCAATTTTTGAGTACCATTGATAAAATTAAGCCCTATAAGCACTTTTAAATGCATATCTACCTGGCCATACCTTTGAGCCCGATGAGGTGTTTAATGCTTCTAGCACCTTGCATTCAGTATGCCTCTGTGTTTCATGGTGATAAATTGTCATTCTAAGTCATTTCGTGAAGTCTTGTGATGTAACCCCAATATCATTAAACAACAAATCTGAATTTGACACAAGTGTTTCAGGATAACCAAGCTCTTCATTAAAAAATATTCTCCACTCTACTCAAGCTCTACAATGAAAAAAAATCTACTTACTACAATTTCAAAAATTACCAAGTTTGGAAAATTTTTGGGAAAAATATAAATTTCCATTTTTGGTAATTTTTAAAACTTATCTTATAAATCCTGATTTTCCCCAAGAAAAGCCCCCAACTAAGGCAAGGAAAATTGCCAACTAATCAATGAAATCAAAGATACGATTTCAGATTTATTACAAAAACAAAATTCTAAACAAATTGGAAAAAACACTAAAAGCTAATTTCAAAGGTCGAGATGAGTTTTTAGGATCTTGGAAAAATGTCAAAATGGCCACCTATTAGCTAAGCTCAATCAGCAATCCAAATAACTCCTTCTCCTGCAACTACCTATAAAATTTTAGCCAAAACCCACATTTGAGTCAAAAGTTATGACCCCCGAAAGTAAATTTCAACTAAAATCCACATCTTAGTCAACAACCTTGACCCTTGGATGCCCCTGCATCATCTTGTTTTGAGCATTTATCAAATCTGCATTTTTTCTCAAGTGTTAAATAGCAATAGGAGCCTATGTAATTGAATATCTCGCACCCAGTAATGTTTCACGACTCGCCACTTTGGGAGTATTTAGTGTCCATACCAAAGATCCTATGTTTCATATTTTGAGTCATTTTGAATCCGTTTGACAAGGTTTTGAATCCCTCAAATTGGTCGTTTACTGATGTCATGTTGATGCAATTTACTCTAAATTCTAGGAATCCATGTTTGACTTGTTATAACTTTGACCTAGTTTACCAAAATGATGAAATTCCTTTTGCATTGTATTTTAGAGGTCAGAGACATGTTATGTTTCAATTTTCATACCTTGATGAATCCATTTGACTAGTTTTCAAACACGATTCCAAATACAATTTTTAACATTTTATTGGTGTCAAAAGGAGCAGATTGGTCAGTATACTTATTTGGGACGTTATAACTTGAAATTTGTGATGGGTGAGACCAAATGGATTGTATAATTGTGTTGTCCTTTAAAATACTTCAAGTATGCTAAATTTTAAGCATTGATGAATCCGTCTGCACACTTTCCCAAGTCATTTCCATTTGCAAAAAATGTTTTTCTACCATTGTTTCAATCTACATAAACCTAAGGAGCCCACTTTGACCACTCACCATTTGCACCCCATGATTCATCATGAGGCCAAATCACAAACTTATACATTCCTCATGACAGAGAATCAATGCCCCAATTTTCATGCCCCCAAGTGTTGGTTTACCTAGTTTTCAAACCCAAATCCGAATGCAATTTAGTGTTTTCTGACTGTTTTCTTGTAGGTAGTTCTAAGAGGTCAACTTTGACAGCAAATATCTTTTGACCGCAAATTCGTCATGAGATGAGATTCGACATGGTAAAAGTATGTGGAATAGAGAATCAGTGGGTCAAATTTTAGATCCCAATTAGGTGTTTGGATCAATTTTTAAGGCCGGTCAAAGGACCCTTTGGCAATCAATTGACAATTTGCAAAATAATGGTAAAATAAGTTTTGAATGATTTTTTAGCAATTGAATGTGTTTCGAATCAGTACGAGGTGACTAGTGGATTAGTTTGATGGTTCAAGTGTTTGAAAATGAAATTCTTTTAATCAGACCTACTTTGGGGCCTGACTGATTCCATTAAATTAGTAAAGTGTCATGGGGACTGAATTGTTTTTTATTATAATATTGAAGTTGAATGTTGTATGAACAACACTGTTAATAAAGGCAATGCTCGAGATGGAAAATGGAAAGAATACAGTAGCTTCAAATATTGGAAACCGAAGAAGGATCTCCTAAATCACTTAGATTTTGACATTAACATTGACATGCCTACAACTACCAACAATTAAAACCACCTTAGATTTTTATATAGTTGTATCATACATTTTTATCAAGGGCAATCTATTGTTAGAGTAAATAATTAATTATTAATTATTTATTCTATTGCTTAAGCTTACTTAGGTCATGCATTTATTTAATATTTTATATTTAATGCATGTAGTGGTTAGTTGTTGACAACACGGGAGTTTGTTCCCTTCTAGTTGTCACACTTATCTTCTACCACCTTCCAGCTTGTTCTACAAGCTTACATGAGCTCTTTATATTCGGGCTCTCTCTCATTGTATTTGAACAACAACATCACATTATTGTAAATACATTTCTTCTTTGGTTTGCATTCATGATGGCTCTCATGTCCGTTTAGGGTGTTTGCCTGTGCTCCATGCTCTTCCCTTCTATGGCTTCTCTTTGACAGGTTTCGCATGCAAGTGATCTTGGCATCTTCGGAGTTGGCTTTCCTCAACTCCAACATGGTATCAGAGCCTTCCTGCTGCTGCTTCGTTGAAGAAATTTTGAAGCTGTGATTTGGAGTCACAAACCCTAGTTTGTTTGTGCAATTTTTCTTCAAATCAGGGGATCAGCATTTTTTCGGAGCACTTTCAGCCCAAACGGACATCACCAATGGATCCGAAAGGCCGTTTGCAGTCAGGATTCATATAAAACTTGTCATTTTTGGAGACAGGGCAATTTTGGCAATTTTTTGAGGCCTCCAGGGTCGCTGCCGTACGGATCGTACGGACGCAGAGCGTAAAAAATTTTTAAAAAAAAAGGTTTTCGAGCGCACCGCCGCCGCGCCACCTGCGCGCAGCCTGCAGCGGCCGCAGCAGGCAGCGCCGGCAGCGCTCCGCCGCGGCCCGGCCTCCTCCCGGCCGCCGCCCGCTCGCCGCCCTCCGCCGGCGGCTCCTTCGTCTTCGCCGCCCTGCGGCCACCTCCTCCCAGTTCTGTCGCCCCTGCGGCCGCCTCCACCTGCCAGCTGCTCAGCCCGACAGCACTGCAGCAACGTCAGCAGCCCACTCAGCCTTTTTGCTGATTCAACGCCAGGAGGGGTGACACGTGGCCTGGGCGCCACGTGGACCCGCCACGTCACCTCTACCATGTCAGTACTGCCACATGGCAATGCCACGTGGCACTCTTTTTTGCTACGACGGCCACCAAATCGTCAAATTTAATCGTCTGACTTGCTGACGTCAGCGCTGCATCAGCCCTTGCATGCACCTCTCCCGATTGCTTTTGGACCTACCTTTGGTTTTTTGGCCATAACTCTTGCATACGGAGGTATTTTTCCGATCCGAAAGAAGTGCCGAAAAGCTGGTTCCGAGACAGAGATTTTGGTGCAGGTATTTTTAGGTTTTGATGCTTTTTTATTGCTCATTTTTTTTGTTGAAGTCCGAAGTCCTATTTTTGACTCCGGCATGCATATCTTTTACATCCCATGTCAGTTTTTTGAAAAATTTATATTTCTGGAAAGCTGGTTCCGTGTACTCTTCAGAAAAGTAGTCCTTTTTCTTTATTTTTGGCCTTTTCTCTTTCTATCATAGTTTTGGCATTTTTGCTCTATGGTGGATATTTTGAGTTTTTTAGGCCCGAGGATCGTTTTCCAAGCATGGTTTGCTTTCTTTTCGGCTGTACTTTCTTTTGGTTCAGCTCTTTTTCATTTTTGATCATTGTAGCTATCATTTTGAAGCATTTTTTATTTTCGCACTGAGATAAAGTGTCACTTTTGCATTCTGGGAGTCATGAACGTTGTTTTGAGTCAGTTGTACTTGCACTCTTTCATAAAGCACCATGGGGGGGATTATTTGTTTGCTATTTTAGGCATTCTCCCTTTGTCAAGTGAGTGTCCCTTCCACGACATTAGCCCCATGCAGAGTCAGTTAGATCGTGTCTTTATCGGTGTCTGTACCTCTTTCCCTCTCTCCTCGTTCTTGGTTCGTTTGCAGGAGATTTTGGCTCACCTTCTCAGTTGCCTGTCATCACACCCCATCTGCATTAAGGGGGGGGTTATGCTGTTGTTCTAATACATCCGTGGTTCGATGGTTCGATAGTGTGAACTATGTGTTCAGTGGTTGATCCTACATACAAGGCGATTGCAGTGGCTGGCTACCTATGCATTTCGGTGAGATGGATCATCTACCATATAGACATGCTCGGCTCATGCCTTCTTCTTCCATGGAGGTTCTTCACATCAGCAGTTTGACAGATTTGCGGCTCTTCATGCTTCAGTGATGCTGCTTCTTCATGATCATTCTTTGTTCCTGTTTTAGGAGACAATTTCCCTAGTTGGAGACTTCTTCAGCTCTTCACTGGGTTCTTACCTCTTTTTGGGGGAGGGTTTTTCCCACGAGGTTTTCTATCTTTCCTCGCTTATAGAGGTTGCTTTCTTCTTGCATTGTACTTGGGTACCTAACATGGCCTCGTTGCCGGGACCCATTTTGCATTTCATCTTAGCTTTGTGAGCTTAAGGCATTTCCCTAAGTTGCACTTAAGGGGGGGTGTTAGAGTAAATAATTAATAATTAATTATTTATTCTATTGCTTAAGCTTACTTAGGTCATGCATTTATTTAATATTTTATATTTAATGCATGTAGTGGTTAGTTGTTGACAACACGGGAGTTTGTTCCCTTCTAGTTGTCACACTTATCTTCTACCACCTTCCAGCTTGCTCTACAAGCTTCCATGAGCTCTTTATATTCGGGCTCTCTCTCATTGTATTTGAACAACAACATCACATTATTGTAAATACATTTCTTCTTGTTTTTGCATTCATGATGGCTCTCATGTCCGTTTAGGGTGTTTGCCCGTGCTCCATGCTCTTCCCTTCTATGGCTTCTCTTTGATAGGTTTCGCATGCAGGTGATCTTGGCGTCTTCGGAGTTGGCTTTCCTCAACTCCAACATCTATGACTCTATGACAGGGACAAGAGTTGAACGAAACAAGGAGAAGCAATGATAAGATTAGAATTATGGAGGAAGTTGAGGAATTGAGAGCCAAACAAGTATATAAGAAGGCAATGTTTCTTTTAGAAGCATATAATAAAGATGTAGGTGAGAAGAATGATGGTTTTGGCAATTCAATATCTCTACCAGACACTTTGGTACCAAAGGTATGCCCTTTTTGCAAAACATTTTCATCATCCAATACAACCTTGAATGCTCATATAGTTTGTTGTCTCTTTGTTGAAGCAAATGCTAGAAAAGGTAGAACTAAATCTGCAAAGCCTAAAGTGAGAACCATAAAAAGAGATCATTGGCAGAATCAGTTGAGTGTGACCAACAATCTGAATGCAACAGAGATGAGATTAAAGGAGATTGTGTCTTCAACTCTGGAAGCATCATTTTAAGGGAATTACTTGAAAGAGCTAAAGTAAACCTTAAGCAAGGAAGAACAATAAAGTCAAAATAGAACCATAATTAAAGCTTCTCAAGTCTGACTTAAAGGAACTTGGAATACATCATCTATGATCTTTGTATAATGCTAGGGGTTTAAGGGGTGGCAAGGACTGGAGGAGTACTCGTGAAATGGAAAAATGACTGCCAAAAATGTCTCGTTGTCAAATCTAGCAACTGAATACAATTAAAAGTAATGATTTTAATCGACTGTTAGATACACATACTGATATGCGGGTTTCAGTTATGAACCTCCAGAATATGGGAAAGCCAGATCATGAGCATAAAATGAATAAAGAGGAAGTGCAACCTTGTAGTCTTGAAAAGGATTCACAATTGATATGCTCAAAACTTGATACTTCCAAATTGTCAGCTATAGAATCACCCTTTAAGGTTTGGGCTTTGGGTGGTCAAACATGGTCAGGAGGACTCAATTTGTTAAAATCATTATAAGATTCTTGCCTTCCTGTTCCAATCATATGCAATACATATAGTATGTCATCAAGTGAAAAGAATTCAGACAGTGTGAGCAGAAAAAATTGGCAAAAGAGTGGCACTCCTAAAAGGATTCCTTCAAATTTGATTTGTGAGGATAAAGTAGATATTTCTATGAAAATAACATTTTATCTGAAGTTAAAGCTGCAATAGAAGAAGAAACAAGTTTTACAAGGAAATGATTGAGGGAATTAGGACATAAGTTGTTTACTTTAAAAGACTAGGAAACATTCGATGTTGCTAATCCATTAAAATAATTCAACCACAAAGATAGCAAGGGCATTTGAAGGTAGATTACACAGTAAAAGCCTAAGGAGTCCATAGCTTCAAAAAGAAGTTGCATGCAAATGAAAATGCCTTGCAAGCAAAAAGTGTAGCTTGAAGGAAGAAGTTGTGTGCATGTTGGAGGAATAGTCTAAACATTTAGTCCCACATTGTCTATGGATTGATGTTTATAATCTTTAAATAGAAAAACAAACACATAGCTTAGTGTCTTCAAGAGCAAAGGCTTTCGGAAGCCACATACATGTGTGAGTCCCTGTTGCTAGCTTGGATGTGAAAATAGCTGGAGCTGAATGGGAGAAAATTTTAGACAAACCAACCCATGTGATGACATGGTGAGTTGAAATGATGATGTACGAGATCATGACACATGACTGTATTGGAGGGCTAGCGCATGCCCACAAAATCAAGTTACTCGCTAGTTAAGAAATGCGGGATTGCAGGTGATCACCATGTTGCAGATAGTCCCAGTTGGTAGTGAGGTGGCAATTGATAGTAGTTTCAAACAGACGCACCAGATGATGACACATGACCTAGATCAACGACTAGCACATGCCCATAATACAAAGATGCAAGGTGGTTAAGAAATGTAGGTATGCGGGCATGCACCACATGGTAGTGGGCCTGGGCTGATGATGATGTGGCATATGAGAATTGTTAGGAATAAGGTGTCTCAACCTTGGATAATTCCTATTCTTATTATTTGTTTTGTAAAATGTATTTCTTGCAAATAATGTTGATGTGTCGACATTTTGAATTGTGTATAAGGAGATCATAGCTAAAATGGTTATGATAGATTCCTATGACACGTAAGAGCTATGTTAGGAAGATTCAATGATAGGTGAAGACATGTGACAACTGATAAATTTGAGTACTGTACACTCTACCCCAATAGTTTAGGGTTCCTATTTTCTCAAAGAATGGTAAAACCCTAATACGGTTACCTTTCAGAGTAGCCCTAAAAGTGAAACACATGATCTAAGCATTTTTAGGGTTGCAAAGAGGTGATGCAAAAAAGTGTATTGGTGGTACTGTGAGTTGCTACTAGAGTCTTCTGTTGTCACTGTTGAACTTGCATTGCAAGTGTATTGTAACCTTGTGTTGAAGATAATACATTGTGCAGGTTCTGGAGGGGTGGGGTTGTTTTATCGAAAGGTTTTTCCCCGCCAGAAAATCTTTGTGTTATGTGTTTCTTTCTTTTTCTATTTTCTTTATGCTTGCTTGGCTGAATTATTGTTGTTTACATGATATTGAATCTGTAAGTGTAAAAGATTTTAATAGGATTTGCACCATACTTCTCTTAAGAGATTAGTGTAGGAAGCTATTTTCGCACCTGAGTTTCCTTACAAGTGGTATCAGAGCTTGATCAATTTTTTATCCTAGTTGTTGGGAAAGGCTTTTTAAGCTAATCTCAAGTTGAGTGGGAGTCTTGTGCAGAGCATCCTGAATCTTATTTGTAGATTGAGATGGCGAGTTCATCATATGGAAGAATGGAGGTGGAGAAATTTAATGGCACTAATTTTGAGTTGTGGAAACTCAAGATGGAAGACATGCTGGAAGATCATGACCTATGGGAAGTGACTTCAAATGCTGCAAGACCAGCAACTGTAGCTCAAGAAGATTGGGATATCAAAGACTGTAAAGCTAAGGGTCTCATAAGACTCTATCTAACCGATGCAGTCCTTCTGAATGTTCTAGATGAGAAAACTACACATAGTTTGTGGGAAAGACTTGGGGCTATGTATCAGGCCAAATCTTTGGTGAAAAAGTTGTTCCTTCGAAAGAATTTGTACTCTCTACGAATGGAGGAAGGTGGATCCTTAACGAATCATTTAAATGCATTTAATCTACCGGCTACACAGTTGACATTAGTTGGTGTCAAGTTAGAGGAGGAGGATCGTTGCTACACACTTTTGTGTTCTTTACTGGATTCATGGGACCATCTTGCGATGGCTCTCGAAAGCACATTAGTCACTTTCAAAATGGATGATGTGATGTCTTCACTACTATCAGAGGAGATTCGGAGAAAGGCTTTCATTTCAAAAAAAGAAGCCCTTGTTGTTTGTGGGAGATCCACAGAAAGAGGGAAGAAAAATGACAATAAGTCTGACAATAAGGGTAGATCCAAATCTCGTGGGAAGTCAAAGAATTCCAATAAGTCCAAAGAAATATGTTGGAATTGTGATAAACTTGGGCACTTCTGTAAAGATTGCAAAGAGCCGAAGAAGAAGAAGAAAGGTTCAGATTTAGCTTTAGAAAGATCTCAAGAAGATGGTGATGCATTCATCATAGCTTTGGTAGCCCATGGATCTGATGATGTGTGGTTGGTTAACTTAGGTGCATCTTTTCACATGACCTCTCATCAAAATTGGTTCTCAATATATAAAGAGTTCAATGGTGGAAAGGTGTACTTGGGTGATGATTCTCACCTAAAGATAGTTGGACATAGAAGGGTCACTATCAAATTTCTTGATGGATGAGTAAAGGGAATCAATGGAGTTATGCACATTCCAGGTTTGGCATGAAACCTATTATCTGTAAGTATGTTGAATGATGTAGGTTTGCAAGTTGTTTTTCTGAAAGAAGGATGCAAGATGATGAGAGGATCGATAGTGCTTGCAAGGGATACTAGGAGAGGTACCTTAGTTTAGCTAGATGCATGCATTCCTCTATGTAATAGTTCTTCATCCTCACCATCTAAATGAGAAATGAAGAATACTATGGTTATTGGTTTTGATGGCAATGCAAACACTTTGGAAGGTAAGCTTCCTGCAGAAAAGACAATGTTGTGACATTTGAGATTTGGTCACATTGGTGAAAAGGGTCTCAAAACCCTAAAAAATAAAAATCTTGTTGAGGGGTTAAATGATTGCAATCTCGAGTTTGACTTTCGTGAACATTGTGTCTATGGTAAACAAAATCGTGTTCAGTTTTACTCTAGTTCTCACAAATCTTTTGATGTTTTGGATCTTATTCATTCTGATGTATTTGGTCAATCTTCGAGTCTATATTTTTTGTATCTTTCATAGATGACTACAGTAGAAGGACATGGATTTATTTCCTTAAAAGTAAGACACAAGTCTTTAGTTGATTCAAGGAATTTAAAGCCCTTGTAGAGAATCAGACTAGTAAGAAGATTAAGTGTGTGAGAATTGACAATGGTGGTGAGTTTTGCTTAGCAAAGTTTGAACAGTTCTATAAAGAACAAGGTATCGAGAGGCATAAGAAAACTCCTTATACCCCACAACAAAATGGATTTGCAGAGAGAATGAACATGACACTAATTTAGAAGGCTAGGAGTATGCTTAGTGGAGCTAGTTTAGAACAAAGGTTTTGAGCCAAAGCTATGGCCACTACTTGCTATTTGGTTAACAGATCTCCTACATCAGCCCTTGTTGGCAAGACACCCATGGAGGTGTGTTCTGGTAAGAAGCCTTCAATCAAAAATCTTCTTGTTTTTGATTGTGAAGCTTATGCGCATGTTCCAAAGGAGAAAAGTTCTAAATTGGAAAACAAAGCTGTTAAATGTATTTTCATCAGGTACAGTGCTGGTGTGAAAGGATACAAGCTTTGGGATCCTATGACTAGCAAGGTGTTGCATAGTAGAAATGTTATTTTTAGAGAGCTAACATCTTCTCCTATTGTTCTACAACTAGATGAAAAAGAAAAGGAAAAAGATGTTGTTCAGATGCCTCCTACCCCTGAGAATACTAAAGAGAGAGACCATGTTGGGTCTAATGATGAGGAGAGATCTAGCAGCTCTGATAGTTCAGAAGAAGAGGAAGAACAACCTCAACCTCATCCTTTGAGGAGATCCACAAGAGAAAAAAAGCAACCAGAAAGGTTTGGTTGTTCTATGTTAGATTCCAGTTGTGCTTTTGCTTTGATTACTAGCACTGATGAGCCTAGATCTGTGAAAGAGGCTTTGGGCATGGAAGATGCAGGTTCCTAGATTGAGGCTATGGATGATGAGATGGCTTCATTAGAGAAAAAAAAAACTTGGGACCTTGTACCTTTGCCTAAAGGGAGAAAGTCTGTTGGTTGTAAATGGGTGTTCAAGAAGAAATTATGTACAGATGGCAGTGTTGAAAGGTATAAAGCTAGATTGGTTGCAAAGGGGTATTCACAGGTAGAGGGAATAGATTATGGTGAAATATTCTCTCCTATTGGAAAGTTGACATCCATTAGATTTCTATTATCTCTTGTTGCTGTAAGGAAACTTGGCAAGAAAGAATATAACCACCGTTTCCACATAACCCATAATAGATCTAAAATAAACATGGAATTAAAATCCACATGCCAGAGAATAGACAACATACTCACAAAATGTGACACAAGATATACCCTGGGAAACCCTCGTTGAGGGAAAAAACCCAGCCTCCAAAAGCATCCATCACCATGTATTATTCAGCAAAAAATGCCATTGCCATACAACCATGGAAGCCTTCATGGCCATAGCCACAACCGAGCAAACTATGTGAACAAGCATGAATCCACACATCCCATGCCATGCTTTCAACCTTCACAAATGCTCCCTTGGCTAACCTGTCAAGCCTTGTCTTGCTCGACTCTTGCCTTTTTTCCTCTTTCTCCTTGTCACTCTCTCTCTCTACAACAACTACCCTTGTGGCTGCTTGTATAGTAGCAAGTCCCACAAAACCACTAAGTGGTATTACATAAACCATGTGCTACCTAACCCACTGACCCCACATTTAATATTGGGCATTTAATTCTTTTCCCCAATATTAAATAATTACATGACATATTATCACAATGTTACAATACAACTTATCAAGAATATTCCATGGGAATCTTTACATGTTGTACGTACATCTAGGTACAACATTACATAATAAAAATAAAATAATAAAATAACAATATTATGCAATGTGTGCAACACCCATTATCTCAACAATCTCCCACTTGTTGTATACATTGCATAGGGTCAATCTGTAGCCACATAAATGAACAAGGGAACAATCCCTCCCAGCACATCCACCATCATGGATCAAAATACACCAAGTGCTCCATCCTGCTACCCACAACAAAATCAAAGTATCCAGCATCTCAAACATGAATGATCTCACCTCCTATTATGCCACTCTCACTGGACATACATAAAAGCCATCCAAAGAGAAAACCACCCAACCTGTTGCATTAGAAGATCATAAAATCATGTACCAACTGAAATTCTGAGCACAAAAACCTGATCCAAAGGTAATCACATGTATCTGTAGTTGTCAAAATATCCATAGCTGAAATAACACCCACAAAAAAGTGCCAAACCCATCCAACTATCCATACCTCAAAGGTATAACAAGTGAATCTCATATCACCGACATATCCAATCTGTAACTTGCAATCACAAGCCCCAAGAGCAATACCTGCCACATATATACCAAGAAGCTCTCACTAAAAAAGATAATGTCAAATATATAACCAATCCACTCAACACATCTCAAAGAAGTGAATCCATGTAGTATCAAGGACATCCACAATACATAAACTAATATCCTGCAAGAACAACTCTCATAACAAGTCTCCAATAGTCTCCGAAATTCACAACAACCAATAGAGGAAAGAGATAAAGGAATAACCATGTCATCTCTCACGTGACATACATGAGCACAAACTAGTGATCACAATCTCTAACCAATCTCAAATCCAATGTAAGCAAAACTGAACATCCAGGAAGATAACCAAGACCAGAGAAACCATGCAAATCATAACCTGTATCATGTCCTTCTACACACACCTCTAGATGTAAACTGTGCAAGTATGATCTCCTCCATAAAACCCCAACAAGAAGCCTCAACAACACCCAAACCATAACATATAACTCATCATGGATGTAAGCCTCTCACAAGAAGATCAAACTCAATAAAACCATTCCTAAACCAAGGAATAACCATTCCTAATCCAAGGAAAATGCCCAATATAAAACCATCTCCCAAATTCAACCAGCATAACAACATATGCACATGGAGATAACCAATGCTAAACCATCTCTCAAATGAACCCTCCAGAACTAACTCATGCACCATAGCTCAAGATCCATATCCATGAAAGACAAGCATAAATATAATGCAACTGAGAGAAACAATGGGCTATACCTCTCAAGTAGCAAACCGCCAAGTAGACCAAGAGTGGGGAATGAGAATGCTCATCAAGATACCCAAGTCTCCAACCAAGACTCATCTAATAACAATCTCCTCTCAAGTCCATATCAGGTGATTGCCCCTCGGACTTCTTGCTGAAACCATCAACCGTCCCAACAAATACTTCTCTAATCCAAGAGAAATCAGCATCACCACCGTCTCTAAGTATCCATGAGCACCTGTAACCAATCAATCCATGCCAACTCCAAATGCAACATAGAAATATCATGAAGTATCCAGCTTATGATCAGTGTACTCAATACCAAGAAACTAAACCAAGATCAATGTCAAAATTCCAACCATGGCCTCAGGAACATAAACATGACAACATGATCTTACCATCTCAACTAAAGAGATAACATGCTCCACATGAACATACTATAACATGTCACAACTCTAAACGCGTATCAAGAGTATACCATGACATAATAATGAAACCATCCTCATACCAAGGATAACATGCCAAATAAAAGCATAATCCACACCTTTGCCAAGAACCCTGTGAGTCCTCAAGATGCAACCATCTCCACACACCATGAAGAAAAACCATCTCCACATACTAGGAAGAACCATCTCCACACACCATGAAGATAACCAAGAACTCCATGAGTCCTCAAGATCTAACCATCTTCAAACACTATGAAGATAACAAGTGCACCATGCAAATGTCAAAGACGCTTCTGCAGCAACAGGATCTAAGACAAACCTCCAACATCTGCAAACACTCAATAAATATATCAATGCCAACAACTCTCACTCAACCATGGTACCAAGCCACCTATGGCATCATAAAATCCATCTCCTACTTGAAGATCCAAACCAAACCAGGAACTAATCCTGCTATCACCCCATCACTGTCACAAGCTCCCACTAAACCGTGTATCCAAGCTATCCATGATATAATGATGAAAAACCATCTTCTAACCATGAGAATCAACCAAGGCATCAAACCATCAAATAACTCAAAGTGCACATCATGAGCTCCTCAAAAGAAATCAAATAACCATGATCCTCAATCAAGAAGATATACCACCATAACTGAATCTAAGCTAATAAACATCAAGGATGTACCTGTATAACCAATCATGTCATGCCAAAATCCATGACACCATGATCACATCCATGAACAAAGCATCTGGCTCTCAATATGTCCAACCTGTCAGCATAGTCAACCACAATCTTCTGCCATGACTGCACCTGGTAACAACATCTCATCCCTTCTACATGAAGAAAATAGTAAATCATGTGCCTTAGGGCATAGACAACCCAAATCCAAGCCACCAATCTAAATATGCATCAATAATGAAAGATCAATGGGCAAAGACAACCCATAACCAAGCTATAAATTCAACCTGTAAGTATAGACCGCTTACAACACTGCAAAACTTGTAGACCCAACAAGTCATCATGCATATCCAAACCAAACACTAATAACCATATCATCATGAGACCAATCTGAAATATGAACTGAGTATACAATGACATCAAAACTTAAATCTTCCAATGCCATAAACTCACAATGTTTCCATAGTCAAAATATATCTATAAACTGTTTAGATCAATATATCAACAAATAAATCATGCCAAACCTACACCAAATCTAAACCAATGTGTAGAGCTCTTCAAGAGCTTTCCGTTGACTACTCGAAGTCCAAAATCAAACTCCGTATGCCCAAGTTATGCCCTAATCCGTGCTCAAACTAAACAACATCTGACTTTAGGGCTCTTAAAACCTAACAAAATCTCAAAATCATAGAACCAAACCTACACCATGTTGTAGTGCTCTGAATTAGCTTTCCAACGCCTATAAGAACTCTAAAATTTGATATTCTGAGAGAAAGTTATGGCCATTTTACTAAGATAGTCTTTTTACCATTTTCAGTATGATTTTTCATTTTTTATTTTTTCAGTGACGAAAAATTCCGACGGGATTAAATTTGACGGCCATCATGGGCTGAAACTAAAAAACTTTTTCATTTCCTCTGAACATGGCTAAACTAGGACATATTATATATCAAATTTTTTGGAAATGTCGACCCGGATCCAATGGTGAGGTCTATTTTTACCCAGGAGGTCATTTCTGCAAGCTACCCCCAAAACCCTCATTTTAAATGAAACATCTGAAAAATCTTTTGTCCAACAATTTCACATGCCCAAATCTATTAACATCCCATCATAACAACAAATCCAAAACCCTTAGATCTGCAATAAATCATTCATATATCTTGCCCTTTTTTTTTTATCCTCTCATGCATTCCCATGGATTCAATCTAGGGTTACAAATAATAAAACCATAGCTCTGATACCACTTGTAAGGAAACTTGGCAAGAAAGAATATAACCATCGTTTCCACATAACCCATAATAGATCTAAAATAAACACGGAATTAAAATCCACATGCCAGAGAATAGACAACATACCCACAAAATGTGACACAAGATATACCCTGGAAAACCCTCGTTGAGGGAAAAAACTCAGCCTCCAAAAGCATCCATCACCATGTATTATTCAACAAAAAATGCCATTGCCATACAACCATGGAAGCCTTCATGGCCATAGCCACAACCGAGCAAACTATGTGAACAAGCATGAATCCACACATCCCATGCCATGCTTTCAACCTTCACAAATTCTCCCTTGGCTAACCTGTCAAGCCTTGTCCTGCTCGACTCTTGCCTTTTTTCCTCTTTCTCCTTGTCACTCTCTCTCTCTACAACAACTACCCTTGTGGCTGCTTGTTTAGTAGCAAGTCTCACAAAACTACTAAGTGGTATTACATAAACCATGTGCTACCTAACCCACTGACCCCACATTTAATATTGGGCATTTAATTCTTTTCCCCAATATTAAATAATTACATGAAATATTATCACAATGTTACAATACAACTTATCAAGAATATTTCATGGGAATCTTTACATGTTGTACGTACATCTAGGTACAACATTACATAATAAAAATAAAATAATAAAATAACAATATTATGCAATGTGTGCAACACCCATTATCTCAACAGCTGCATCATATAATTTAGAGATAGAACAGATGGATATGAAGACAACTTTCCTTCATGGTGATTTGGAGGAAGAGATTTATATGTCATAGCTTGAGCACTACATTGTTAAAGGTAAAGAATCCTTAGTTTGTAGATCAAAGAAATCTCTATATGGTTTGAAGCAATCTCCTACGATGTGGTACCTTAAGTTTGATGCCTTTGTGTTGTCAATTGGATTTGCAAGATCAAAATCAGATCATTTTGTTTATTTTAGAGTTGAAAATGATCGCCTTCTTATTGTTGCATTATATGTTGATGATATGTTGTTGTTTGGGAAGGGTAAGGGTATGATTTCTGATTTTAAATCTCAGTTGTCAGCACAGTTTGAGATGAAAGATCTTGGGGTAGCTAGGTACATCTTGGGTATGGAAATTAGTAGAGACAGGTCTAACATAAAACTTTGGTTGAGTTAGAGTAAGTATGTGAAGTCTGTGTTGGACAGGTTCAACATGGCAGATTGTAAACCACTATGTGTTCCTATTCCTGTGGGAAAAAAGTTATTTGTAGATGATTGTCCAAAATCTCCTAGTGAGATGGAGGACATGAGTAGAGTACCTTATGCTAGTGCAGTTGGCAGTCTTATGTATGCTATGGTCTATACTAGACCAGACATTGACTAAGCAGTGGGAGTCCTGAGTCTTTTTATGGCTAATCCTGGACGGGTACATTGCGATGTAGTTAAGTGAGTATTTAGATATTTGAGGGGTATATTAGATTACTCCATATGTTATCATGGTAACTCTTTTGGATCTCCACATTCAATATGTATTCATGGGTTTGTGGATTCAGATTGGGCAAGTGATATTGACCGTAGGAGATCCACCAGTGCTTATGTGTTCACTATGTTTGGTGGTGCCATCAATTAAATGAGCAAGCGAAATCCTGTGGTTGCTTTGTCCACTATAGAAGCTAAGTATATGACTGCTACTCATACTTGTAAGGAAGCCATTTAGCTTAAGATATTGTGTTCTGATGTTGGTGTTGATGCAGAACATATTACTATTTTGTGTGACAATCAGAGCGCTATTTTCCTTGCAAAGAATCTAACTTTCCATGCCAGAACAAAGCACATTGTTGTGTAGTTTCACTTTGTGAGAGATATGGTGGAAGATGGAAAGGTATATTTGGAGAAGGTAGATACTGTGAAGAATGTTGCAGATGCATTAACAAAATTAGTGGGCACTGAGAAGTTCAGATGGTGTTTGGAGTTTATGGGCCTTTTGGCCTATAGTAGTTAGTTCCT
This sequence comes from Cupressus sempervirens, assembly GCA_028749045.1. Lineage (NCBI taxonomy): Eukaryota > Viridiplantae > Streptophyta > Pinopsida > Cupressales > Cupressaceae > Cupressus > Cupressus sempervirens. The sequence continues at coordinate 968,468,681 of CM053792.1, read as the reverse complement.
GTTATGTTGTTGTTGCTCTTACAAGGTGTTCGACAAGTGGGAGAATGTTAGGAATAAGGTGTCTCAACCTTGGATAATTCCTATTCTTATTATTTGTTTTGTAAAATGTATTTCTTGCAAATAATGTTGATGTGTCGGCATCTTGAATTGTGTATAAGGAGATCATACCTAAAATGGTTATGATGGATTCCTATGACACGTAAGAGCTATGTTAGGAAGATTCAATGATAGGTGAAGACATGTGGCAATTGATAAATTTGAGTACTGTACACTCTACCCCAATAGTTTAGGGTTCCTATTTTCTCAGAGAATGGTAAAACCCTAATACGATTACCTTTGGGAGTAGCCCTAAAAATGAAGTGCATGATATAAGCATTTTTGGGGTTGTGAAGAGGTGGATGTGAAAAAGTGTATTGTTGGTATTGTGAGTTACTACTGGAGTCTTCTGTTGTCACTATTGAACTTGCATTGCAAGTGTATTGTAACCTTGTGTTGAAGATAATACATTGTGTAGGATCTGGAGGGGTGGGGTTGTTTTATCAAAAGGTTTTTCACCATCGAAAAATCTTTGTGTTATGTGTTTCTTGCTCTCTCTATTTTCTTTATGCTTGCTTGGCTGAAATATTGTTGTTTACATGATATTGAATCTGTAAGTGTAAAATATTTTAATAGGGTTTGCACCATACTTCTCTTAAGAGAATAGTGTAGGAAGCTATTTTTGCACCTGAGTTTCCTTACAAGAATCCTATAGCGATTCAGAAAGCACCACGTGACAATGAGGTGGCAGGAGTAGAGCTCAGCCAATCAGAGGCTACCATGTGGCGCCTAGTCAAAGAAGGGTTGACCCCAAAATTAAAAGATAAGAAAAAATATATAATTTTAAATTTTCTTTTTTTAAAAATTATTTTCATCATATGCATGTTCAAAAGGCTTTTAAATCAAAAGAGCATTTATTCTAAAGTTTAAACCTTAGATATTTTAAATGTTTGAAATTTTTAAAATTGCAAGCCAGAGTCTTATAGTAGGGGACTATTTTTTAAAATGGCTTTCTGGGGGTTTTTGGTAGGCAAAATATGCACTTTAATATACCGTCAAAATTGGGAAGAGATGAACTATCTGAATATGAAGTTCTTTTTTACACAAAATGTCACTGGTAGGTGCTATAGGAGGTTTTCTCTCTCATATTAATTTGTGTGTTTTATCATGTGTTTTGAGTCTTCAGTTGTAGAATTCAATGGAAAAACACCTTAAACACCTCCAGTGACCCTTGTATCTGATCATTTTGAGTTTTTGTGGTGTTTTGGCTTCAATTTGATCAATTGGCACATGTCTGGGCTTAGTTAGCATATCTTTGTCTTTTGTTGAGATACTTTGCATTTCGAAAGGCAAAATAGAAAGGATATGATTAGAAGTTGATGGGAGAAGGTAGAGAGAGGTTATTTAGTTGTAGGGGATGCAATTCCAAGGGGACAGATGTCAGTTGCATAATAGATGTAGGAGTTCACTTCTTCCTATATCTTTCTTTCTTTCATTCATTGTAAGGGCTCCAATTTTTCACTGTGAGACTATTGTTGGTTCTAGTTTTTGGAGAAAAACCACTTGCTACTGTGATACTAGGTTTTGGTTCTATTTTTGATGTGTTCCCATACTGTGAGAGCACATTCTTTTAGCATATCCTCTCTTCTATGAATAGCAGTAAGAAAGATAATACAACTAGTTCAGATTTGTTAGGTGTTTTTATGTTTTGATTTCATGCATATGAATGTATTGTTTCAATGAAATCAATACAAAGAACAACAAGTTTTTGAGTTTTCATTTTAGATCTTGTCTCCTTTCTCAATTAATTTTCAATGTTTTATGGTCTTTGAACAAAGAGCTTGGGTGATAGTTGCAGTCCCTTAAGGTTGTATGTTGTTTCATTGTTGCTTATAATTCAAGGAGTTATGTAAATGCTTCAGAGAAATCAATAGGGTTGCAAGTTTGTTGAGGAGGATATTAGGTAAGAATGAGATTTAGATTGAACACATATGTCTATTTACAAGGTGAATAGATAGATCAAATATCTGAAGATACGAATAGGTATCAAGTATCCATATGTGTGTGTTTGATTCATGGAATTGTCCAATGGTTAAGGCACTAATTAGTTACAAGATCACTTGTTCATGCTGCGGCATATTAGAGGTTTTTTTGAATTCAACATTACTAATCAAATGTTCTTCCCTTTCATGTTGAAGAATTGAAAAGTTTAACCCTCACTCAGCTTATGAAGTTCATAGATTTGCATCTAGCTACTGTAAATCTATGTTATTGCATGAGTTATTAGGAGATAAAGGGGTTTTCATCTATAGTAAATAGGTTTAGATTGATGTTTTAATTACACTGGTATGATATATCAAAACCTCAAGGTTAACCCACCTAGGTCCTATAGAGCCTGAAGTGATAGTTGGCCCAAGATTGTAGTTGAGTGTATCTATCATAGGAATTTTCTAGCCTTAGATGGATTGGTCGAGTTTCTTGGTCATTTTCAAAAAAATTAAATCAAAAGCCAACAAAATGCCAACTCTACTGGGGAGTCTGTAAAGAAATTCATTGTTAGAAGTATTGGAATCTCTAGTACAAACAACATTTTCATGAAGTGTTTTCCATTTCTTTGCTAAAGATTCATGTTCCCTAGTCAAGTTTTACCATTTGCAACAATGACTTTGAGGTTGAATAAAAATTGTATTGCTAAAAGGTGTTCATCTTCAGCGAATTTAGCCAGTTGTTATTTTCAAAGTACTGATGTAATTTCAAAGTCAGAATTGTTTAACAATGGTTTCTCTCTTCTAAGTGTTTGACAATTTGTAAATTCTACAAATTGAAAATCCAGTTCAGATTTGTCATGTTATAAATCATATTTTTAAAATCTTTCTCACAATTGTGAGTGGTGAATCTCTAAAGGATCTCTATACCAGTGTAGATCTGTTATGTATAAAAGTTTTAAAAGATTTTTCAGACTAGTAATGCAGATCTAAAAGTTGTGAAGTTTCAAGCAAGAGGAGAGATACATATATGTTCTTGACTAATAATTTTCAAAGTGTTGTTTGATCTACTATCATAAGAGTTTTTGAATGATAAAAATGAGTCACAACAATGATTTCATCTGGTTCTCCTCAAGGAGATGGTGATTCTATAAGAATTCAATTAGTGGTGTGAGGAATTGAGATCAACACTAGTGCCAAACTAGTAGATCAGTGGTTTCAGCATCAACACTTGAGGTATTTTATTTTCATGATGTTATTCTTTTCATGAAAGAAAGTGGTATACTTGTGTATTATCCATCAAGTAATTTTCAGCACTAGGAGGAGGAGAATAATGTAATAGGTTTTATACACTTCATGGGAATAAGTTTGAATTGTAAAGTTTGTGAAGTGTATTTTAAGAAATTTATCTAGTAGAAGGTTATAGATCTGCTACAAATTACAAATTAGGATTATTGGTCAATGAGTTTCAAATATTTGAATAATGTCAAGTTTCTTTTCATCTATTACGCAGCCTGTAAGTGAAATTCCTAGATCTATTTCTGCCAAGAGATACATGACATTAAATTTTGATGGCATTCATGGTTTCCCAATTGTTATGTTGTATAACCTCAAAAAGTATTTACCTAAGTTCAGCGGGAACCATGAAAATTCAGCCAGTTATCATATTCAAATATTCAATGACTTGGTTGGTGATTTTGAGATTTCTCATGAGGACATGTACATGAAACTATTTGTTCAAACTTTGGAAGGTGATTCTAGAGACTGGCTTTCTTTTTTACCAGCATGTTCTATTTCACCATGGGGTGAGTTGCATTATGCCTTCATGGTGCAATTTGGAGACAGGGTAAGCATATTTGATTCTTATGATAATTTTTTGAGGATTCACATTGAGAGTGGTGAATTGGTTCCTCAATTTAACATCAGATTTGCGAGAGTTTTGAATGAGATCCCTGAGAGTTATAGACCCAATGATCAAATGTGTTTAGCTATTTACTTTGATGCATTTGACAAGAAAATGAATTATCTACTAAGGCATAAAGAACCACAGACATTGTATCAAGCTTTAATGACCACTAGGGATATTGAAAATAATTTGAAGTATGGATTGATTAGAGGTCATTTTTCTATGAATTATTTTCGATATAATGGTTATGAAAGAAGGGTGGAACATAGTGTTGATACTTTAATTCCAAATCAGAATATCAACACCCCTGTTGTAATGAATAATTAGATTAAAATTTCAAATCAGAATGTGTGTGTAGAAAAGAATGAGTTTATTACAAATAGAGACACATATGTTCATGATGTTATAGCAGTGAGAAATATTTTAGACTTTGATATGGTTCAGCACTATGTTGATTTTACGAATCAAGGTTTAGTTACAATAGTAAGTTCTTCTCATGATAATTATATGTATAATGATGGAACTAATGCTTCAAAGTTTGAGGTTGCTACACTTAGATCTCAGTCTTGTGCAAGTGAGGAGGCTGAAATTTATATCTCTGGTCATGATTTTGATATTTCTGATCTGACATGCCATGGAGAGATAAAACAAGATGAAGAGCACGAATCACATTTATCTTAGTCACAGTCACAAGAATAGAGTGCACATGTTTGTAATGTTTGAGCAATAGATGGTAAGGTGGATTTACTTGATCAGTCAGATATGCAAGAAATGAATTCTCTTATTGAGAGATTGCATTATGTTGAGAATGTTAGAAAGGTTGAAGTTGAAAGATATGCATCTGAATATGAGTACAAAGAAGCCGAAAGTTATCTTCCAAGTGATAAAAGTGAAGCTGTTGATCCAGTGTATTATGAAGAACCATCATGTGAAGACAATGATGAGATTTATTGCTCGAGTCAATAAGAGGACACTGTTAGTATATGTTCATCTTCATGTGAATCAGATGGAAATTGGGAAGAAGAAAGTAATGGAAAAATTAAGTACTCTTATGATAGTAGAGGTATGAGTTCTTTTCTTAAATCTGAAGGTGAAGTTCCATTTTAGAGTTTTACAAGTCAGCTAGATGTTGAAAGTTGTGAAGATTTGTCTACGCAATACGAGGATAAAAAGTTTGTTTATAAAGATTGATTCCCTAATTGTGTAGATGAGTGTCTTGAAGATACATGTAGTAGTAACCAACAGTATACAAATAATTCTGAGGTTAATGCATCAGCAGTTAACAATTATTGGTTTGCAAGACATTTGAATCACCCTGATGAAGATAATGAGAAAAACTTGGATCTAATTTCTATATGTTTCATTGATGGAGTTGATTGTGTGTCTTCTTGTGATAATTCTGATTTTTTGTCATATACTGCAAGTGTTTGTGACAATACATTGGGTAATGGATTTAAGGTGTTTGATAACATTTTACATGATGAAGATCCTAATGATGATTAGCCTATGTTTTGTCAAAATGTTCAAAGACGATCCCTACATGGAGATATCAATCCTTTGTATGAAGAAGACATGGAAGGTTTAGATTTAGCTAAGAATGAGTTTAATGATGATACCTTGTCTTACTATTGTAAGAGGTTAGACTGTTCTTCTTTCGGATGTGATAGTGAAAATGATGATTATGTTGCATCTCATGATATGGCTAATAAGGTGTTTGATGAAGTTGTTATTGAAAATTAGCTTGCACCTTGTAGCAAGTTTAATGATGCATACTTTAATGTGACATCTAATCCATTTGCTGATTGTGAAGAATCATTGAAGGACTTCGAATTATTTTTAGATTTTGATGGTAATTTCATATATGAATATAAATCTAATTGCTCATTTGAAATCTAGTTGGCAACATTTGAGGAGATGCAAAGTCAAGGTATGAGCAATATATATAACACATTTGATGAAGTTGAGTATAAGGCTTTTGTATTTCCATTTGATGATGTTCATGAATTAGTTTGTAAAGATTAGTTTCAGTTTGATGTTGGTATTCATGAGCATGCTAATGTTATTTTTTATAGTGAGCAAGAGGTTAAAATTATGCCATTCTTTTACACGCACTATGAAAGTGATGGTGATGATTTTTTTTTGCCAATTGAAGAAATTGAAGATGTGTGTCAAACTAGAGAAAATAATATGAATGTTATTTCTAGTTTACCTAATGCAAGTTCAGATGAGAACCAGAATTTTGACAGAGTTAAAGGTTTTTGTTGAAGTTAAGTGGCCTGGGGTCATCATTTGTACATAGTAGGAGTAGTTATTTCCTTTCTTTCAATAAAGTTGTTCAAGAGAGGAGTTTTTCCATCAAGTGTGTGGTCTGCTTCTCCCAGAGATCTGAAATCTTGCCATGCTCACAAGGGACATGCCTCCCCAGATAGAGCCTGTTGGGACTCAAAATTGAAGCCTCAATTTTTGAGTACCATTGAGAAAATTAAGCCCTATAAGTGCTTTTAAATGCATATGTACCTGGCCATACCTTTGAGCCCCATGAGGTGTTTAATGCTTCTAGCACCTTACATTCAATATGCCTATGTGTTTCATGGTGATAAATTGTCATTCTGATTCATTTCGTGAAGTCTTTTTTTGAGCATTTGTCAAATCTGTATTTTTTCTTAAGTGTCAAACAACAATAGGAGCTTATGTTTGCAATCAAATATCTCACACCCAGTAATGTTTCATGACTCACTACTTTGAGAGTTTTTAGTATCCATACCAAAGAGCCTATGTTTTAGATTTCAAGTCATTTTGAATCTTTTTGTCTAGGTTTTGAATCCCTCAAAGTTGGTCATTTACTAATGTCATGCTGATGCAATTTACTCTAAATTCTAGGACACCCTGTTTGACATGTTATAACTTTGACCCAGTTGACCAAAATGATGAAATTCCTTTTGCATTTCATTTTAGAGGTTAGAGACATGTTATGTTTCAATTTTCACATCTTGATGAATCCGTTTGACTAGTTTTCAAACACGATTCCATATATAATTTTTGACTTTTTACTGGTGTCAAAAGGAGCGGATTGGTCAATACCCCTATTCGGGAAGTTATAACTTGAAATCCATGATAGGTGAGAATGAATGGATTGTACCACTATGATGTCCTCTAAAAATACTTCAAGTATGCCAATTTTCAAGTATTGACAAATCCATTTGCACACTTTTCTAGGTCATTTCTATTTGCAAAAAATGCTTTTCTACCATTGTTTCAATCTGCAAAAATCTGAGTATCCTACTTTGACCACTCGCCATTTGTGCCCCATGATTTTTCATGAGCCCAAATCATAGACTTATACTCTCCTCATGATAGAGAATCAATTCGATAGTTTTCGTGCCCGCAAGTGTTAGTTTACATAGATTTCAAAGCCAAATTTGAATGCAATTTAGTGTTTTTTGACATGTTTTCTTGCTAGCAGTTCTGAGAGGTCAACTTTGACAGCGAATATCTTTTGACCTAGAATTCGTCATGAGATGAGATTCGACATCGTAGAAGTATGTGGAACAGAGAATCAGTGGGTCAGATTTCAAAGCCCAGTTAGGTGTTTGGATCAATTTTTAAGGCTGGTCAAAGGACCCTCTGGCATTAAATTGATAGTTTTCTAAATAATGGTAAAATAAATTTTGAATGATTGTTCAGCGGTTGAATGTGTTTCGAATCAATACGAGGTGACCAGTGGATTATTTTGATGGTTCAAGTGTTTGAAATTTTTTTTAGCCAGACCCACTTTGGGGCCCGACTAATTCCATTAAATTAGTAAAGTGTCATGGGGACTGAATTATTTTTTATTATAATATTGAAGTTGAAATGTTGCGTGAACAACATTGTGGATAAAGGAAATGCTCGAGATGGAAAATGGAAAGAATATAGTGGCCTCAAATATTGGAAACCAAAGAAGGATCTCCTAAATCACTTGGATTTTGACATTAACATCGACATGCCTGCAACTACCAACAATTAGAACCACCTTAGATTGTTATATAGTTGTATCATACATTTGTATCAAGGGAAATCTATGACTCTAAGACAAGGACGAGAGTTGAAGGAAATAAGGAGAAGTAATTATAAGATTAGAATTATGGAGGAAATTGAGGAATTGAGAGCCAAACAAGTATAAAAGAAGGAAATGTTTCTTTTAGAAGCTTAGAATAAAGATGTAGGTGAGAAGAATGATGGTTTTGGAAATTCAATATCTCTATCAAACACTTTGGTACCAAAGGTATGCCTTGTTTGCAGAATATTTTCATCATCCAAAACAACCTTGAATGCTCATATAGATCGTTGTCTCTCTGTCAAAGCAAATGCTAGAAAGCTAGAACTAAATCTGCAAAGCCTAAAGTGAGAACCATAAAAAGAGATCATTGGCAGACTCAGTTGAGTGTGACCAACAATATGAATGCAATAGAGATGAGACTAAAGGAGATTGTTTCTTCAAGTATAGAAGCATCATTTCAAGGGAATTACTTGAAAGAGCTAAAGTAAACCTTAAGAAAGGAAGAACAATAAAGTCAAAACAGTTACAATTCAAGCTTCTCAAGTTTGACTTAAAGACACTTGGAATACATCATCTGCGATCTCTACATAATTTTGGGGGTTTAAGGGGTGGCAAGGACTAGAGGAGTACTCGTGAAATGGAAAAATGACTACCAAAAATGTCTCGTCATCAAATCCAACAACAGAATACAATTGAAAGTAATGATTGTAATAGACTATTAGATACACATACTAATATGCGGATTTCAGTTACAAACCTCTAGAATATGGGAAAGATAGATCATGAGCATAAAATGAATAAAGAGGAAGTGCAACCTTGTAGTCTTGAATAGGACTCACATTGATATGCTCAAAACCTTATACTTCCAAATTGTTAGCTACAGAATCACCCTTTAAGGTTTGAGCTTTGGCTGGTCAAACATGGTCAAGAGGACTCAGTTTGTTAAAATCATTATAAGATTCTTGCCTTCTTGTTCCAATCATATGCAATACATATAGTATGTCATCAAGTGAAAAGAATTTAGACAGTGTGAGCAGAAAAAACTAGTAAAAGAGTGGCACTCTTAAAAGGATTCGTTCAAATTTGATTTGTGAGGATAAAGTAGATATTTTTATGAAAATAAAATTTTATCTCAAGTCAAAGCTGCAATAGAAGAAGAAATAATTTTTACAAGGAAATGATTGAGGGAATCAAGACATAAGTTGTTTACTTTAAAAGACTAGGAAACATCAAATGTTGCTAATCCATTAAAAAATTGAAACACAAAGATAGCAAGGGCATTTGAAGGCAAATTACGTAGCCAAAGACTAAGTAGTCCATGGCTTTAAAAAGAAGCTACATGCAAATGGAAATGCCTTGAAAGAAACAAATGCAACATGAAGGAAGAAGCTATGTGCATGCTAGAGGAACAATTTAAATTTTTAGTTAGACATTGTGGATTAACATTTCTAATCTTTAAATAGAAAATCAAACACATAGGTTAGTGTCTTCAAGAGCAAAGGCTTTTGGAAGTTGCATACATGTGTGGGACCTCCATGGCTAGCTTAGACATGAAGACAACTAGAGGCGACCAAGAGAAAATTTTAGACAAACCAACACATGCAATGATGTGGCGAGTTCAAACGACGGTGCACGAGATTGTGACACGTGGCCACATCAGAGGGCTAGTGCATGCCTACAAAATCAAGTTGCTCACCAATTAAGAAATGTGGGATTACAGGTGATCGCCATGTGGCAATAGGTCCCAGCTACTAATGAGGTGGCAATCATCAACAATTTTAGATAGACACACCAAATGATGACATGTGGCCTGGATCAACGGCCAGCGCATGCCCGCAATAAAAAGATGCAAAGTGGTTAAGAAATGTAGGTATGTGGGCATGCACCATGGGTCACTGGGCCTAGACCAACATTGGCATGGCATATGAAAATCATGTAGCCATTCAAAAAGCACCATGTGATGATGAGGTGGTAGGTGCAGAGATCAACCAATCAGAGGCTACCACGTGGTACTTCGTCAAAGGAGAATTGACCCTAAAATTAAAAGATGAGCAAAAATAAATAATTTTAAACTTTCATTTTTTAAAATTAAGTTCATCATTTTCACATTCAAAAGGCTTTTAAATCAAAAGATTATTTATTCTAAAGTTTAAACTTTAGATATTTTAAATTTTTGAAAATTTTAAAATTGCAAACTAGAGTCTTATAGTAGGGGACTATTTTTCAAAATGACTTTCTTGGGGGGTTTTTGGTAGAAAAAATATGCACTCCAATATACCGTCGGAACTAGGAAGAGATGCACTATCTAAATATGAAGTTTGTTTTTACACTGAATGTCATTGGTAGGTGCTACAAATGTTTTATCTATCAGATTAATTTGCATGTTTTATCAGGTGTTTTGAGTCACTAGTTGCAACATTTAGTGGAAAAAACCTTAAACATGTCTAGTGACCCTTGTATCTTATCATTTTGACTTTTTGTGGTGTTTTGGCTTCAATTTGATCAATTGGCACATATTCAGTTTCAGTTAGCAGATCTTTGTCTTTTGTTGAGATGCTTTTCATTTGGAAAGGCAAAACTAAAAGGATATGATTAGAAGTTGATGGGAGAAGCTAGAGAAAGGTTATTTAGTTATAGGGGATGGAACTCCAAGGGGACAAATGTTAGTTGCATAACGGATCCAGGAATTCACTTCTTCCTATATCTTTCTTTCTTTCATTCATTGTAAGAGCTCTAGTTTTTCACTATGAGACTACTGTTCGTTCCAATTTTTGGGGAAAAACCACTCATTGCTATACCAAGTTTTGGTTCTAGTTTTGATGTGTTCCCATACTGTGACACCACATTCTTTCATCATATTCTCTCTTGTATGAACAAAAGTAAGAAAGATAATACAGCTAGTTCAGATCTGTTAGATGTTTTCATGTTTTGATTTCATGCATATGAATGTATTGTTTCAAAGAAATCAATACAAAGAACAACAAGTGTTTGAGTTTTCATTTTAGATCTTGTCTCCTTTCTCAGTGAATATTCAATGTTTTATGATCTTTGAAAAAAGAGCCTAGGTCATAGTTGTAGTCCCTTAAGCCTGTTTTTTGGTTTATTGTTGCTTATAACTCAAGGAGTTATGTAAATGCTTCAGAGAAATCAATAGGGTTGCAAGTTTGTTGAGGAGGATATCAGGTAAGAATGAGATCTAGATTGAACTCTAATATCTATTTACAATGTAAATAGACAGATTAAATATCTAAAGATACGAGTAGGTATCAAGTATCCATATGTGTGTGTTTGATTCATGGAATCAACCAATGGTTAAGGTACTGATCAGTTATAGGATCACTTGTTCATGTTACTACATATTAGGGGTTTTGTTGAATTCAACATTATTAATCAAACGTTCTTCCCTTTCATGTTGAAGAGCTGAAAAGTCTAAACCTCACTCAACTAATGAAGTTCATAGATTTGAATCTAGCTACTGTAAATCTATGTTATTGCATGAGTTATTAGGAGATAAAGGGGTTTTCATCTCAGTAAATAGGTTCATATTTATGTTTTAATTGCACTGGTACCATATATCAGAACCTCAAGGTTAACCTACCTAGGTCAAGCAAAGCCTGAAGTGAAGAAGGGTCAAGCTTGATAGTTTGCCCAAGACTACAATTGAGTGTATCTATCATAGGAATTTTCTAGCCTTAGATGCATTGGTCTAGTTTCTTGATCATTTTCAAAACTGTTAAATCAGGAGCCAACAATTACAATCAAGACCCCCACATAATTGGGCAAAAAAAGAGATAATGAAACCATTATAAAGAGCGAGATTAGTTGATTTGGTTGATTAGTTTTGTTTGTCATCAATGCCAAAGAGGGAGATTTTTGAGAAAAGATTGAAATGTCATTGTTGAAGTAGATTATTGAAACTAGATTAAATGAGGGAGAAGACTATATGTGTTTCAATCATTGTTTTATCAGTGATGTCAAACCTAATATTTGCTAGTAAGATAATTACTTATAAGATTCAACTACTATCACTTATTTGATTGATGAAGAGGATTTGGTCAAAAGATGTAACAATAGTACCTAGAGGAAAGGATGAGTTATGATTATGTAATGAAGTAAAAGAATCAACTAAGACAGTGATGACATGATGTATTGATAATCTACTTAAGGTTACAAAGGCTAGTTACACTAAGAAAGTTTAGAAGAACAAATTACACAAAGTTTGTCTACCAAGCATAACTGAGTGGATAGTAGGTGCCTAGAAAAGTCAGAGAAAGCTAAGCAGAAAGTTATCTGAAGCCAAGTAAATGTTGATTCTAGCATATGCCAAGTAGAATAGTGACTGTCAAGTAAATTTTAGTTGATATCGAGCACTAGTAAACTTTAGTTTGTGTCTAGTAATTTCACAACGGATGGCAAGAATTATAAGGTTGATAATGCCAAGCTGTTGCATTATTTAAAAGATCATGAATTTGATGAATCTAAGTTGGAAATTTTGTTTTCTTGGATTATGTAAACTAGGTGGAAGATAAAGTTGATTAGTTGGTGGCATAGACTTCAAGGTAAAGCATTTTTAGCTGAATTCAAAATGGATTCTAGGAGAAGTTTCTACAAGAGATCTGAGATATGGGGTTGATACATTGTATCCTACCTAATCCATCCAAACCCTAAATTCGATGATGGAGAATAAGTAGAAAAATATCTTAATTTCCTATTTATAGGAATGGTTTCTCATGAAGCAAGTTTGTCATGTGTGAGAACCAAAGAGAGACAAGGAGCCAAGTGTTTTGTTTCATCAAGTGACATAAGAGAAGAGTTTGAAATGGCATGTTAAGAAAGAAGACTTAAGGAGATGAATTCTTGAATGGTGAACAAGCTAATAGAGCTACAAAGTATGAAGACCAAGCAGGACTGAATAGCAATCTATAATCTACAAATGAAGTTTTAAGTTGTATCAGATCAAAGCCTTATTGGTACTGGTGTAGAGGCACCTAAATTTCAAGAAGACAAAGATATAAAAGCTAGAGAAGCCATTTGTAATAAGTTGTCAAAGGAGGTCTTAATATGATAAATAATGTAAAAATATTTATTTAATTGGTGAATGGATCTATTAGCATCCATCTAAAGTCGTTTGAGTCATACTGTTGGTCTAGGTTGGGTTTGTATGAAAGTTGAAATGTAAAAATGCATAAAATGCATAAAACGTTGTCAAGAATGCAAAAGGGTCAAAAGAATGTAATGGGTTGGTTTAAAGGGTGGTTTGGAAGTTATAACCAACCAAAAAATCTATAAAACTGTATGTAAGGTCGAACCAAAGCATTAACAAAGGAAGAGATACATTTTGAAAGAAATTTGGTAATATCCTAAGTTGTTATTTTGATTGGTTTTCTATTTTAGTGTTGGTTCCAGGTCTTGTACGACCATGTACAGACTAGAAACCATGTAAATTTTGTATATTTGGATAGAGAAATGAATAACCTTTCTTTTGGATTTGGTTTGGATTTTTTTCATTTAGAAATGAAGAAGTTATGCAGGTTTTGGCAAAGCTTGTAAATTGCAGATTTGAGAATGCCCAACTACAGTCAGATTGAAACGTTTGGTATAGGAATATTTTGGAAAATAAAGACCTCTAAAAATATTCATTGGAAATATACATGAATTAAATTTCATTTCCTTTTGGTTTGGGTTGTTTTTATATAGATTTGTGAAAGTTATGAAGATTTGAGTGAAAACTGGTTTTTAAATGCCTTCAATGGTGTTGCAGGCAAAGATTTGTGCTTATACATTGATTTATGTATTGGATAAATTAATGGCTTACAGATTTGGAAACTAGACTCAAAATGGATGATGTGGAATTGGTTTGGGTTTATTTGAATTTTTTTTTGTGAACGTTAGGTGATGCCCTAGGAAGGGTTACCAGTTTTGTTTCTGGTTTATGACAGAGAAAATGGGTCTTGATACAAAGACCATAAATTGTAATTTGTTTATTGTATGGGTACCATCTTTGAATATGTTTTACTATACCTAGTTTGGAACAATTAATCCAAAGGTTTTTTCAAGAAGATATTTAGAACTAAAATTATGAACAATGCAATCAGACATAGCAATCTGATTGTGTGAGTGAAGATGTTGTCTTTATTGGTGTATAATGTCAGGGTTCTTTGTTGTAATCTTTGAGATGTTCTTGGTTCCTTGAGGGTGTACCAGCCTATTGTGAATCCCTTGAGTTGAACTAAGATTCCTTGAAGATAAATATATAGGGCTCTGCATCAGGTACTCTCTAACAGTTGTATTAGTCTAGGGTAAATCATTTGGATTAAGGTTGACCTAATAGTCATTTGTAAATCCATTAACTGGGTCACATTCCAAGTGAATGATCTAAAGTCCTCTAACAAGGCCCACTCCTAGTAGGGTGATTTAAATCCTTTAACAGGTTCATATTTAATAGTGTGTATTGTAACCTTTAACAAGGTTGGCCTTTCATAGGCATCACTTCAGAAGAGTGAAAAGAGTAGCATCTTGCTGGTGGTTTTTTCCAAATTGGGTTTCCATGTAAATCATTGTGTCAAGTGTGTTGATGAATCTATTATGTTTCATGCTTTACATTTCTACAAGTTGATTTAATAGTAAAAAGTTTAAAGTGATTGCATAATCTTATGTATGCATGTATGAGTATAAAATTTTTATGGGTTTACTAAGCTGTGAAAAAAATCATTTATAAATCTAGACCTTGGCGAACTGATTCACACCCCCCCCCCAAAGTTATTCTAAAGTATTCCAAAAATTGGTATCAGAGTCATCTACTTAAGAGGACTATTTTAAAGGTACTAGAAGCAGAAAGATCAAGATGCAAAAAAGAGAAGTACTCGAGCTCAATAGAGATAACTTTCCTACATGACAAAGTTTGATGAAACTAAACCTTGGAGGACTTGGAGATCACGCACAATCTACCATTTTTGTGGAGCATGTTGATTCTGTTGGTGCCCCTATTACTAAGGATATGAAGAAGAGGAAAGAACACAACTAGGCAATTCTAGAGATTACCTCTACCCTAATTTATGCTGAATTTGATGATATCAAAGGTCTTGACAATGCAAAGAAAATATTCCAAGAGCCAAAGCTGAAAGTCTCAGAGGTAAGTTTGATGATATGAGAATGGAAGAAGGTGAGAATATTGCTCAATATGTTGAAAGGATAAAAGAAGTTGTTAATGCAATAAGAGGAGCTACTGGTAACATAGATGATGATACTATACTAAGCAAAGTTTAAGGACATTATTTCCTATTTATGCTATTAGAGTTTCTATAATTCAAGAATTGAGATGTATTCTAGGGAATAAACTATCACTTGAAGGTCTAGTAGATAGACTCACTACTTTTGAGCTATCTAACTTTGACAATTACAAACCTAAAAAGATTGAATCTACTTTCAAAGCTAAGGTATCATTAAAGGAACCTAATGAGAAGAAGAAAAAGAAAAAGAAGAAGTATGTATATAGTGACAGTGATACAGATGAGGATGATGTTGAACAACTTAAAGCACTACATGCAAGAAGATTCCATAAAGGTAAAAGTAAGTTACCCATCATTTGTTTCAATTACAATGAGGTTGGTTATATTGTTGCTAGATGTCCATAGAGGAACTATAGAGGTGGTAACAAGTACAAGAGTAGAAGACATGAAGACAACAAAGATTATAAAGACAAAGGCAAGAAGTCTTGCTACATTGTTGAAGAGGAAAAAAAGGAAGAATTTGATGAACATGATGATGCAGTGGTCTATGTTGTGCTGAAGGATGAATCTAATGAAGATAAGGCAACTACAATATGACTTGTGTGAACAAGAATGATAGATGGATCATTGATAGTGGGTGTTCACATCACATGACTGGAGACAAAAGTAAGTTCATTAACCTAAATTTTTATGATGGAAATAGTGTAAGATTTGGTAATGATGCACCATGTTTGATAAAAGGGAAAGGTTCTATCAAACTCAAATAAGATTTTATGTGAAAATCCTTACTATGTTGAAGGACTTAACTATTTTTTGTTGAGTGTGTCACAACTTAATAATTTGGGATATAAGGTTGAGTTTGAAAACAAGATTGCTAATGCATGACACAAATGGAAAATTGATTGGAAAGGGTGAGAAAACTAGAAGTAATCTATTCTATCTTGATATAGAGGATGCTACTTGTCTCATTGTAAACTTTGATGATGTATGGCTATGGCACAAGAGGTTATGTCATGTTAACTTTGATAACCTAGTTAGTATCAGTAACATGAAGAAAGTTAGAGGTTTGCCTAAGTTAAAGAAGCCAGATAATGTAATGTGTAAACAATGTCAACTAGATAAAATGATAAAGTAAAGTTTTAAGAGTGAAAATTATACCTATAAAGGAATACTAGAGATTGTTCATACTGACTTGTGTGGACCAATTGGTGTGCAAAGCTACAAAGGAGATAAGTACATTATGTTATTTGTTGATAAATATGCTAGGATAATGAAAGTTATGTGTTTGAAATTGGTGCTTTCGAAATTTTTAAGTGTTAGTTAGCAAGATTTGAGAAGGAAAAAGGTAAAAATCTAAAGATGTTTGATTTATGAAAAAGGAGGAGAATTCACATCAAATGAGTTTGAGATGTTAGGTAATGATAGAGGAATTAAAAGATAGACATCCGCCCCTAGAACACCTCCACAAAATGGAATAGCTAAAAGGAGGACCAGATCTATAATAGACTATGCTAGAACACTCATGATGGAAAATAATGTTGCTCTAAAATACTAGAGAGAAGTTGTAAGTACAACTGTCTATACCTTGAACTGTGTGCAAATCAAGAAATGTACTCATTCAACACTTTTTAAACTATGGTATGGATACTCACCCAATGTAAAATACTTTAAGGTATTTGGAAGTAAATGTTACATTCTTAACAATTTGAGGAATGGTAAACTTGATGCAAAAAGTGAAGAAGGTATATTACTAGGATATTCCACAAGAAGTAAAACTTATAAGTGTTTAAATACTAACACTAAAAAAATTGTGGAAAGTGCAATTGTGAACTTTGATGAATATATAGAAGTGTATGAGGCTGAACCTATTAAAGAACCAGAAGAATACAAATCATTTGTATACTTTTATGAAGGCATGCCTACTGAACAAGATTTTTCAAATCAAGCTACAAATCAATAGCAAGTTTCAGTGACTACCAAGTCACACCCTATGAATGCCTAGTTGCATTTAGGAACCGAGCTACATTCATATGGAAAGTTATAGAGTGAAGTGGATGCACATTTTGATTTTGAGATCAGTGTTCATGAAAGAGATGCTGAGCTACCTAACAAAGATGTACACAGTGATTTTGAAGTTGAA
Organism: Cupressus sempervirens; assembly: GCA_028749045.1. Lineage (NCBI taxonomy): Eukaryota > Viridiplantae > Streptophyta > Pinopsida > Cupressales > Cupressaceae > Cupressus > Cupressus sempervirens. Next base: position 968,451,346 of record CM053792.1, on the reverse strand, counting down.
AGACAAAATGAAGAAACCAGAGTTGAACCGAGATTGTCTAAGTATATCAAAAGACATCATCCTATTACTCAAATCATTGGAGATAAAGATTCTAGAACAATGACAAGAAATAGATTGAGAAATGATACATAATTTTTGAGCATGAAGGAACCCAAATCAGTGAGAAATGCATTAGAAGATGATGACTAGAGTAAAGCCATGCAACAAGAGATAGAAAAAAATGAGAAAAACAAAACATGGAGTCTAGTTCCTAGACTAGAAGACAAAAATGTGACTTGTACCAAGTTGGTATTTAGAAACAAGCTAGATGAAAATGGTAAAGTCACAATGAACATATCAAGGCTATTTTGCAAGGGATATGCACATGAAGAAGGAATTGACTATGGAGAGACATTTTCCCCTTTTGCTAGATTGGAAGGAGTAAGAACTTTACTTGCTTGTGCTACATAAAAAGGTTTCAAATTTTATGAAACAGATGTTAAATTTGCATTTCTGAATGGTATATTAGAGGAAGAAGTTTACATAGAATAGCCAGAAGATTTTCCTGATGTTAACAATAAGAACATGGTATGTAAACTACATAAGGCTCTATATGGTTTGAAATAAGCACCAAGAACATGGTATGAGAGACTTCATTATTATCTTGTGAAGATTGGATTTGAAAAGACTAATGATAACAACAATCTATACATGAAGACAGAGAAACGAAAAGGTATTTTGTTATCTGAAATATTTGTTGATGATATCATATTTGGAGGTCAAGATGCTTTATGTAAGGATTTTGCAAATTAGATGAAGCGAGAATTTGAGATGTCTAGATGTTTGGAGAAATCATATGAAATATGGTATATACATTTCTCAGTCAAAGTATGTCAAGGAAATATTGAATTTTTTTGGGTTGGAGGATTCCAAACTAGTAAGTACACCCATGGTGACAAGACACAAGTTGTCAAAGAATGATGATTCATCTGAGATGAATCAAACATTGTATAGGTCTATGATTGGCAAATTGCAATACATAGTACATAGCAGACCTAATATTGCATTATCTATAGGTATAGTTGCAAGATTCTTTGCTAATCCTAGGGAGAATCATGTAATGACTACAAAAAGGATAATGAGATATCTAAAAGGAATAGAAGAGTTTGTTCTATGCTATAAGAAGAATGAAAAAATTGAATTGAGAGCCTACACTAATGCTAATTGGGTTTGAAACGTTGATGATAGAAAGAGCACCAGTAGAGGAGCATTTTTCTTAGGAATGAGACTAGTTATATGGACTAGCAAGAAACAAAATTGTACTTCATAGCCTACTACTGAAGCTGAATCTATTGTTGTTATTGTAAATTGCACAAACATTGTATGGATCAAACAACTACTCAAAGGTATGAATGAAAAAATCACAAAACCCATGATACTTTATTGTGATAATACAAGTGCTATCAATATATCAAAGAATCTTGTGATGGATACAAAGACAAAGCACATTTCAATCAAGTATCATTACTTGAGAGAGTTAGTTCAAGATAAAGAGGTGAAGATGGAATATGTCAACACAAAGAAACAAATTGCTAATTTCTTCACAAAAGCATTACCTAAGGATGCTCATGAGTATCCAAGAGGTAAACTAGGGGTGATACCCCTATCTAAGGCCATCTAAGTAACAAGAGGAGTTCCCTACATCAAACAAGTTGATGTTCGTATGTTACACATTGATGTAGAGGATCTTACATTAGGAGCTACCTAAAGTAATCAAAGAAGCTAAAATTTTAAATCAATCACATGCAAGGTGATAGAGGGAGAAATTGAAGAAACTAAAAATTTTAATATCTATCATGTTAAAGATGACAAGTCTTTGGCATTGTTGTCAAAGAGGGAGAGATTCAATGATCAGAATGAAGGAGAGATTGCTGATCAAGATTTATTGAGAGAGAAAGAGATTAGAGGGATAAAGTAAAATGCATGAAAGAGGGAGAAATCCACAACTGCTTAGTAAGAAGGAGTAATGCGAAGAAACTCAGAGGGAGTTATAAGAAAGAATTTTGTAACCTAATCATATGATGGAAGTTGCTGATAGAGGGAGAGATTTAAATACAAGGAATTATTTTCTTTTTGGTATTGTCTTACTATTTTAACATAGTCAGTTTGGTTGAACAAGGTGTTTACCATTTCGTTGATTTAGTTGATCAGTTTGGTTTCCCATCAATCCCAAAGAGGGAGATTGTTGAGAATAGATTAAAAAGATCATTATTGAGGGAGATTGTTGAAACTAGATTGAAAGAGGGAGATTGTTGAAGAAGACTATGTGTTTCAATCATTTTTTTGTCACTGATGTCAAACTTGCTATTTGCTGGTAAGAAAACTACTTATAAGATTCAAGTACTATCACTTATTTGATTGATGAAGAGGGTTTGATCAAAAGATGTAACAATAGCACCTAGAGGAAAGGTTGAGTTATGATTATGTAATGAAGTACAAGAATCAATTAAGATAGTGATGACATGATGTATCGATAATCTACTTAAGGTTACAAAGGCTAGTTACACCAAGAAAGTTTGAAAGAACAAGTTACACAAAGTTTTTCTGCCAAGATTAACTAAGTGGATAGTAGGTGTCAAGAAAAGTCAGAGAAAGTTGAGCATAAAATTAGTTGGAGCCAAGTAAATGCTAATTAAAGCATATGTTGAGAAAAACAATGGATGTCGAGTAAAGTTTAGAATATGTCGAGCAATAGTAAACTTTAGTTTGTGTCGAGTAATTCCACAGTGGATGCTGAGAAACATAGTATGTGTTGAGCATCATAAGGTTGATAATGTCCAGTTGTTACGTTATTTAAAAGATCATGAATTCAATGAATCTGAGCCAATAAGTTTATTTTCTTGGATTATGTAAACCAGGTGGATGATAAGGTTGATGAGATGGCAACACAGAATTCAAGGTAAATCATTTTTAGTTGAATTCAAAGTGGATTCTAGGAGAAGTTTTTAGAAGAGATATGAGATATGGGGTAGATACATTGTATCCTACCTAATCCATCCAAATCCTAAATTGGACAATGAAGAATAAACAGAAAAATATCTTAATTTCCCATTTATAGGAATGTTTGGTCATGAAGCAAGGTTTTCATGTGCAAGAACCTAAGGGAGAAAATAAGTAAAGGGTTTTACTTCATCAAGTGACCTTAGAGAAGAGTCTAGAATGGTATGTTAAGCAAGAAAGCTCAAGGAGATGAATGCTTGAAGGGTGAACAAGCTAATAGAGTTGCAAAGTATGAAAGTCAAGAAGAATTAAGGGCTGAACAGTGATTTGTAATCTACAAATGAAGTTGTAAATTGTATCAGATCAAAGTCTTATTGTTACTCTCTAACAATTATATAAGTCTAGGGTAAATCCTTTGGATTAAGGTTGACCTAACAGTCATTTGTAAATCTTTTAACCAGGTGACATTCCAAGTGAATGGTATAAAGTCTTCTAACAAGGCTCACTCCTAATAGGGTGATTAAAATCCTTTAATAGGGTCACATTTAATAGTGTGTATTGTAACCTTTAATAGGGTTGGCCTTTCACAAGGCATCACTTCAAAAGAGTGAAAAGAGTAGAATGTTAATGGTGTTTTTTACCAAATTGGGCTTCCACATAAATCATTGTGTCAAGTGTGTTGATGAATCTATTACGTTTCATGCTTTACGTTTCTGTAAGTTGATTTGATAGTAACCTACAAGTTTTAACTGATTGCATAATCTTGTGGATGCATGCATGAGTATAAATGTTTTATGGGTTCACTAAGTTGTGAAAAGTTTCATTTATACATCTAGACCTTGGATAACTAATTAACACCCCCCCCCCCCAGTTATTCTAAAGTATTCCAACACCAACTATATTTATGTCTATTCATGGAAGTCTCCAATAAAAGCCAAATCAAGTATATAATCTATTATCTTCTTTATGATACCATATTAAATTTTTAAAATGAAAATCATTATAAGATAATGAAGGGGGAAAAATGCATTATGAAATGTTGCAACATCAACATATATATATCCTTTCCTATTAGAACTTAAAAACTTAAAAATATGTGGGATTATATGAAGAGAACATACTCATAGATGATTCTATATGATGAGAGTAACAAGAGGCTCCTAACTTAAGAAGCCAATTGTTGGACTCAAAATTGGTTGATCCAAAGAGAGTATGCCCTTTAATCTTGAATTATTAATACATTATAGTAGTTGACCTAGATTATGTGTTTATATATATATATATATATATATATATATATATATATATAGACACACACACACACACACACACACACAGAGAGAGAGAGAGAGAGAGAGAGAGAGAGAGAGAGAGAGAGAGATGATTCATCTATAAAGTTTGCTTCAACTAATCAATTCACTTTGTATAACATTGAATCTTAACATGTGTCTTGTTCAACTTTTGAACATGTGCACTTTGGTTGATCCTTCTTAGACAAGTCCCCTTTAAGACAAGAAGATGAATGATATACATCATGGGATTTTTTTTCATGATCGGGTGACCTGAAATCCTTGTGTTTTTATTTCTTTCCTTTTTTATTTGAAGCCTTTGGATCTCTAGTGGCTTATATTAATTTAATAACCTTAGATTTGTATGTATTCAATGTGCTCAACTATACCAACTTTACCTTCTCATTAGTGAATACTGAAGAAAAATTATCTATAAAAGGCATGGTGACTCTAGTATAACATGTACATCTCTAGTTACATAGAATGCAGACAAAAATGGAATACTCAAAAATAAGCTTGGAAAGGATAAAATTATTGATTTCTAACCATTTAGGATAATTTTGCATTCATCCTAAAATGAAAAATTAAATTTAAGAGAGATAGGTATAAGAAAATCTACAAATAAAAAAACTAAACATGTGCATGTATAAAATCAATGAATTAATTGATCATTTTAAAAATAAATCTACAATAAATATATATTCAATAAATATCTGATTGTTCAATACACAAGAGCAACATAGAAATATTTGATGATATTTATAGTATTGTGACACCTACTACATAATAATAAAAGGTATTCAACAAGTGTGACTTCAAAATATATATTCTTTCTTGAAATACATATTACATATAGATACATCTAGATATATAAATCTCTAAGAAAGATAAGTTTTTATGAATAACATGCATATATTTATAATCACTAAAATATAATCATAAAAATTTAATGTGTATTAAAAATGACCACTAGTTTAAATAAAAATCAACTTTTTTTAATATATAATAAAAACATATGTATAAGAAACTCATGGAGGTTGGAACTTCTACCAATATAGAGATATACAACTTTATGATAGCTCTTTCCATTTGGACATTTGCAGTTAAGTACTAGATCCTTGCATCAAAAGTTAAATTCAATAAGAAATTGAAATTTATTTTAGTTGATCTCAAACAAAAATATTTTATTATTAGTTCATGCTATAAATATTTTAAAATAAAATTATTTTAATTAATGTACATAAATATAACTATTAGAATTTATGGAACTCATTAAATACTATAATTGTGGCCCGTGTAATTATCATTTTACACCATTTTTAATTGTTCTTACTCTTTGACTGCTAGACACTCTATTATTTCTCTTTTTAATGTAAAGTTTGCATGCTATTCACTAATGAATATAAAAATGTTGATTCTCATTTTCATATGTTATCAAAGTTTTTCTAATTAGGAAAGGAAACTATCATGGATCTGTTCAGGTAGATATTTAAATTTAAAGTAGTTGCAGAATATTATAGATGTATTCTTGGTGAAGAGAAAGAAAGCTATGAACAATAACCATCTAATTATCAATAAATATGAAATTTATTTATGAAACATCAAATATAAAATCTCCTTGCTAATAAATTGATGTAGTGCAAGGCAAGAGAATCCCCAAAGGAGATGTCCTAGCCCCCAACAAATAATCACATAGAGGAAACAAAACACAAGATACACAATCTAATACCAAGAACAATTATTCATTCATAAAATAAATTTTTACATGCAATGTCTCAGGATGTAAGGCCTTCCTAGTTATGGCCAAATACAATATCAATTAAAATAATAGTTCCACAAGATCACTCGAGATCCAACCCAAACACGAGCTTGTCCAAATTCACACTCTAGTAGAAATCTCCAAGAAGATCTAAACTTGTGCTTGCAAGCCCACCAAGAAATCTCTTTTTTTCCCAAGCCTTAGCTACTAGCACTTCTCAAACCTTACCCAAGATCCAAGTGTAAACTGCCTCACATCTGACGCTCTATCTAGACACTTAGGAAAAAAATTCTCTTTAGCTACTCCACACTGAACTTAGGATCCACTTCCCTTGAATGAATTACTTAAGACTCTACAAAACCCCCTTACTATACCTAACTAATCCATAAGTCATCCTAGAAATTACAAATTAAAATAAACCCTTACATTAAATGACCATGTAAGCCACAAGTCAACTGCAACACACATTAAATGCCTAAAACCCAAATTAAATACCAAGGTTGGCTCGCACTAGAGACTGAACACAAACAATTCAGGAAAAGCTAGAACCAAGACCTCACCAAGCACCACACAACCACTTCTAGGTATTAAAAAATCATCCAAGCATAATTGAGCCCCTTCATTAATCAAGCCAGTCAATCAACACAACAACCAAACCAACTAAGCTCCCCCATATATATCAAGTTCCTACTTTACAAACCAGTTCCTCCTTCATAAACCGAATCCATTCATTGACCGAGCAACTTGGGTAGCACTAAAACCAAGTATGGTTAAGTTCCTTTGATGATCAAGTGCCCCAAACTATGTCAAGGTCTTTCAACAACTAAGCACCTCCATGATCACCAAGTCTATTCATCCACTAAGTTCTTAATGAAGAGCTACCAAGAGATGATCAAGTAACTTCTACCAATCACCCCTTCTTCAATCGAGTATTATTCCAAGCACCCTCCAAAGAAACTCTTGAGCCTCCTCCCATGAACTCTAAAGTAGCTACTAAGAAAACCCAAGATACTCCTACATTAGATATAACTTGCTTTGGTCAGTTTACAACATCCATTAGTCTCCTTACCTTGAATATGCATTTGACATGATGTCTCAAACAATTGTTCGTTAATTTGGATTAATAACTTGCACTATATGGTTCTACAATTTCATCCATACCACAGATTTCATACACCTCCATACACCACACCACTTGCAAGTGATTCAATCTTCTATATATATGTTTAATAAGAAAAGGTCACACCTCATAGCTCGACGGGGGTGAATTAGTTGTGAATAATAAGTATGAAATTCAAACTTATAAAATTGATCACTTACTAACCATACGGAAATTGAATAGCAATAAAGGAAACACCATAGCACAATGATTTTTGTTTTGGGGCAAAAAACCTAGTGGGGATGATACCCACTAGATCTTGGCTAATATATAAATATTGTTCTTAAAGGATTGACCCTACTAGGAGTTGATATAATGCATTTAGTATCAACTATCCCTATCAAAGGATTTATCCCTATTAAAGAACTTAAACCATTGTTAAAATTTTCCCATCCGTATAAGGTATTTATGAGAAACTATAAGGTGTTTATGAGACTCGTTTTCTTAGGGGTGAAGGGTAAAGCCACCTTCTAGATTAGAAAATATAAAGTATGAACTAATCAAATGACAACACACTTACCTTTAAAATTCATTTGAAGTCCACTAGGAATGATAATATGTTCTACTCACACCTCTTATATCAAAGCATCTAACAATGTTTCATATTCATTGTGATATTCCAACACAAAGCTCACATACATATCAATCATTCCACATATCCCTATATTAAAATTGAATAAATAGAACCAAGTTAAGGAATACTCACTCAATGATGAAAAACCATGCTCACATACATAAGACTATCCAACACTATTTGTATTTTACTGATCAATAATATGCACCATATATAATCTAAGTTTGTGTTCTAAATACTTCTGAACACATGTTGACATCAATGACAAAAAAATTCATCAATACAACATGTAAACTATCTCAACAATCTTCCCATTTTGAACAATATGTCCCATCAAGAAAAATATTAATTAGAGTGGCCTACTATAATGACCTCAATAATTCATCCTAGACTCCATAATGTGGTAAAAGTGATCCAATCCATGAAAAATGAATGACAGTGAAACATCTTATTACATCTTCCAGTGTAGCTAGAAACATTAATACATTGGTGTGCTCTAAAGTTGGCAATAAGGAAAGTCATAGATGTAGCATCCATCACATCACTAGGCCTCACAAAATTACAATATCATATCATATTATATCTAAAATTCTTTAAGAAGTGGTGATATCATGGCTAGCCATAGTATGATCGTGTAATGTCCCCTTTCTGAGTCCATTATGATTAATGTTTTTAAATGAACTATGAGATTCATAATTGTAATTTTCTTGTCAAATGATGTTTAATTATTTATATTTGTGATAGTCAAATAGTGATTAATTAAAGTTTGTGTTTACATGGATTTGTTTGAACATTTAAATATGTTTTTTAATAGTTCCTTTTATGGTTATTATGTATACATTTACTACCTATCTACATTCATTTCAATAATCCCTCATTTTTTTTTTATAAGTTTAATATTATAGTTTAAGTGACAACTCATTACTATTTAACAAAATATATTTATGGATCATATTTTGTCTTTAGTAGACCACACCTTGTTACTAACATAAGGAAGTCTTCATATTTAATGTAAATTATCATTGTTATAATCGTAATCTTTCCCCTAGTTATATTTGGAGGTCATCAAGTTGTTTGGAGGTCATTTCCTTCGGCGACATGTTGTTTCAATGATCTACATTGGATGTGTTAAGTGCCTTGGTATATGTGTTATGTTGTCTTCCCTTATTATTAAATATATTTCATTTTTATTTCTTTTCTTTTGCTCTGTTAGTAATCTTGATGCCACGTAATATTATCTCATAGAGAAGTTGTATTCCCTTATTCTTGTGTCTCGATAAACACCTGATGGATAGGTGGTATGTATAGACCATATTCAGTAAAGTGCTAAATGATTTTTCATCTTTTTATGTTTTTTTTTCTCAATGCAAGTTCTCAGTTTTCCCTTTTATGATGTTAGGTTATGAAATTAAAATAAAAAAATTTGATGAATAGGGGTAAAAGCACAAACCTGTGTCACCCTTTTGTAAAGGAAAAGACTAACAAAAGTATAACTATTCATCTTCAATGGCATAAAATTGGTATTATTATTTTGAATTTGGAAATGAAGTAAACTAATGAAATGTGTAGAAATGGATGAACTTTAGTATTATAATTTTTAATAATTATTTGGAATAATCTTGAATTGATATATTTTCTTAATTTTTATAGATATTTTTTAGGTGTTAAAAATGTTGAAAATTAGGGGTCTAGTTCCCACCACAAAACTATATGCAATTAAACTTATTTTCCTCTAATATCATACTATGTTATAGACAACATATATATCTAGAACAATAAAAAATAAAAATCAGCTTTAGAACTATGTTTTCTCTTTTATAAGGATTGAAATTTCTACTCGCCTAAAATTGATAGTTTTCATCTCCCACCATTTATTTCAAAACAAATCTATTCTAATCGTGAGAAAAATTATACATTCTAGAAGAGGATTCTCTCCTCTAGAATGCCATATAACTTTTAGATTTTTTTGATATGATTTAATATTTTTTGCTTTCTCAAAACTGACATCTTTTTTAGTGTTAAAATACGTGGTTGTGGAATTTTTTAATTTCAATATACTATATCTAATTAAAACACTATAAACTCTACATGAGAATATTCTTGGCTTTGAGCTCTATAAAATGATGTTTATATGTTATTAAAAAAAATCATTAAAAAATAGTAAGAATTATTGAAATGCCACTTTGCTGAAATAATTTTATTTCTTTAGTAATTGGATACAAACTAGCATAAAATATTTATTTAATAGACATTTCCAATTGGAAAACTGTGAGACCATATATAACTTAGCTAGAATGAATTTACCTAGATCATATGTTTAAAAAAAAATGAATTTGAGATAGAAACACTCAAATCCAGTCATTCTGATAAGTCAGCCTCAAAGGTGACACAGCTTTGTATTTTTACCCATAAACCTTTTTCATAAATTGATTTGATGATCCCAATCTCTTTATTCAATTTGGTATTTATAAGTAATAAGTATCACTTTTATATAAGTTTTCATGTCTTTATCTACTGATGTATACAAATGGTCACTCATTCAAGGTGATGTAAGTAAACCATATATCTAGTTTATTTATTTTAGGAGTTCATTATTAATTGTTATATAATAAGGTGACATTAATATGAATTCATATGTATTTAACAATCAGTCAGTCATACTATATGTATATTTTTAATCAGTTTATACATAGGAATGTTGATTATATTTATGGATTGATAATAAATTATATATATGTTAGTTATAATGCTCTTGAATATTAATTAATGATGTTTGTAAGTCTATAGTAATGTAGTTAGTAATTATTTTTTTAATTACTATTTAATTATTTAATCAATTATTAATTAATATATTTTCAAGTTTGAGGATTGGGACATTACAATCCTACCTTGTCAAAATTGTTTGTCCTCAAGCAATTACAATTTCCATTTGATATGTTGGATCATTGACCAATCCTTAAAATTCTTGTTAACTCCCTTTCAATTTCCATGTTTGATTTCAACAATATATATCTGAGTTGAAAGGTAAATTGGTAAGTGTATATATCAAATGATATGATTGAATCAATTTAGAGGGTTATAGGATTCATTTATTGTATCATATATAATAAAATATTGTCGATCATTAAATGGATTTTTTCTTTTTAATATTTTGGTTTGTGGATTGCCCAAAGTATAATTTGATTTCTGACTTCATGATTAAGTGGTGAATGTATGATAGATCAAAATATATAGTATGATCGATCCTTATAGTTTCAATATATTTTTCTTGATGGTTCAAATGATGAAATAGATTGAAAAGGCTAGCATATTGAGCTCAAGTCCTTTTGTGTTTGATACATTACCTTTTTAAGATGATGAAAATCTTAATGTCATAGGGTGCTAGATACCTATCTACAAGTAGGCTCCCTCAAGGCATTGGGACTGCATGTTCATACCCATCTTGGATTTTTTTCTTACGGATTTTAGAATCATGTTCTTAGCTATCTTGTACTTTTTGTACAAGGCATCTAAAACCATGTCCTCACCCATTTTGGACTCTTTCCTCAAGGTATTGGAACCCATGTCCTTACCTATCTTGGAATCTACCTACCTCGAATGAATTTACTCTATTTCTCCTATCTTGACAATAAATTACTTGTATGAACTTAGATTCATCATTTGTTTAATCATACTTCTAGGCTTCTTTAACAATTGTATTCAATAGTTTGATCTTTTTTTATAATTGTCTTCACCCTATAGGATGACAAGATTGTGCTCTGATACCACTATATTGTCCCCAATATTAGGGTTAGTTTGGGACAAGTAATACCTGCAAAATAATGGTTAGAATCATGCAACAATAACAAAACTAACTATATTATTCTACCCTCTAATTTAACTCCAATCTTAAGGATGTCTTCAGATTGGGCTTCCTAGCTCATAGCTACCTCATTGTCTTCCCCAAATGCACACCCCTTAAGATTCTTCTTGGATGGGCATCCTCTATCCAAGGCTAATCACATATGCATATGTTAACAAAATTAGAATATTCTAGCACATTGAATCTAGGTCATGGCGAACAATGGAGATCTTAATATCTCACATGATCCATGCTTTAAGTCTAGATTGATTCTTGACCATTATGAACAATATGCATATGTTACCATGCTTCAAGTCTCATTAATATCCATGGTGCTAACTCCATAGGTTAACACAATATTATCCACAACTATGATTCATTAATATAATTAAATTCATAAATATAATTAAACATATATAATCCATAAACATACTTTTCATATCTTCTTCTTTTCTTGGTCCATGTGGCTCTATCCTTAGTTGGCCTACAATGAATTATTTCTTCTAGAATTATCTCTACTTTATATTTACTTTCTAAAATTCTTCCTTTTCTAATTATAAGGGAAGGACAAAATATACATTTTTGATTCTTCTTTTCCAAGAGTCACAACCTTTCATAATACAAATCATTTGAAAAGTCTCAACACTTCATAGTTACAATCCTTTTGAAAAGTCACAACGCTTCATAAATAAAATTATTTGGAAAAGTCCCAATACTTTATAATCACAATATCTTTGAAGAGTCATAACTATTCATAATTATGACCCTTTTGAAAGTTCACATCCTTTCAATATCATTGATACCTTTTTAGAAAGTCACTTCCTTATTTTCTTTATATTACTTTCCTCTTCCATTTTTCCTCTTTGATCTCCTCTCTTCTCCTCTTCTTTTTTCCCCTCTCTAAAATAAACTCTCCTCCCTTTTATATCTTAATTTTAAGGAGTCATGTCTATTTGTTAAACATCTCTTGACTTTTCATTAGATTTAGTTAATTTATATTATTCTATGTTAATTTTATTTATATACTTACTTATTTGTGTTTATTATTATTATTTATTATTAAATTCTATTTGGAAAGTTAACATACTTTATAAAATATTGTTTAATGTATTTAATTTTATTTCTTTATTTACTCATATAAATTTTATTATTTTTTAATTATTTAAAATATTATAGTAAATATTATTTCATTAATAATATAGATTAAATAATTATTATTTACTAGTTTTATATTTTAGTATCAGTTTTAATATAACTTTATTATCATTATTTATTTATTTATTATTGAAAAAGTTTAAACAACATCCAAGAAAACTTGTCTATTTGAAAAATAACCAACCCTCAATACTTATACAAAATTGGAGGGAAGAGTTAACCAACTATAGGACTGTAAATAGAGTTTCTAATATGAATATCCAGAACTGTATATGATATACCAAAATTCCTCAATAGACAATACATGCACTATAGAACTATAATTTCTGATAATCATGATTTGGGTGATCGGTATCATTAATATGTGTTGAAGTGGATCCAACACATGTATTTGCATCCATATCAACATCTAGATGACAGTTTTCCAAGAGATTGATAAGCTCCTCAATATCTGCTTCTGTAGGAAAACTTTGGTATTTCTCAATGTAATGTGCATCTTTAACTTCATCTTTGTAAATCAGCAACATCTCATCATGCATTAGTTTCATGAATCTAGGCTTTGTAATCTCCAAGCAAAAAGAAACCTATGACATGATGTAAAAATGTGTGTGTTTAAGGTTAAACTCAGTAGGGGACCTTCTCACATTTTAAAATATCTCCTTGTTCCTTTCCTACCAAAGAAACCATAATACTTCACCAGTAAGAGCAAACCAAAATCTATTAAGAGATAAGTCAAAAGATCTCACATAACCAGCCAAGATTTCAGACCAAGAAAAACCATTTTTTTTCCAATCAATAAGATACCCAAAAAAAATGGACCAAATTTTAGATGCATAAATACACTCAAAGAAAATATGTTCAAAGCTCTCGGGTCTATTACACAGATTGTAGATCACGGACTCAACATTAATGGATGACAATATTGACCCAACAACAAGCTTCTTAATCAACAACAACCATCTAAAATGAATAACCTTAGGTTCACATGGACCCTTCCAAAAGTAATCAAAGAAAAAATACCAATTTGAGAAAGGATAGTCAAGATCCCAACAATTAATTATACGTTGTAATACAGATTGGTTAGTTTTAAATATATCATAAATATATTTAATAGAGATGTTACCAATACCAGTGCCATCATTCCATTTTACATTTATAATAAAAGAATTGATATCCGTGAACTTTCCACCTTTCTCCTTGCATAAAACTTTGGTCAGAAGAGTATATGTCTTCCTTTGACAATTGGGGATGTCAAACTTCCTAGAGATCTCAACCCATGACCCAATCCTATTATTAACCTTTAAGTCACTGATCAGAGAAATACCTTTCTCATCCCATTTTTTAGCTGAACCACTTTAAGTAAGAGCAAGAGGCTTATCATTCAAATATAGTTGCCACTATATTGATCTATTGGTAACAATGTAATTAGGAGGACACCTAGTGGCATTCCTACAAGAGATAAGCTACCTTACTGGTGACCATGTAGACCACAAGGAGGTGAATACTTTAGAATCAAACACCTTCATCTTAAAATCTCCCATAATAAGATCCCAAAATTGAATGTTGTCCCAATGTTTACCTTTTTTAATAACCAACCTTTCAATATTGTTTCTCACAAGAACCTTCCAAGGTTCATTCCCCAAAAATGCTTTGAAGATCCACTTGGATGTAAGAGAAATACCTTGAATTCTAACATCTTTAATCCCCAATCCCCCCAACTATTTGGGCAGGCAACACCATTCCCACTTAACATAGTGTCTCTTCTTGGACCACAAGTCATCCTACCATAGAAAATATCTAATCTAATTTTTTCAAGCATACCAAACTAAGTTTTTGTAAGCAACCAAGCCGAAGCAAAAAAGATATGATGAGAAGAAAGGACCTTCTATACATCCTGAACTCTCCCAGCAAATGAAAGGGAGTGAGTATGCCATTTAATATGCTTTCCATTAATCTTGTTGAACATCCACTCTGACATGTCTGCAAATGAAGGACCTAGGGAGAAAGGAATACCCAAATACCTAGTAATAGTTTTAGGTCCAGTCCAATTCCAACCCATCTTTGACAAAAAATTAGGAGGTACCTTCTTCCAACCCATAACATATGACTTATGGGGCACCACTTTGGCTCCAGAAATAGAGAAAAAAAATTAAGTCTATTAAGAGCCATAGAAAAGTTATCTTCAAATAGATCCCAAAAAAGAGTGGTGTCATCTGCAAATTGAGCATTGATCAATTCATCCACATTAGGAAGGGTGATGCCCTTAATAGGATTCCCTAAAGAAGCATCCCTTAAATGTAATACAAAGCAATGACTACTATCACAAATAAGGAGGGTGCAATAGGACATCCTTGCTTGATAGATATCTGAAGAATAATAGGTTTTGAAAATTCCCTATTTATCTCTAAAACTGTGGATGCATCTTTAAACATAATTTCAATCCATTTGCAAAAATAATAGGGAAAGCCAAAAGCTTTCAAAATTCTAGTAACAAAAGGCCACTCCACCCTATCATAAGCCTTCTCAAAATCAAGGAGGATCATAGCCACATCCTACCTACTAGCCTTAGCCCAATTCATAGCTTCCCAACTGGTGATAAGATTCTCCAATATATATCTACCTTTTATAAAACTAGTTTGAGTGACTAAAATAATGTTCTTAGTAATATCTGCAACCCTCCTTACCAACAACTTAGTAATAATTTTATAAGACAAATTAAGAAAGGTGATGGGTCTCCAAATCTTGACTAAAGATCTATCCTTGACTTTAGGAAGCAATTTAATGGTTCCTCTATTCACATTATTGCCCAGAGAACCATTATCAAAAGCATCATTATAGAATAATAGAAGCTCTTCACCAATCCAATCTAGATTATTCTTATAAAATTCAATAAGCAGTCCATCCATTCCTAGAGATTTGTCATTGGCTATAGCTTTGATAGCCTCTTGAATCTCTTCTAGAGATTTTTTTCTACTCAACTTATCACTTTCACTATTAGAAACCTTCTTAAGGATCATCTTCAAACATTCTCCCAGTTGCTCATTTTGTTCTTGATCAAATTCCAAAGAGAACAATTCAGAATAAAAACTATAAATTGCTTCCTTAATAACCTTTGGGTCATTAGTTTTGCCACCCTTAATCTAAATATTCTAAATCTTTTATGCCTTATGTTTAGCCCTAATAATGTTTAAAAAATATTTGGACCCTATATCACCATCTCTAAGCCAATTCATTCTTGCCTGAATCCTTTTCCCTTGGATCTTATATCTATGAAGAAATCCTAGTTTATGCTTGATGGAAACCAAGCTTTTCAGTAGCACTAGGTCATCTGGACAATTTTGAAGAGCAAATTTAGTTTCATTAAGATTGAATTGAAGATCATTCTCTTCTTCATTTTTATCTTTGGCTAATTTTTTCCCAATAGTCTGATTTTTTTTTCCAAGATTCCACTAGATGGAAACACTATTTAACTGGTCTTACCGACTAATTACATAATTTGGATTAAAAAAGTCACCATTCTAATAGCCTCTTTATTATCAAGGTCTTTTAGCAAAGAGGTATTTAACTTAAAAAAATTTCCTTTGTTTCTCTCTGTATTAACATTATCAACCTTATTAATCAACATCCTTGCAAATATAGGAGAATGATCTAACATTGTCACACAAGCCATAGTAATAGGAGAATGACCCTCTTCAACCTTGAAGGAAAAAAAAAGGAAGAATCAAAGTATATCCTATCTAATCTACAATATACTCTATTTTGCCCCACTTGATTATTGCACCAAGTGAACAAAATGTAATTAAAGTTCTCTCTATTATTCTCCAATGGATCAATCAAATTAAAACATATTTTGAATTTACACCAAAAAAATTTC
Organism: Cupressus sempervirens; assembly: GCA_028749045.1. Classification (NCBI taxonomy): domain Eukaryota; kingdom Viridiplantae; phylum Streptophyta; class Pinopsida; order Cupressales; family Cupressaceae; genus Cupressus; species Cupressus sempervirens. Next base: position 968,434,716 of record CM053792.1, on the reverse strand, counting down.
TCATTACCTTTCCATTGATGCTTCAGACCTCCTTGTTTATCACATCTGGCTTCCACCATGTTAAAATCTCTTACAAATATCCAAGATGCTTTCAGCAAGTTAGAAGAACACCAATCCCATAACACAATTTTATCCCTTTAATCATTTGGGGCATAAATGTTACATACCCCAATTATATCCTCCTCAGCTTTAAATGTCACCCAAAGTGCCCTTTGACATCTTGACCATCCATGTTGCAGGATGGATTCAACCCATTTGGGCCTAATTAACATGGCCACTCCACCTTTTCCTTTCTCATGCTCAGAATAAAACTCTAGAGCTTTATCCCATAGAAATTTATTAATACAAGATGCTTGAAAATTGACAACTTTAATTTCTTGTAGACATACAATATCCTTATCTTTTAACTTATGACACCACTTCCTAACAATGGGTAAAAGCACAGATCTGTTTCACCATTTGTGATTAAAAAACCTACTTTGGTGAAATCTCATTTCTCTATCAAAACTCAATTTTTTTCAAAAATTAAAAATATCATTTTATAGATCTCAGATTCAATATCATCATTATATAAATTTTTGTGTGTTTTGATTAGTTATAATATGTTATAATCTCAAAATATTATAAGTCGATATTTCAACATTTTAGAAGATGCTCTCTCAAAAAATGAAAAAAAAATAGTGAATCATATCAAAAAAATAAAAAAATTATATTTATCACTAGAGGAGAGAATCCTCTTCACGAATAAGTAATTTTTTTTCAAGAAGGTATAGATTTGATAGGGAAGTTTTGACAGGAGGAAAATATTGTTGGATTTTGACAAGGTAGAACTTGAGTACTTATAAAAAGAAAATATACATAAAAAATAATTATTTATTTTTTTGTTCACTAGCTATACATGTCATCTATAAAATATTTTCAAATCATAACAAAAAAAGATGATTTGCACATACTTGTTTGATGGGAACTACATCCTATATATTTTATAGTTAAACTAGGGGCTTCCAAATAAAATAAAATGAATAAATTCTTGGTCAAAAAAATTATAAAAATTATACCTGCATAAAATTCATACAATTGTACACATTTCATCAGTTTACATCATTTTCATATTTTAAATAGAAATACCATTTTTTTTGTCATTAATTTTGAACTGTCACATTTTGATATCATGTTTCTTTATAAAAGTTGACATAGGTTTGTGCTTTTACCCAATATATTCCCTATCAGTCATTTCTAGACTTCTAACATTCCAGCTATGAATGCTTAACATCATGAAGGGGGTTGAGTAGAGGGAGTCTTTGGAGCCTTATAGAGCCTATTGAAACAACTTAGAATGGCATTCTTACCACTAGAACTACCTAAAATCGACCTTTTCTCATATGTTTTCCTTTTCTATTTAACAATATCAATGAGTTGCCCCCCTACATCTGCATCAAGAGTATTTTAAATCACAAGTGAGGGAGAACTGATCTCTTTAGATATACCAACTGTACTATTAATAACCTTTTCCTTCTCTTTAATGGATCTGATAGCAAGCTGTTGAGCATTCAATCTGGTAGGGATCTCACCAATACTAGCCTCAGCCACCTTTGGTGTTAAAATAGCTCGGGCCATGGGATGAACTTCACTAGGAATATGACCAACATGTACAACCAAAATCACCTCAAATTCTTTATCATATAAAGGATTATCTAAAGATAGACCTACCACATTCCAAAGAATTAGCTTCAGAAGGGCTTTTTGACAACATGGATTGGTTAGACATACCACCATCCAATTTTCCCTTTGGAGTAGATGGTAAACCATCCTTGATTGATACTTCAACAACATTAACCCTCTCTAGGATTTTTTCCTTGGTATTATCAGCATTCACCTTAGCTTTCTCAGAATGCATATTACTAGTTAGACAATTTTTCTTAATGAGACCATTAATTTTACAATGAAAACATGCATGTAAATTACCTAACAGAGAAACTTCCCAAGAGAATTTATCTTCTTCTAAATTTAGGGACATAATATCAGGAAAAATCACATCTAGGTCTAGGGCCACAAGAACATGCACATTTAAATGTGGAAGAGTAACCCTAGACTCTTCAATATGCAAAACAAACCTAAGGGGTTTCAAAATATGAGAAAGAAATGGCCAAAATTCAGCTTGGAGATTCTTAATTTGCACCCAATTTGGTGTGGATTTTTTTTATAATTTTATCAAAATTACCATTAGATGACCAAGGATATGCTCTAAATAAATGATGACCAGCATTCCAAAAGCCCTTTTTAAATATTCTTTCTATCATAATATGGGATTTTTTAAAAATAACGAAAAGCCCTTTTTGAATCATTTTGCAGAAGTTAATATGTAAACCAAATTTTTTTTCCACATAACATTTAACCAATCATCAAGAAAATTACACAGAGGCAAAGCATTAGCATCTAAACAAACAAAGAATATGGCAATATTTCTTAACCTACTCTACTCTGCTCTAACAACTTTAACCATATCTTCATTGGGATGCAAGGTTAGGGTTTTCAAACTGCTAGAAGGGCTCCTATCATCTTCATGTTCATGAACAACGCCTCCACCATCTTTGGCATCCTATCTATCTCCATGGGTTGCAGTCCTCCCACTTCCATTTGAACACTTAGAAACTAGAATCCTTTCAAACTTGCTCTCAAAATAAGTCTTCTCAGGGAAAACAAGCACTGAAGTCTTTGTAAGGACTACCTTATATGAAGACTTTTCACTCTTATTCTCAAAGCCACCATTTCCCATGATACCTTCACTAAAACCATCATTTCCATCATTACCAAAGATCTTTGGTTTATCATTGTTTGAAACATTATCAACCCTCAAAATTTCATTATTATCACACACTAGTTCACTCGGTGGCTCACTTGCCACAACCACATCATTACCTTCCATCAAGCCCCATCACATGTGCAAGCCAACATCGAAGCCATATAGCCAACTCAATCTGGAAAAGAAAAAATATGCAAAACCACACACAAATTCTAGACCAGGGCACACGAAAAAAAAAGAAGGGTTAATGTACACTTACACAAGACCAAAAAAACATGAAAAACCACAATAAAAAAGGACATGACAACAATTTCAAGCAATAGGGCAAGCCAATAATGCCGTGTGAGTTTGATTCGTTGTAATTGTACAGAGTTGCAGACCACCCAGTCTTGCCCCCATTATGATTATTTATTTAATAACATTGTATTATCTAATTATTATTATAATTCTATCTTAAAATGGAAATATAACAGATCATTACATACTTTATTCTTTTAACTAAAACTTATTTTGGTATCTAGAATTTTCTAGGAAGCAATGTTATCACATTTAAATTCTAAGTTTTCCTTGTCATGATCATTAAGTCTTATAGTTTTTAATTTGATTTTGAAATTATTATTTCTTATATTGAATAGATACACTTTTCATTGATTTTTCCTTTATATTTCTAATATTTATTCTATAAGCTCATTCATTTAAATATTAAGATTTTGATATATGTATAATATTTCAATATACATTTCTACTTTATACATTTACGTATTTATATTACAAAATTTTCCACATATATCATATCAAAGAAAAATGTCTTTCATTTTTCAACTATAGTTAATAGAAAATCTTTAAAACTTACTTGAAAATATAAAATGTTGTGTGCAATTTCAGGTTCATAAGAAAACCATACTTGTTATCTTCAAAATATGTTTTCATTTCTAATGAGAATTGATTGAGTAAATTCATCTTGATCAATTTTCTAGAAACATTAATATCATATTTAACTAATATTGATTTTATCTTTAAAAGAAAAAAATGTAAATATGGTATACATATGTGTGACAATCTAATAAAACAATAGTCTAGTGTTATAATATAATAATGAATTAGATGCTAGACGAAAATATCTAGTAATTCATATTAAAAATAGAAGCTAGATATAACAATCATCTAATTGTATTATCTAATAGCTAATTTGAGATACAATAATAAATTAGAGAAAACTTAGGTAAAAGTACTAAAAACCAAACCATAAACATTATAAATTAGTTATTTGTGAATTAAAAAATAATGAACTATAAACTCAAAGACAAGCTTCAAAACTTTGGCTAAAGGTTTATATTTGTAATAGTTGTCAAAAAAACAATTGATCAATCAACTACTGTAGACAAATTTAATTAACCATGTGGAAGCAATCCAAATAAAACATGAGAAAATTTCAAGCTGATTGCAAAAACAAAAGAGGTACAGAAGAATCTTATTTGATATACTCTGATGGTATAAGTAAACTATTTACATGCTGATTTACAATACTAGAACCATTTTTCCTCCGGTACTATTTACCCCACTTTGAACGTCTTTGGCAGATAAGCTGACGATTGATACTAAAAACTAAGGTGGCACCTAGTTTATTAACTTACTTCCAGCTCTGTCAGAATTCCATGCTTCTTTCTTGCCATCTATACAAATGTGACAAAAAAATAAAGTGGCCCTAAACTTTTGCTGTCTTTTTCTTTGGCTTCGCATAGTAAATAGATTGGTTTCCGTCCCTGCTGAAATGGGACCTCTGCCAAGACTGATATTTTCTCGCAGCTTGCAATTTGTGCATTTATCTCCTTCCTTGTTGTACCTCATTGTCCCACCCATGTTATCAACTAGTATTTTGTTGTCGACCATATTTGATCCGCCAAATGACTCGATAATATTTTTATTTTTGAAAATTGTTTCTATTTTCTTTTCTAAGAATATTTTAATAAGGCGTTAGATTAATAATAATAATAATAATATAAAATAATATAATATTTGAATAAAAGGTTAGTGTAGTAGGTAATTACAAAGTCTAATTGGACAATGTCTCATAGATATATTTTAAACTTGAAGCAGATTGCTTTACATTATATTTTGCTATTCTTTCTTCAATATTGTATGTAGTTGCATTTTCTATGTCTTTCTTTAGTAGAGATACAATTAAGTATATTTTTTCAAGTATACTACTGGTCCTAAAAAAGAATTTACAGTCTTTGATAGTGTTACTCTAGTTCCACATTCTATTTATACAACAGCAGAAGGAAAAGAGTCCATTTTGTCTAAATTTCTCTTCCAATTTTTCATTTACGAATAATTCATATAGTAGATGTGTTAATTATTGGTAGTTGGACAGCTATTATTTCTGACTCGGAAATAGCAGTAGTATTTATGGGTAGCTTGGATAGTTATTCGTCCTTAGCTAAAAATAGCAACATTAGTTATGGGTAGTTTGGATAGTTGTTTGTCCACTTGCTAAGAATTAGTAAATGGTTATTATGCAAGGATAATTATTTACTAATTTAGTGATTTCCTTTTTGGGCACCTTGCAACCAATTTTATTATTGGTTATTGAGTTGTCTTAATCTTAGCCGTTCGTTTGATTTAATCTCGATCATTGGTTTTCCAATAGAGTAGTATAAAACGGGGTCATTGGGTCATTTGGAAAGACAAGTTTTGTAGAAGCATTTATAGTGATAACAAATTGTCTTGCAGTGTTAGCAAGGGCGTAGTGTTAGTGTGAGAATAGTAGTGGGGAATATCAGTGGGAGAAATTAGGAGGTTGTCAGAGTTCTGCCAGTGAGAGGCAAGGAATTTTGTATCTCTTAATTTGCTGAAGTTTAATATAACTCCTTATTTGTAGAACTGGTTTTCCCTTAGGGGTTTTTCCAAGGACAATTTGTCTGAAAATATTGTGTTCATTGTGTCATGAATTTATTTCCATATTTTTATTGGTGAAGTTGCAGTTGTGTTATTTTTCTATATTAGTTGGGAATTTATTTCCAGTGGTTTAATAATCATTTATGATAGGAGATTAATAATCAATGACTGCAATAATGTTAATTTTCACATGGTATCAGAGTATTGTTAAGGGTAGAAGAGTTTTGACCTAGGAAAGAAATTAAGGGTTTATAATACCTAGTTTGATCTCTTTTGATTTATTATTGCTTTAATCCCTTTAGATGGCTTCAGCTAGTTTGAGAGATCAGGACAAATTGGATGGTGCCTCAAATTTTGGTGTCTAGAAGACCAAAATTTCTTTATTGTTGGAAGAGAATGGTATCAAGGATTATGCTACTAGTGTTGTACTTGTACCAATGGATGTAACACAACTTGCAGGATATAAGAAAGACAATGCCAAGGTGAGGAGGATTGTCCTTGATGGTGTCAAAAATCATATTGTTCCACATATCTCAGAGCTAGACATGAAAAATAAGATGTGGGATGTCATTCTAAATCTGTACCAGAATGCTACTACCAACAAGAAGATGATTCTCAAAGAGAAGATAAAGAATACCTAGATGAACTAGGAAGAAGACGTTACAAGTTACCTCACTAGGCTTAGACTTGTCAAGGATGAGTTAGTAGCTATTGGAGATAGTCCCAGTGATGACGAGCTAGTGAGAATAGCCCTAAATGGGTTTACTAAACAATGGAGTGTCTTTGTTCAAGTTGTTAGTGGACGAGATACTATACCGAGTTTGGATTGACTATGGATTGATTTCACTTAGGAGGATTTTAGACTAAGTCTTGTCAATGGGGCCAACAAGAGTCAAAAAAGTGAGGTGGAATAGGAAAACATTGCCCTAGCGGGCAAAAGGAAAGCAAAGAAGGGATCTAGCAAAGGATCGAATTCACAAAGTGAGAAGAAGAAGAAGAAGAAGGACCTTTCTAAGGTCAAGTGCTTTGGATGTCACGAGTTTGGCCACTATATTAGTGATTTCCTAGAGAGGAAGAAAGGTAAGAAGCAGGTGGTAGCTTCAGCAAGTGCGAAAGACCTCTCTAGTAGAATGGAAGATGAGTTTGCACTCATAGCTTGTATGGTTAGCTCAAACTCAAAGTGTGTTTAGTATATAGATAGTGGGGCATCATTTCATATGACAGGAGTTAGAGAGTACTTCTCCAATTACAACAAGGAGGACACCAACATCTAGATATCTATGGGAAACTTGTTCAAACTCAACCTAGTTGGGAAAGGGACTATTCGGTTTCAGAGGGAGAATGGAAAGATAATTCAATTTTATGATGTGTTGCATGTTCCCAGCTTAGGTATGAATTTGATTTTTGTATCTGTTCTTCAGGATAGGGGGTATAATGTACTCTTTAGAGGGACAAGTGTGTTGATTAAGCACAAGAATTGGAAATCACCCATAACAATTGGAGTTAGGAGTGGTTGCCTTTATAGGTTGCAATTCGATACTCCTAAGGCACTCATGAGCAATAGTAATCCTAGAGATCTTGTAGAGCTATGACATAGGAGGATGGGCCATATTCATCATGAAGCACTTAAATTGCTTGTGAGATAGTGACAGGTGTTCCAAGGGTGAGCACAGAGCATGATGATGTATGTAAGGGATGTGTGTTGGGGAAGTTTGCAAAAGCATATTTTCCAAGGAGTGACACCAGATCTAAGGGTGTTCTTGATCTAGTACATTCAGATGTTTGTGGATCGAAATCGACAAAATCTCTCAAAGGATATGAGTACTATGCTACTTTTATTGATGATTTCTCCAAGAAGACCTAGATATACTTCTTGAAGACCAAGGATGAGGTTTTCAGTCAATTCCAAGAGTTCAAGACACTTGTGGAGAATTCAACAAGAAGGAAGATAAAGGTTCTTCAATCAGACAATGGAGGCGAGTATAAAGGGAATGTCTTCTAGGAGTTATGTACCAGAGAAAGAATCAAGAGAGAGTGGATTGTTCCTTACAATCTGCAATAGAATGGAGTTGCTAAGAGGAAGAACCATTCTATATTGAAGGCAATAAGGGCTATGCTACATGACTAGGACAATGCCCTGTTACTTATGGGTAGAGACATGTAGGATAGTAGTCTACATTCATAATATAGTTCAACACAATGTGCTAGGGAAGATGACACCAGATGGGGCTTTTACAAGGAAGAAGCCAGATGTTGGTCACTTTAGGATATTCAAGAGTTTGGCATGTTGTCATATTCCTAGAGATACACGTATGAAGTTAGATCAGATTGTAGAGAGGGGGCACTTTTTTGGGTATAGTGAGACCTCAGAGACATATAGGATTTTCATTCTAGGGACTAAAAGAATTATTGTCAGATGTGATGTCAAGTTCATGGAGGACAAGGCATTGAGGAGATCTAGCGATTTTCCTATAGATGATCAAATGAGTAGCCAACAGAAGCTCCAAGGCCAAGCCAAGGGCAACAAAGCTCAAGTACAATTACCAGTACAAGTGTAGGTTTGGGTAGTGAAGATTCATAGAGTATGGAGCAACAAGTGCAATAGAAAATGCATCTAGAGGATTTAGAGGTTGACATTTCATCCTCTACAGTTGGCAGTAGGAACCATGAGGTTCCAGATACACAAAGGGATACTCAAGAGTTTGTGAGAGCTCCTAGGAAGAGTACTAGACAGCAAAGACAACCAACCAAGTTTAATGACTATGTGGCATTAGTTAGTCAATTGGTAGATAGTGAGCCTTCCAACTAGATCAAGAGGCTATATATAGCATTAGGTATGGTGAGATGCTATGGTTGAGGAGTATTCCTCAATAATACAGAATGATGTGTGGGAGGTAGTTGCTAGACCAATAGATAGAACAGTAGTTGGATCATGCTAGATCTATAAGATAAAGCATGGTGTAGATGGTAGCGTCAAGAAATATAAGGTGAGGTTCATGGCCAAGGGGTTCTCTCAAAAGGAGGGAATAGACTATGAGTAGACATTAGCTCTAGTGGCTAGGTATACTTCTATAAGAGTCATGATCTCGTTTGCAATACAGATGGGGTGGAAAATCCATCAAATGGATGTCAAGACAACATTCATTAATGGTGAGTTAAAGGAGGAGGTATACGTAGAGCAACCAAAAGGCTTTGTCACACACAACAAAGAGACCCACATGTGCAGACTAAAGAAAGCCTTGTATGGACTCAAGCAGGCTCCTAGAGCATGCTATGAGTGCATTGATACATACTTGCAGGAAATGGGCTTTGTGAAGAGTGAAGTGAATGCTAATCTCTACTACTTGGTGGTTGGGGGTGATGTTATCATTCTTGTTCTTTATGTGGACAACCATTTTCTTACAGGTTCACTAGGGATCATAGAGGATTGCAAGAGGGACCTTGCTGAAGAGTTTGAGATAAAGGATTTGGGACTTATGCACTACTTTCTAGGCATGGAGATGTGATAGATTGATGAAGAGATTTTCCTTGTTCAAGGGAAATATTGCATTGAAATATTGAAGAGATTCGTGATGGAGGATTGCAAAGCCATGTCTATACCCATGATCATGAATTGAAGGAAGGTAGATACATCCAAGGAGAAGGATGTAGATCCCACCTTATATAGATAGTTGATTGGCTCACTTATGTATTTGGTCAACACTAGGTCAGGTATAGCATTTGCAGTAAACTCTCTTAGTCAGTTCATGGATGAACCAAAGAGAATGCATTGAATATCAGCCAAGAATGTATTGCATTACTTGTGTGGTATAGTTGATTATGGGATCAGATATGTCTGAGGTGAAGGTATTAGGTTGATAGGCTATACTGATGCAGATTTGACAGGAAGTACAACGGACAAAAGGAGCAATTAAGGGTGTTGTTTGAGTTTGGGATTTGATCTAGGGGGATCTTCAGGACCTAAAATTGAAGTGTTCCAGTTTCTCTCAGAAGTAGTGTCATCGCATAAAGCATAGAATTCTGAATCAGGCACAACTTGAATGAGCAAAAAAAAAAGGAGTCCATTTGTTCAAAATATCACTGGTCAAAGCTTGGTCAAAGGTTGGTCAACTTAGAGATCAAGGATGAGAAAAAAAGGTGAAAAATTCATCGTTAAGAAATTGGTCAAAGTTGACATCATCGAAAAGGTCTCGACATCACGATTCCAACGACGTTCGTTTCGTCAAAAAAAGGAGTTCATACGCAAAAGTTATGAGCGATCAAAGTTTACTTAGGAAAAGGGTTGACCAATGATGTGGCATGTTTGTACGATGACATCAGCATGGTGTTGTGGCAGTTTAAAATGATGACACACATTGCATATACAATCAATATATGATGTGGCAGACATGGCAAGTACTGTCAATGGGATCAATCATCTAATGACACATGTCATGTTTGGCAAGCTACATTGTGCCATGTGGCAGAAGGAGCAGGTTTGTTTGAATAAAACTATAGCCCAGATTGGAACCTGCGATCTCATGGCTCCTAGGCTTCAGTGCTGGCCGTTGAGCCAAACAATAACTTTAATAAGAGTTTGTCGCAGTTTTTATTTAAAGCAAATCTGCCAAAAATTGGAGGGAAAAGTGGTCGTCGGCGAAGTTGGAACCCCTGACCGGTGCCCCTCCAAAATTAGTAGCAGTCGCTGCGCCATTTGAGGGATTTGTTTTATGTATGGTAAAGGTTATTTTTATCTACTAACAAACCCGCCAACCCTTTGCTAAATAAGGGTTTTGTTATATGGTTGGGATATTATACCCCCAATTTGGTTTCAAGCTGAATTTGTAAAATAGCCAAAGGGGATTTCAGATATGGGGTTAATTAATAAACCCTATATTTAAAACAATTTGTTTTAGCCAAATTTTGGCTTATTTTATGTATAAAAGGGGACTAAGAGGGTCTTCTTGAGGGGGGGATCCATCAGTTGATCATCTCAATTCTTCCCGTAGCAATTCTTCTTGTAAGTCAAGCATTCCTTGGAGCAATTTTTGTAACTTGGCGAAGAATCTACGTTGTGTAAAAGCTTTTGCAAAGCTTCTTCATGTTCTCTTGTAAGGACATCTTGCCGATGTGGGAGCTGTTGTCATAGGTGGAGCTGCTTTCTTGAGGCCTCGTGTAAGGCGAAAGTTGACTTCTTTTTGTAACCTATGGCATTTCCAAGTCTTGAAGGCAATAGATTGATTCATTTTTTTGGCGAATCTGGAGATGTAGCCGATGTTCGGTGAACTCCGTTATCATCTTGGTTCTATTATTTTGTGATTAATCTTGCAGTTGTTTCTTTAAGCTTAGTAGATTATAGATTTGGATTTACATATTGGATTCAAATCAATAATTAAAAGATCCTGATGTTAGATTTACTAATGTAATCTTTGTAAGTCTAACTCGTGAACTATTCTGAGTAAGTGCTTGATTAGTTTTACAGATCAAGTGGTATCAGAGACAAAATCACTGGGTCATAATCAGATCAAGTTTGGTATCAGAGAAGGTTACTAAGCTCTTTTTGCAGTTAATCACAAGATGGCATCCGAATCAAGTGAAGCATCCATAGTGATGACATCATTAATGGTACAAGAGTTCTTTGAGATGAAGAAGATGATCGAGATTATTTTTCACAGTCATTGTGAAAAGTCTGACAAGGTGCAGAAGTTAGAGGAAGCAAATCATCATTTGCAAAAAGTGAATGAAGAATTGAAGAGATTTTTGGAAGAGGCCAATGTGGAAAAGCAAAGGTTGGAGATCCCGTTACAAGAGATCACTGAAGAGTGGAACAAGCGGAGTACTCTTGTATCTGAGAGCGGTTGTATTTGCAAGTTTTGTCTGCATTCTGAGGATACATCATCCTCATACTCCCCTCTTACCTCGCCTGATAGTACAGGGACCTCTTCAGCGATTAAGCCATTGGCCAAGTTTTCTTGTGGCCACAATTGGGCGAATTCTCCAGGTGCAATAGAGTGTGTCTTGTCAACAGATGGAGTACCATAAGACTCTTAATCTGCCAGATAGTGAGAATAATTATCTTGAAGTATCTTCTTCCATAGACCAAAAGAAGTCAGTAGAGGATGAGCATAACTCTTTTGCGCACTTTGAGAAGCACACAAAAGGTATCGGAACGAAGCTGCTAGGAAAGATGGGTTTTAGAGGAAAGGGCCTTGGTGTTTTTGAGCAAGGTATCACTAGCCTGATCAAGGCAAAGAAATGACCATGAAACCAAGGATTGGGATTTAGAAAGGAAACAGGACAATCCTCTAGAATTCAGAATTTTTGCAACCACTGTGGCATTAGTGGACATTGGGATGCAAAGTGTTGGAAGCTGCATCCAGAGCTCCATTGTCAATCAAGGTCCATAGAGAGACCCAACCACCAGCATGTTGATGAGATGATAGTAGAGCTGACAGTTAGTACCACCTCTAAAGCAATCCCCAAGGAATCCAAGCCACAACCTGAGTAGCCAGTAAAGGAGAGTTCCTTTGAACAGCTCCGTAAGAGCTGGGAACGTCGCTCGTCGAACTAGTATATCAACTTGTGTATTTTTATTATGTGTTTGTAGTATAATAAATATGTTGATAAGCTAGTGTGGTTTTGTGAGAATAAAACTCATTAAAATTGTTTGTAATAATTTATTTATGAAGTTGTATTTCTTCCTGATTGAGAACTTGTAAGGCTCGTAGAAGCCTTGTCTCTTGTAATCATTGGAAAGAGATACTTGAAAACTTCTTACTGCAGGATATAAATTTGTTTCTTCTAGTTTCTTGCAATTTCTTTTAGTGTGAAGCTTCAGTTGAAGAGCACTTTTCAAATAGAGTTGTTGAGAATGGTCAACAGCAACCTTGTATGTTCTCAGCTTGAAGACTCAGTTGAGGCCATTTTGAAGATACATCTGAACTCAGTTGAAGTCCTTGAAGGATGTTATCAATGACCTCATTGTTTCAGATGAACGTGACTCGAGCTGTATGGTGGAGCCTTGAATCAACTATTCTGAAGTACAAAGGTGAAGGAATATTTCAAGCTGAGGCATAGATACCATGTTCGAGTAGTTGGAGGAGCAAAAAAAGCATGTCCAAAGATGGTGAGAGATGTAGAATGTAACTACATGTGAGAAGCACTAGGGAGATAGGTTTATAATACTCAGTTTTTCCTTCTTGCTTTAGGTATTCTAAGTTCCATTTTTTAATTGCATCATGAGGAGTTGTGAATTCCTACATTACCGAAGTGTAAGGTCACACCAGGCAGACGTGACAGTGTGTTCGAGAGATTCAGATTATGGTAAGTGGCAGGATGTTGAATACGAGATCTTTTGAAGGAACTATACACTTTTGGAGGACCAAAAGTTCTTCAGTGGGGAGGTTTGATCCAGGAGGATCTTCAGGACCTAAAATTGAAGTGTTCCAGTTTCTCTCGGAAGCAGTGCCATCACATAAAGTATAGAATTTTGAATCCGGCACAACTTGAATGGGCAAAAAAAAAAGGAGTCCGTTTGTGCAAAATATCACTGGTCAAATCTCGGTCAAATGTTGGTCAACTTAGAGATCAAGGACGAGAAAAAAAGGTGAAAAATTCATTGTTAAGAAATTGGTCAAAGTTGACATCATCGAAAAGGTCTCATCATCACGATTCTAACAGCATTCATTTCGTCGAGGAAAGGAGTTCATACGCAAAAGTTATAAGTGATCAAAGTTTACCCAGGAAAAGGGTTGACCAATGATGTGGCATGTTCGTACGATGACATTAGCATGGTGTTGTGGCAGTTTAAAATGATGACACATGGCATATACAATTAGTATATGACGTGGCAGAAATGGCAAGTACTATCAATGGAATCAATCATCTAATAACACGTGTCATGTTTGGCAAGCTACATTGTGCCATGTGGCTGAAGGAGTAGGTTTGTTTGAATTTAAAACTATAGCACAGATTGGAACCTGTGACCTCATGGCTCCAAGGCTTCGGTGCTGGCCATTGAGCCAAACAATAACTTTAATAAGAGTTTGTCGCTGTTTTTATTTAAAGCAAATCTGCCAAAAATTAGAGGGAAAAGTGGCTGTCGGCGGGGTTGGAACCCTTGACCAGCGCCCCTCCAAAATTAGTAGCAACCGCTGCGCCATTTGCGAGATTTGTTTTATGTATTGTAAAGGTTATTTTTATCTACTAACAAACCTGCCAACCCTTTGCTAAATAAGGGTTTTTTTATATTGTTGGGATTTTATACCCCCAATTTGGTTTCAAGCCGAATTTGTAAAATAGCCAAAGGGGATTTCGGATATGGGGTTAATTAATAAACCCTATATTTAAAACAATTTTTTTTAGCCCAATTTTGACTTATTTTATGTATAAAAGGGGACTAAGAGGGTCTTCTTGAGGGGGGATCCATCAGTTGATCATCTCAATTCTTCCTATAGCAATTCTTCTTGTAAGCCAAGCATTCCTTGGAGGAATTTTTGTAACTTGGCGAAGAATCTACGTTGTGTAAAAGCTTTTGCAAAGCTTCTTCATGTTCTCTTGTAAGGATGTCTTGCCGACGTGGGAGCTGTTGTCATAGGTGGAGTTGCTTTCTTGAGGCCTCTTGTAAGGCGAAAGCTGACTTCTTTTTGTAACCTGTGGTGTTTCCAAGTCTTGAAGGCAATAGATCGATTCATTTTTTTGGCGAATATGAAGACGTAGCCGATGTTCGGTGAACTCCGTTATCATCTTGGTTCTATTCTTTTGTGATTAATCTTGCAATTGTTTCTTTGAGCTTAGTAGATTATAGATTTAGATTTACATATTGGATTCAAATCGATAATTAAAAGATCTTGATGTTAGATTTACTAATGTAATCTTTGTAAGTCTAACTCATGAACTATTCTGAGTAAGTGCTTGATTAGTTTTACAGATCAAGTGGTATTAGAGACAAAACCACTGGGTCGTAATCAGATTAGGATTAGAAGTTGTATCTTGGTTCAACAGGAAGAAGAAGGTTGTGGCTCTAAGTTCAGCAGAAGCAGAATACATAGTAGCTAGCATGACGATATGTGAAGCTATATGGCTTTGAAAGTTGTTAGTAGCCTTTTTTGGTCAGAAGGTTCAAACTACTATGATACATTGTGACAATCAGAGTTGCATCAAGTTGTTTGAGAATCTAGTGTTTCATGATAGGTCTAAACATATAGATATTAGGTATCACTTCATCAAAGATTGTGTACAATGAGGTATTGTTCAACTACAGTACATACCTACAGAAGAGCGGGTAGCAGACATTCTGACAAAGGCTTTGGGGAAGGCCAAATTTATCGTCTTCAGAGATAAGATGGGTGTCATGCAGAAAAACTTCCTCGCTAAGAGGGAGTGTTAATTATTGGTAGGTGGACAATTGTTATTTCTGACTTGGAAATAGCAGTAGTATTTATGGGTAGCTTGGACAATTGTTCATCCAAGTACCTAAAAATAGCAGCATTAGTTATGGGTAGTTTGGATAGCTATTTGTCCACTTGCCAAAAATTAGTAAATGGTTGTTGTGCAAGGATAATTATTTACTAATTTAGTGATTTCCTTTTTGGGCACCTTGCAACCAATTCTATTATTGGCTGTTGAGTTGTCTTAATCTCAGCCATTAGTTTGATTTAATCTCGGTCGTTGGTTTTCCAATAGAGTAGTATAAAAGGGGTCATTGGGTCATTTAGAAAGACAAGTTTTGTAGAAACATTTGTAGTGATAGAAAATTGTCTTGTAGTGTTAGCAAGGGCACAATGTTAACATGGGAATAGCAGTGGGGAACATCAGTGGGAGAAATTAGGAGGTTGTCGGAGTTCTGCCAATGAGAGGCAAAGAATTTTTTATCTCTTGATTTGTTGAAGTTTAATATAATTTCTCATCTGTATAACTAGTTTTCCCTTAGGGGTTTTTCTAGGGACAATTTGTCCAAAAATATTGTGTTCATTGTGTTGTGAATTTCTTTCCATATTTTTATTAGTGAAGTTGCAGTTGTGTTATTTTTTGATATTAGATGGGAATTTATTTCCAACAGTTTAATAATCATTTACAATAGGAGATTAATAATTAGTGACTACAATAGTGTTAATTTTCATAAGATGGGGCTAGTTCATTGAGAAAAATGATGTGACTTTTTTCGTGTTAGATCCCTAGGTGCATTGTCTATATCTTGTCCTTTGAGGCCGACTCCTATTCTTCTCACTTCCTTAAAGTAAAAGAGGAAGGGGATTTTCGAAGGCATATATAAATTGTGTACATCTTAGGTACCACCTTTCTTGACCTATAAATCATGTTCTTCCACCTAAATTAAAAGTCCAAACAACTTTACCTATCAAGCAAGTCATTCTTGTATCATCTAAAACACCTATTCTATGCCATCAAACTCATTGAAACCAACATTTACATGATTATAAGCATTGTAGGAGTGTGCTAGTCCACAAACAAGATTATTTACAAATGATAAGGATTAATAGTCATGCCTAAACACCTCATGACTTACTTATACCTATGCTTTATTCTACTCCATTTTTAATTGGTTGTTATGGTTTTAGAAAACTTCATATCTTATACCATCTAGTGATCCTAATGAACTTCATAGTAATATGGTGCAAGTATTCATCACTCCTTCAATGAACCCTTGGTTAATCTCAACATTTCTCCTTTATCTAAACTACTAGATATCCCAACCCACAAAGGTGTTATTTAGTACCACTCATTCCATGCTTTCTCCTCAACATAATCACATTAGACCTTTCTCAATAGTCTTACACTTTTTGCTATTATAGTGAGCATCAATCATCACTAGAGTCCACTTCAATCACTTTGCAAGATAATGTCTAATATTTAGTTAGACCTTTTGGTGATTTTTTTCAAGGAATTATCTAGTGTGGCATCCTTCTTGTCTTAAGGTGGGGGGAGGGGATATTTTCCCTTCTTTTTTATTTGCAAATGTTTCTAAGTTTTATTGGATAGTGATGATCTACCCTTGTGGGTACATGGATATAGGAAATGAAGCATTGTACATCCTTCTAGTAGAGTTTGACTGTATTTTTCCGTTTCTTATGAGGACATTGCAAAGAGATGATACATTTAGATCTCTTCAATGTTGGCTTGAAAAATATGTTTGTTTTGTAGTGAATCTAGTACTTTTTCAAATATATCTAGGGTGTGTTGATAGTTCAGTAGTTATACTTATATAATATTATTGAATTGTAATAAGCCTTGGTCTTTTCTACCCTCAAGTTTTGATGAGTGATGATGTAGTTTCTATGTGACATCGCTAGTGATGTGTGATTGCATTTAATAAGTGCATTCACTTTAATGTATTTTATGCTAAAACATCTTTCCATATATATTTTTTGCATCTTTTGTGTTTTTATTTCTTTTTCCTAAAATAGATTGTACTCTTTGACTCATGCAATTATTTTAAAGGGTTATCATAATACACGATCGTGTTTTATTTTATATATAATAAATTGAAAACTGAAAATTATCATATCAATCTAATAACATTCAAGTTTGCTCGCACAAGGCTTCTTGCTAGATTGTGGACCCTTACATGCTTTATTTTTGTATGAGTGTGGACATTAGTGTAACTTGCTAAATCCTCAATGGGTCCATGTTTTGAGCTATTTGTGACCTTTTATCAAACTTTTTCTTAGAATTTTATGTTTAAATATGTTATAGAAATTTATCTTAAACCAGACACTTTCCATCAATATATATTCTTTTAAATGAGTCACAATATGATATATAAATGCTTCAATTATGTGGAAAACACGATGAATTTGTGTAATTTGTATCATATGCAATGTTCTCATATATGAATGTGGTGTGCAACATTCCAAGTGGACATACTAAAGGAGTTCCTACAATCAAAGATAACACATGTGCAAGTTCATACAATGATGGGATAAGATTTAGTATAAATAAGTCAACACTAGTCTAGATTTATCTAGGATGATTAGAAGCACTTATCTTTAACACACCACCATCCAACTTAAAAATTCTTAAATTCACATTCTCTTGTATCATTGGAATTTGGATATCTATGTTTTAAAAGTTTGTTATGTTGTACACTACTATTAAGACTATTTTATATATATATATATATATTATAGCTCAACTAAGTGAAAATATTTTTTATATCATTGATAAATATCTTTGATCTTCATAAGAATATGTTAGAAATTATTAACACATTTTTATCACTCCAATATATAAGAAAAAAACCATTGATAAACAACAATAATCTTATAACCCCTATTCAATTGGTATGTATAACAGAATTTTGACTAGGATGAAATCAACATATTGAAAAGGTTCCCCTTGCTTTAATGCCCCTTAAACTATTTATATAAAATATTGTAAACTAGCTATATATACCTCTATATATATTACGCCGAGAGTAATCGTTCTCGAGGCACCTATTTTTATTTAATCCCAAAGTTATTTTAATCGAAGTTGGGATTAATGAAAATAAAAATAGGCGCCTCGAGAACGATTACTCTCGGCGTAATATATATAGAGGTATATATAGCTAGTGGCAGTCGCGGCGCAATAGGAAAAATATTTACTTTTTATTTTTTATTTTGATAAGGCTACTATAAAATTGTTAATTAATTTTTAATTAGAGTTGTATGAAGTTAGTATAAAATTATGCTTCAAAATATTTTTAAAAATTTAATATAAGGAGTTTAATGTAGATTAAAAATATATATTTTATTTTTGGGATATTGTAATGTAAAATGTTATAGTCATACATAGATATATGGTTAGGGACAAAGTTGCCATTATAGTTAATGTTAACCTTAGGGATAGAATTAGGGTTAGGGTTAGCATTAGAGTTAGGGTTGCAGTTAGGGTTAGGGTTTGAGCTATGGTTAAGGTTAGGGATAGAGTTATGGTTATGGTTATTGTTAGAGTTATGGTTATGGTTTAGATTAGAGTTATGTTTATGGTTCAGGTTAGGGTTAATGTTATGTTCATGGTTAAGGTTAGGGTTAGAGTTATGGTTATGGTTATGATTAGGGTTAGTGTTAGGGTTATAGTAAGGCTAACGTTAGAGTTATGCTCATGGTTAAGGCTAGGGTTAGAGTTATGCTTATAGTTAGGGTTAGGGATAGGATTAGAGTCCAATTATGGTAGAGTTAGAATTAGGGTTAGAGTTAGGTGTAGAGTTATGTTTATGGTTAAGGTTAGGGTTAGAGTAATGCTCATGGTTAAGGTTAGGGTTACGGTTAACGTTTGAGTCAAATATTATTTTAAATTTAATATAAGGAGTTTAATTTAGATAAAAATATATATTTTATTTTTGGGATATTGTAATGTAAAATGTTATAGTCATACGTAGATATATGGTTAGGGAGAAAGTTAGGGTAAGGGTTTGAGCTAGGGTTAAGGTTAGGGTTAGGGTTAGATTCTAATTATGGTAGAGTTAGATTTATGGTTAGAGTTAGGGTTAGGATTAGGGTTATAGATAGGATTAGAATTAGGGTTAAGATTAGGATTAAAGTTAGGGTTAGGATTAGGGTTATAGATAGGGTTAGGGTTAGGGTTAGGGTAAGGTTCTAGGTTAGGGTTAGCGCTAGGGTCAGGTTTAGGGTTAGAGTATGAGTTAGGGTTAGAGTTTGAGTTAGGGTTAGGGTTATAGTTTGAGTTAGGGGTAGACAGAGCATTATAATTTGGGTTAGGATTAAGGTTAGGTTTAGGGTTTGAGTTTGAGTTATGGTTAGAGTTAGGGTTAGAGCTAGAGCTAGAGTTAGAGTTAGGGTTAGAATTAGGGTTAGTTTTAGGGTTTGAGTTACCAATAGAGTTAATTTTACAGTTGGGTTAATGTTAGAGTTAGGGTTAGGGTTAGAGTTTTGAGTCAAGGTTAGGGTTAGAGTTAGGGTTAGGGTTAAAATTAAAATCCAATTATGGTAGAGTTAGATTTACAGTTAGAGTTATGGGTAGGGGTAGGGTTACGCTTACAGTTAGGGTTAGAGTTAGGGTTAGGGTTAGGTTTATATTTAGAGTTAGGGTTATATATAGAGAGAGTTATATCAATGTTAAGGTTAGGGTAAGGGGATTGAGTCAGGGTTAAGGTTAGAGTTAGGGTTTCAGTCAGGATTAAAGTTAGGGTTAGGGTTAGAGTCTAATTATGGTAGATATAGATTTACAGAAAGAGTTAGATTTAGGGTTAGAGTTAGGGGTAGGGTTAGGGTTAGGGTTAGGGTTAGAGATAGGGGTAGACAAAGGGTTAGGCTTAGGCTTAGGGTTAGGGTTAGGTTTAGGGTTAGAATATGAGTTACGATTAGAGTTTGAGGTATAGTTAGGGCTATAGTTTGAGTTAGGGGTAGACAGAGTATTAGAATCCTAGCTACGATTAGGGTTAGGTTTTGGGTTACGGTTATGGTTACGGTTAAGGTTAGAGTTAGGTTTAGGGTTATAGTTATAGTTAGGGTTAAAGTCCAATTATGGTAGAGTTAGATTCAGGGTTACAGTTAGTGGTAGGGATAGGGTTACAATTATAGTTAGGGTTAGGGTTAGGGTTAGAGTTAGAGGAAGGGTTATATTTAGAAGTTTTCTTATGGTCACAGTTATAGTTAGGAGGGGAGTAAGGGTTGGGATTTTAGATTATATTTATTATTATATAAGGTGCCCTATATAATAATATGTATATTCCCACGCTCATGGATAAGGTTAGGGAAAGAAGTAGGACTGTGGTTATTAGTGTTACATTTAGAATTTCATTTAGGAGGGCATTGTGTGCTATTTTTTCCCCCTATTCAACCCATCACTGATGTCTGATCTGAGAGACCTTAAATGGGATAGGTTCTTTGCAGAGGGTTAACATCGCTAAAGTTGGCGGCTAACATTTTGTGTTGGCTCGGTTTCTTCATTGAGCACGCTGGATCATTTTTTCTTGGTCGGGTTGATTCATGATGCGAGATTCGATAACTCTTATTTCTTCGTGAGCTATCTTCCCAAAAGTGCAAGATGTTGCCATGCATTCCCATTCTAACGTTTCTTTATATGCTAGTGTCTTCAAAACACTCTAAAGCCTAGAATTGCACAAGATGCTGCCATGCATCTCCATTATGATGCATCGTCATGCTACATTGTTTCTTCAATTCTCTGAAGCCCAAAATTGCATCATGCTACCACGCATTGCCTTTCCAACATTTCCTCACTCCACAATGCTTTCATGAGTCTTTAAGACCCAAAATTGTGCCACATGGAGGGGGTTCACACCTTTTGTGCTATCTGCTTCGTTTGTTGGGAGGAATCTCTTCACTACATCTTAGTCATCCATTGGAAATAAAGCCAATCTTGATCGACAAATGTGACTTAATCCTTCATTGGGAGGAGTTTCCTCGTTGCATCTCAGTCATCCTTTTTGAGGGGAGAATGTACATCGACGGTTGCGACTTAATCCTTCATTGGTGAGGATTCACGATGCATCTATGCCGTCTATTTCGAGAGGAAGACCTTCATCGATGACCATCATTCATTTTTGGGGAAACCAAATTCCCCCTTGGGATCAACCTTGCATTTTTTGTGGGAGGTTAAGACATCATGTTATCTCTTTTCATAGTTTTTTGCCAGCGACATGAATGTCTTTCCTCTTCTTTCCATGAGTCTCCATTCTAGCGCCTCCTTAAGCTGCATTGTTTCTGCAATGCTCTAAAGCCCAAAATTGCATCATGCTACTACATGTCACCTTTATGAAATTTCCTCACTCTGTAGTGCTTTCGCAAGGCTCCAAGACCCAGAATTGTGCCATGTACCGGGGGTCCCCACCTTTCGTGCTATGGTTACAATTTAGATTTTAGGGTTATGGTTAGAATCAAGGTCAATTCTAGAGTTTATAGAATATTTAGAGTTAAGATTAGGGATTAAATATACATGAGGGTTAGCATTGGGTTGTATGATAATTATAGTTAGGATTATAGTTAGATATATCATTTAGATTAGGTTTTAGTCAAGGTTTAATTAGACTTAAGATTAGGGTAAGGATCAAGGTGAAGTCTATATTAGGGTTCATATCATGGTAGGATTGAAACTAATGTTAGGGTTAACATTGAAATTATGATTAGGGGTAAGGTGAAGATTTATATTTGGTCATGATTGTGGTTTGTGCTAGGATTAGGGTCTAAGCTATGATTAATTTTATGATTGTACCTTTAGGGTTAGAGTTTTGTGTAAGTTTATGATTATGGTTACAACTATGGTTTATGGTTCAAGTTTAAAGTTGGGAATGTGATTAGGATCAGGGATTAGTAAATTTTTTAAGAGTTCGGTTATAGGTTTACACCATGGTTAGGATCTTGGGACTGGATTTAGAGTTTAATATCATGGTTATCCATATAGGTAGGTTTAGGATTTTGATCAATATTTTGGAGTTTTTTTTTTACATTATGGTTAAGGGTTAGATTTTAGGGTTAGGACTATAACCAATATTAGTGTGTAGGTTTTTGGTTTAGATTATGGTTTGGACTGAGATTTTCATTATATCAATAGGGATATGTTTTAGTGCTATAATTATAGTTTAATGTTGGATTATAGTCATATTGTACATCATTGTTGGGGCTAGGGCTAAGGTAGGGGTTGTTGTTAGGGTTAACTAAGGATGACAATTAGGATGGTTTATCTTTTCAAGTAGAAAAAAAAACTCATATTGATTCAAAAACAAAGAAATTATACTTCGAAAATATTTTTCTATGTCATAATAGATTCGTTTATTTTAATTATTGTATTAGTTAATTAGTTATTTGATGTTTCAAAGTAAACATGGCTTATTTTATTTAAATTTAAATAATATTATTGTTTTGAATTGAATTTAGCTTAATTGTTAATGATCATATTTATATTTCTAATATTAACTCCAATTTGATCAAAGACCAAATATATTTTTGGTATTTTTGTAAACGAACTTGCTTAACACTTCCCTATTTCAAAGTTAATAAAATATCATTTCTATTGTCTTAGATTTGAGAGTAAGTATATTAAATAAGTAATAATAAATGAACATTATGATTAATATATTTCTAAAATAAAAATATATTACTTAAAAACTTGTTTACTTTAAATGAATAAAGTACTCATTTACTTGTAAATTTTAAAAATAGAAATTAATCTACATATATATAAAATATTTATTCTTTTTCCTATTTGCATACAAATTAATTAAAATCTAAACTTTAAACTACATAAATATTTTAAAAATATATATCCATCAATAAATAGTTTAGAATAAAGTAAAATCTAAAAATTAGACACATATAGAATCTTTTTAATTTCTATATACATGTTTTTCTAATTTATTTCTACAAACATGCAACTGATATTTCTATTATCCATTTTTTTCCATTCTAAAAAAATCTAGATGTAAATAGAATTTTTTTAGATGCATGCAATCTTTCTAATTTTTTCTACATACATATATTAACATTTCTATTTTATATTTTGTTTTTACATTATGGTTATTTCAATCAAAATATGTAGATGTAAATAGAATTCTTTTCAAAAAAATTTATTTAAATTTAAATAACATTATTGTTTTGAACTGAATTTAGCTTAATTGTTAATGATCATATTTATATTTCTAATATTAACTCCAATTTGATCAAAGACCAAATATATTTTTGGTATTTTTGTAAACGAATTTGCTTAACACTTCCCTATTTCAAAGTTAATAAAATATCATTTCTATTGTCTTAGATTTGAGAGTAAGTATATTAAATAAGTAATAATAAATGAACATTATGATTAATATATTTCTAAAATAAAAATATATTACTTAAAAACTTGTTTACTTTAAATGAATAAAGTACTCATTTACTTGTAAATTTTAAAAATAGAAATTAATCTACATATATATAAAATATTTATTCTTTTTCCTATTTGCATACAAATTATTTAAAATCTAAACTTTAAACTACATAAATATTTTTAAAATATATATCCATCAATAATTAGTTTAGAATAAAGTAAAATCTAAAAATTAAACACATATAGAATCTTTTTAATTTCTAGATACATGTTTTTCTAATTTATTTCTACAAACATGCAACTGATATTTCTATTATCCATTTTTTTCCATTCTAAAAAAATCTAGATGTAAATAGAATTTTTTTAGATGCATGCAAGCTTTCTAATTTTTTCTACATACATATATTAACATTTCTATTTTATATTTTGTTTTTACATTATGGTTATTTCAATCAAAATATCTAGATGTAAATAGAATTCTTTTCAATAAATCTAGATGTATATAGAATTCTTTTAATTTTTTACATACATAAAATCTTTCTAATTTTTTTCTACATACATAAAAGAATAATTTCTATTTTCTATTTAAAAAAAAAAGCTATCATAAAGATTGATAAAAAAAATTGATTGCATATGCATTCTTTAGTTTGTGCACTAAATGCACAAAATAAATTGTATAGATTAAAACTTCCCGTGCTGGGCACGGGAATATACAATAGAAATATCAGTTACCAAGAATAGTCGGCCATAAGCAATCAAATCTTAAACTCTGCAAAATTTCTTGCAAGCAATCTTTGTTCTATCTTCGGCTGAAAGGAAAAAAAGAATTTCAAATCTGAGATTGTTTAGATTGCCCTATTCGATTCAAAAAGCCATGGAAGTCACCGCAATTACATCTCCAAGAGGCCTAATGTGCTTTGATTCAGTACCCACATGCTTATCTCCACGAAAAACTCTGCACAGGTCCTCCAGTGGCCTCAATTTCGGTCATATGAACAGAATTCTAAATTTAAATGAAATTAATTAAAATTGAAATATAAATCAAAGTAGAATATTATAACTAATTTTGAATTTCAATTTACTTCTACATCTAAATCTAAATTAAAATGTAAATAAAAAATAGAAATCTCACCTGCAAAAATGTTACTCCAAAACTTCAATTTACTCCTATTCAAAAACTCCAATCTAATCCTCCAATAACCTCCACCTCTTCCTTCCTGCAAAAACATAAAATGAAAATGAAATGAGGAGCCTTGGTTTTATAACTTCTGAGAGGCTCCTCATATCCCCCAACAGACGTCTCTTCACATTCCACAAATTTGTTTCAAATTCCCCCACTCCCCGCAAAAAAAAAGCATGAATGTGCATGCAAAATTATATTTAACAAAAAAAAAATCAGATTGAAATTATTTCGCCCCTATTTTTTCGGGCCCTATTTTTTCGGGTCCTACTTTTTCGGGCCCTACTTTTTCGAGCCTATTATTTCGGCCTCCATTTAGCTTCCTATTATTTCGGCCAGCTATTATTTCGAGAATTTTTTTTTAATATTTAATTTGGAAGTTTGTAACTACTCCTAATTCCTTTTTATTGACAAGAATCTTGGCATATTCCCGTGCTGGACATTTGTGCTGCCATTGTATAGAACGCCTCTCGACATAATTACTTTTTGTTTTTAATATTTTTTCCTTCTAGCTCTAGAGTTTCTTTTACGTACTGTAATGCCCACGGAAAAGCCTTGGGAGTGCTATTGTTGCCAGTATGAAAGATGAGAAAACAAGAAAAACAAATGTCCTGTACGTACAAAAGCATGGAGAACAACTCCACCAAACTGGATTTTCGCCGACCGACAATTGCTTTGATTTACATGTGTATTTTTCCTATTTCGACTCCCTCTTTTCTCTGCTAGACTTTGTTCCGGTCAATACTACATAGACACCTCACATGCTACTCTCGTAATATAATCAAACTTCATAAAAAATTTGGGCAAAGTCCTTGACAATCATCCATTCTTCACGCTTTACACCGAATATGAAAACATGAGTTGGTAATGTGGACTTTTAAAAAACCAGTACAGTTTAAAGTTTTCCCTTTTATGGTAAAATCTCTGCTACAATTCGTCAAAGATGATATCTTATCAGTGAAAAGCATGAGATGGTAGAAGTCGTTGGAGTATTCTCTTTTTCCACAACGAACTTATTGCGGGAGTTAAGGCGCACATCATGTATCCCTCTGGAATCCCACCTGCTCATGATCAAAACGAAGAAAGATAAGAATTAGGAGTCAATTTCACTGTAGTAGGTTGGAAATCGGGAGGTGTAAACATGTTCTTTTCTATCATTCATGCTCTATTTAAATGCACCCGCTCTGCATAAATCTCAATGCAATTCCCTGCTCTTCCCCAATATTTCCTCTTCTAAGGCCATTCGTTTCAATTCAATCTGCCTGGGTAAGATTGAAATCAGTTCTTCAGTTTCTGCAATGGGCTCTTCTTCTTTTTTCAGTAACGAGTTAGTCCTTGTGCGCCAAGAACACTAATCTGTAGTGAATAGTACTGAGATTCTTGTATGTTTTATGCAGGATCAATGGCACTCATACAACTTATTCTCCTGGGTTTCTTCTCAATAGCAAGATTTGAGCTTGCCTACGCCTGGACCAGCGCTCATGCTACATTTTATGGCGGCGGTGACGCATCCGGCACAATGGGTGTGCTCCCAATTTCCCTTTTCTTCTCTTCCATTTGGGGATTCTCTTCTCTCCCCTGTTTTTCAATTGACAAGGGGAGAAAAGAATTTGTGCTAATGCTGATGTAAATGTACTAATGTTGATGTGTGATCCAGGCGGGGCTTGTGGTTATGGGAATCTGTACAGCCAAGGATATGGAACCAACACGGCTGCTCTGAGCACTACTCTGTTCAACAATGGCCTGAGCTGTGGAGCATGTTATGCTATCAGATGCAATCATGATCCACAATGGTGTCTTCCCAATACAATCGTGGTCACCGCTACAAATTTTTGCCCGCCCAACAATGCTCTGCCCAACGACAATGGCGGATGGTGCAATCCTCCATTAGAGCATTTTGATCTATCAGAGCCCGTGTTTGAGCGCATTGCTAGATACAAGGCCGGGATCGTCCCTGTTATGTACCAGAGGTAAACATATGTCTCTTGAAATCTCATCTAGTAAGGCTTTTGGGGTTTAATGAATTTACTCTTCTCTTTTTCACTTGTCTGAGATGAATTGCTCTGTTTTGGTTGATGTTGCAGAGTGCCCTGCCACAAGAGGGGAGGAATTCGGTTCAGCATTAATGGGCACTCATACTTCAATTTGGTGCTGATAACTAACGTTGGGGGAGCAGGGGATGTTCACGCGGTGGCCATAAAGGGGTCAAGAACAGGGTGGCAGGCAATGTCAAGGAATTGGGGCCAGAATTGGCAGAGCAACAGCTATTTGAACGGGCAGAGCTTGTCTTTCAAGGTCACCACCAGCGATGGAAGGACAGTGACCTCCTACAATGTGGTGCCCAGCGGCTGGCAATTTGGCCAGACTTTTAGCGGTGCTCAGATGCACTAAACAGCTTATAAGCATCGTATTTATATCTATTCATCCAGCAAATTGTGCACCGAGATGGGCTCTGTCCATTCATGCAGGCCCAGTTATTGTGATTAATGATTGTCTTGTGTTGTTACCAATTCATGGCAGCAGCAAAATCTTCAATGGAAGATTGTGATTTGCTGGGAAGAATTTATATGGTTTGCAGTGCACTGGACTAAATGCCCTGGGAGAGATGGACTAATAAATACGACACTGGCCCCAATGAGAAGTGAAATAAATGATTAGTAGGTTTTAATAGCTACACCTGTAACTCGCGATTCACTACCACTTTTGTTCTGCAGTGGGCAAACTGTTCTAAGTACGATTGTATACATTTTCCTCTGTTACTATAAATTTATAATTACCCATTGTGTTTGATCTTGAGTAGATGATAGCGGAGGTTGACCTAAAGCGAATCCCAAAGAATAGATCTGTGATTTCTTTCAAGGCTTGCAGCTTATCATGAATTTAAGAACCGAAAACCACTAACGAAGACACAGAAGCATACTATACAGAAGCATACCGACTATAGTTTTAAGTTGAACATATAACGATTCAATGTCTAGCTCATACAAATTGATGCAAAGATAAAATTCTTTAGTTAAGGTAAATCAACTTAGTCGACTGAGTCAAAAATTATCAAAATCATCCTACATAGTAGAAATCGCACAAAGTGGGTTGTGACATCCTTCCCCACTAGAAAGAGACATCGTTCCGATGTCACAAAAGAAAAACATCCATAACAAAATGATTTTATCACACAAAGTTTTGCACATGACAGTAAAGCATAAAATATCCATAAAATCTAGATAATAAAGGATCTAAGCACATCCTTTGCATTCTCTCAATAATTGATGCAGGAGCATCCTGGGTTGCCTTGTAATCTTGTACTTTTGTTCATTTAGTCAGTTGTTGCTGAATTCTTATGTTGTTACTAATTCCTTTCGTTGCTGAGTGATTCTTTAGTTGCTGAGTGATTCTTTATGTGCCGAGTGATTTCTTTGGTTGTTGAGTTCCTTTGGTTACCAAGTGATCCTTTGGGTGTTGAGTGATTCCTTTGGTTGTTGAGCTCCTTTGGTTGCCGAGTGAATTCTTTGGATGCCGAGTTCGGAGTTACCGCCAAGTGATTCTTGTGGGTGCCGAGTTCATATGGATGCTGAGTGCCAGTATTTTGTGTAGCCTTCGTTGGTCGAGTTGTCTGTGTCTGGTTCTAGTTTGGGCTGACTTTGCTTGTATTTAGTTTCGGTATAGGTAGTTAATATTGGTTGTGAGCTGACTTGTAGCTTTCTATGTTCTAAAATGATCTGTAAGCCATTTTGGCAAGTATATATAGAATGTTTAGGCTTAGAGTTAAGGGCAGTTAGGAGGAATTTTGGAAAAAAACATGAAAGTTTGAAAGATTGTTGTATATGTATCTACTCATAACCCAGAAGGCCTTACAGCTGGGCATATATGTTGATCCTTTGATGAATCAATAAAAATATCTTGTTTTCTCTCCTTGGTGTTGCAATTGTGTTGTGTTTTCCACTGTGTTGACTCTGGTAGGTTGATTTGGATAGCTGGGTGTGCCCTAGGCCTTGGCTCTTCCTACTCTCTCCCTGCGTTAGGTGGTATCAGAGCTTGTGGTTTGTCCTTGTGGTGATTGGATTGTGTAGAACCCTGATTCAGATTTGGTTATAGGGTTGCAGATTTGTGGATTTGATCTATAACTTGTAGAGGTTTACGATCATGCAGGAACCTGATTTGCAAAGATGAGTCGAGGTAGAGGAAATGTTGATAATGCAATATTGGATACATTGAGACAAATTGTAGCTAGATTGGATGCTATGGAGACAGCCCAGAGGAGAGGAGCACATCTTGATGATGTAAGTGATGATGAAGCAGTAGCACCAAACCCTAATCCTGAACTTGAAGAAGATCAAGATGAAGCAAGGTTGTTGAGAGTTTTGTCTAGGGAAAATTCAAAGCCTGTTGTGGAAGTTACTCCCTATGATGGAAAATTGGATACCAATGTTGTGTTGGATTGTATCTCGGATATGGAGAAGTTCTTTGAGTATGAAAACACTCTTGATAATAGGAAAGTGAAAATTGTAGTTACTAGGTTGAAAGGACACGCCTCATTGTGGTGGGAGCATTTGCAAACTGATAGACAGAGAAGAGGAAAGGAGAAGATCAGAACTTGGCCGAAGATGGTGAACAAAGTGAAGAACAAATTCCTTCTTGCTGATTACCAAGTTAGCTTACTAAGAAAGATGCAAAATTTGAGGCAAAATGACATGATTGTGAAGGAGTATATTGAGGAATTCTATAGATTGGACATTGGATTTGGACATGTGGATGATTATGTGGAAAAGATTGCAAGGTATCTGAATGGATTGAGATCTGGGATTCAAGATCAAATAAGTTTTGTAAAGTTGGAAAGTGTGGAAAAAGCATATCAATATGCCTTGAAAGCTGAAGAGATCTTGACAAAGAAGCATGAACAAAGACAAAGACGTAGAGGTGGTAGATTCTAGAGAGGCAGAGCTAGATCTTATGGAGAAAGTAGCAAATCTAACAATTTTGTGCAAAATAAGGGTAAATCTGAAAGGAAGAATGATGACAAAGACAAGACCAAGTGGAAAGGTGGTAGTTCATATTGAGGAGGTACTGGATCTCACGGAGGAAGAGGTAATTATTATCTTAGAGGTGGTTTCTGTGGTAATTGTTTTAGATGTGGTAAAAAAGGGCTTAGATCCTTTGAATGTTGATCTTCTGAAAGTGGGCAAGGTAACAAAAGTGTTGTGATTCAAGGAGATGATAAAGGTTCACTGAGTGGACCTGAGGCTGGAGAAAATTTGATGGTGAGAAAAACCTTATGTAATAAAGGAAGTGATGAGGAACCTATTCTTAGAAGAAGTCTTTTCAAGACCAGATGTAAGATGGCTAGAAAATGCTGCAAGGTGATCATTGATAGTGGAAGTTCTACAAATTTGGCATCAGAAGAGTTGGTTACAAAGTTGCAGTTACAGAGGCTGAAGCATCCCAAACCCTATCATGTTTCATGGATCAAGGATGAGCATAAAATATTGGTAAGTGAGCAATGCCTTGTGAAGTTCAAAATTGGATATTACTTTGATGAAGTTTTGTGTGATATTAGGCCCATGGGTTGTTGTCATATTTTGTTGGGTAGACCTTGGCAATATGATAGATATGTTGTGCGTGATGGAAGATTGAATCCATATATTCTTTGTGTGAATGGAAGGAAGCAAACATTACTGCCTTTGATTGAAAGTCTAGATGAGGTCAGTTGCACTACAATAAAAGTTCGCACGGTTAATGGAAACCAATTTGAAAAGGAAATAAAGAAGAATCAAATTTGTTTTGCCATAATTCCTAGAGGACCAAATGTTGGTAGTAATGATCGAGCAGAAGAAGCAGTAATGACTGAGTAATAGCAAATAGTGGTAGCCGAGTACCAGAAGAAATTGCAGAATTGTTGAATGAGTACAAAGATATTGTTACTGAGGATATTCCTGATGGTTTACCTCCTATAAGAATTATAAGTCATTGTATGGATCTGATTCCTAGAGCTAGTTTGCCAAACAAAGCACCATAGAGATTGACACCTACAGAGAATGAGGAACTTAACAAGCAAGTGCATGAGTTGTTAGAGAAGGGATTGATTAGAGAAAGTTTGAGTCCATGTGTTGTACCTACTATATTAGCATCTAAAAAGAATGGAGAATGGAGAATGTGTACTAATTCTAGAGCTATTAACAAGATCATAGTGAAATATAGGTTTCCTATGCTAAGGATGGATGACATAATGGATTGTTTGAGTGGAACAAAGTATTTTACCAAGATTGATTTGAAGAGTGGGTATCATCAGATTAGAATAAGAGAAGGTGATGAATAGAAGACTACGTTCAAGACAAAAGATGGTTTATATGAATGGTTGGTTATGCCTTTTGGTTTGACTAATGCACCTAGTACTTTCATGAGATTGATGAATGAAGTTCTGAAAAGATTCTTAGGTAAGTTTGTGATTGTTTATTTGGATGATATTTTGATATTCATCAAGACTAAGGAAGAACATCTTGAACATATTAGACAAGTATTGCAGAGGTTGAAAGAAGAAAAGTTACTAATTAATCTGAAAAAGTGTTGTTTTATGCAAGAGGAGATTGTGTATTTAGGATTTTTAATTTCAGCTAATGGAATGAAGATGGATCTTGAGAAAGTTAAAGCAATTTTGGAATGGCTTACACCTGAGAATGTGGGTGAGGTAAGATCATTTTATGGTTTGGCTAGTTTTTAAAGAAAGTTTATAAAGAATTTCAGTTATGTTTGAAATGCTATGAGTGAGACAATGAGAGGAGATAAAAAGGAATTTAAGTGGACACATGGAGCTGATAAGAGTTTTGAGACTTTGAAACAAAAATGTTATTGAATTACCTGTATTGGCTTTACATGATTTCAATAAAGTATTTCAAGTTGAATGTGATGCAAGTGGTAATGCAATAGGAGTTGTATTAAGTCAAGAAGGTAAACTTGTTACTTTATTTAGTGAAAAGTTGAATGATGCTAAAAAGAAGTATTCTGTGTATGATCAAGAATTTTATGCTATTGTCTAAATATTAAAGAATTGGAGACATTATTTGATTCCTAAGGAGTTTGTGTTGTATACTAATCATAAAGCTTTACAGTACTTGGAAAGTCAACATAAGTTGAATCAGAGACATATGAAGTGGATTGAGTACTTGCAGAATTTCACATTTGTGATCAAACATAAGAGTGGAATTACTAATAAAGTTGTTGATGCATTGAGTAAAAGAGATTCTTTGTTGACTAAAATGAAGGGTGATGTTCTTGGTTTTGATGAAATGAAAGAGTTGTATGATGTTGATGGGTAAGTGCACCAAGTTGTGGTGCCAAAAAGATGACACCTTTTTTTTCTTTCCTAGTTTTGAAAAGTGTGTATGCGCTATAGTGCACACACACTATGGCTTGGGTATCCCAAACAATAGCGTGTACGTGCTATAGTGTGTATGAACTATAGCCCATACACGCCTTTCAAAAGATTTTCTTTTAATAAAGCGTGGACGTGCTATTTAAAATTAAATTTAAAAGGCTTTAAATAGTACGTGCATGCTATAGTGCACATGCACAATAAGGCGCACGCGCTATTTAAAGCTTTGCATTCTACCAAGCCTAAAGTTTGGTTTTTCCTTGGGGATCCAACCCAAAGGTTTGGAGTTTGTAAACTGGTCTGAGATGCGTTTTGTTGCAAACATACAAAAAATGATTGATTTTTCTTGTGTGCTCTCCTTCAAGTTTCCTCTTGGTTGAGCATCAATAAAATTAGGCTATATGACATTGTAGGTCTCTGTGTTAGCTATATAACCATATAATTTATTTTTAATTTGAACTATTTCAAGCCTTTGATCTATAATTTATTTTGAATGTATGTCCATTTTTCGTCAAAAACCACCATGTACTAATTGGGCTATAGATTTTAACTCGTTCATCAAATTTTGCAACAACTTAGTTTTTTAGAAACTAGACCTCATTCTACACACTTTGAAATTATTTTTTTTGATTTTAGATTAGTTTTCAATTATTTCTAGGGGGAGCACACAGATATTTCATGTTTCTGGGATGTGGCTAGTTAAAAAATTCATTTTAAAAAAAAAAACATATTATAATATTACCCAAAAAATATAGGATACACTAAATAGTGTTAAGTAACTTTTGACTAGAGCGATTAAAGAATTTCAAAAAAAAAGTTAAAATTTTAGGGGGGCCACATTTTGTACTATGTTATATTTTTTTGGAATAAATAGTACCACTTTCTGTGGCCCCCTTTTTTGGAGGACCTAAAACTAAACCATTTTGAAAAAAAAATAGTAGTTTAGAAACTAGATTCAAAAGACTACGACTTTTGTTTTTGTCATATCTTAAAATTTTGAGCGTAACTATCTTCAAATTCTTGTTGAAGTTCATAAATTGCTGATTTCAGGAAAAAGGTGTCCACTTATACCCCCTTTTGGCACCACAACTTGGTGCACTTACCTTGATCCTAATTTTTCTGAGGCATGGAGAGAGTGCAGAGCACCAAACTTGATAGATCACATAAGTAAGTATGATGAGTATTTCATTCAAGAAGGTATGTTTTTCAAAGGTATTCAGTTGTGTATTCCTAGAAGTTCTATGAGGATGATTTTGATTAAGAAAAAGCATAATGGTGGATTGGTTGGTCGTTTTTGAATTGGTAAGATATTGAGCTTACTAAAGGAGAATTACTATTGGCCACAAATGTATAAGGATTTTCAAAAATTTGTAAAGAGTTGTGGAGTTTGTCAAGTTGCAAAAGGGGTGAGTCAAAATACTTGTTTGTGTACACCTATTACTATTCCTGAGAAAGCTTGGAGTGACATCCATATGAATTTTATCCTTGGATTACATAAAACAGTGAAGGGGTATGATTCTATATTTGTTGTGGTGGATAGATTTTCTAAAATGACTCATTTCATACCATGTAAGAAGACATTAGATGTTGAGCATATTGCTGAACTTTTCTTTAAAGAGATTGTGAGATTGCATGGATTGCCCATAAATATTATTTCTAATATAGATAGTAAGTTTGTTGGTTACTTTTGGAAGACTTTGTCAAAGAAGATGGACACTGAATTGAAGTTCAGTTCTACATTCCATCCACAGATAGATGTATAGACAGAGGTTGTGAATAGAAGCTTGGGTGATCTATTGAGATGTTTAGTTGGAGACAAGCCAAGTACTTGGGAAATGTTATTGGAAAAAGTTGAATTTGTATATAATAATTTAGTGAATAGGAGTATAGGGAAGACACCTTTTGAGATTGTTACTAAAATGAATCCTATAGGAGTATCAAATTTGAGAGATGTTGTTGGTGAAGAAAAGAGAAGTACTGCAAGAGAAGAATTTGCTGATTTTATGAAGTCTTTGTATAAGGAAGTGAAGTTGAGGTTGGAACAAAGTAATCAGAAATACAAGGAGAATGCTCATGAGTCTAGAAGATACCATGATTTTCAAGAGGGTGATGAGGTGATGGTTCATCTGAAGAAAGGAAGATTTCTAGTCGGAACATACAATAAACTAAGAGTGAAGAAGTTTGGACCTTGTAAAATCTTGAAGAAGTTTGGTAGTGGTAATGCTTATGAAGTTGAGTTACCTGATGACATGGATATATCTCCCATATTTAATGTTGCTGATTTGTATAAGTACCATGAGTTAGATGATGAAATTGCTATATCAAATGATTATACTAAGAAGCAGATTGAAGAAGTTGAACATTTATTGGATCAAAGAGTTGGTAAGAGCACACGGGGAAAAGATTATTATGAATATCTGGTGAAGTGGAATAACAAACCAATTGAAGATGCTATGTGGATTTCTCAATCTGAGTTGAATTCAACTTAGGTTGTGATACTTGCATGATTCAGGAGAATCATTTCTTCAAACCCCGGTTGTCTAATGCAAGAGCATCCTAAGTTGCCTCGTAATCCTACACTTTTGCTCATTCAGTTAGTTGCTAGTGAGTTCTTATGTTTTTGCCTAGTTCCTTTGGTTGTCGAGTGATCCTTTGGGTGCTGAGCAATTTCTTTGGTTGCTGAGTTTCTTTGGTTTTTGAGTGATCCTTTGGGTGCTAAGTGATTCCTTTGGTTGTCGAGCTCCTTTGGTTGCTGAGTGAATTCTTTGGATGCTGAGTTCGGAGTTACTGCTGAGTGATTCCTTTGGGTGCCAAGTTCATATGGATGTCGAGTGCCAGTATTTTGTGGAGCCTTCATTGGCCGAGTTGTTTGTGTCTGGTTCTAGTTTGGGCTGACTTTGCTTGTATTTAATTCTGGTATAGGTACTTAATATTGGTTGTGAGCTGACTTGTGGCTTTCTATGTTTTGGAATGATCTATAGGCCGTTTTGGCAAGTATATATATATAATGTTTAGGCTTAGTGTTAAGGGTAGTCAGGAGGAATTTTGGGAAAAAACATGAAAGTCTGAAAGATTGTTGTATATGTATCTAGTTGTAACCTAGAATGCCTTACAACTAGGCATATATGTTGATCCTTTGATGAATCAATAAAAATATCTTGTTTTCTCTCCTCAATGTTGCAATTGTGTTGTGTTTTCCACTATGTTGACACTAGCAGGTTGATCTGGATCACTGGGTGTGCCTAGGCCCTAGCTCTTCCTACTCTCTCCTTGTGTCAATAATGCTAATCAATGAGGTGGATAGGTTCCATAAACACCATTCCCAATTCTTAGACTATATGACTATGGCTTCTTCCTATCGCTAGAATCTGAATGTTGTGGATAGCTAAAAGAAAAATGATTTTCCCCACATATGAAACAATTATTGAGGGGTCCTTGCTGAGTGAGGAGTGCCACAATTTGGTCCAGCCTTTGGTTTTCAGGCTCATTCTGAGGACCATTGTTGCCTCCATCCCTATTGCCTCTATAAAAATACATGATGACGAATTACTCCTATTCCAAGAGTAAACTACGCAACATTAGCATCAATAAGACCTTAGGTTCTAGTGTTTAACACAACTTTGATACCACATGTAAGAATTGAAAACCACTAACAAAGACACAAAAGCATATCAACTATAGTTTTAAGTTGAAAATATAACAACTTAATGTCTAGCTCACACAAATTGATGCAAAGACAAAATTCTCTAGTTAAGGTCAACCAACCTAATAGGGTGAGTCAAAAACTATTAAAATCATTCTACACAGTAGGAGTCGCACAAAGTGGGTCGTGAAAATGAATGACCATGTTAAAGAAGGCAAGCTTTAAAATGAACATTGATTTCTTATGTTCTTCATAGTTAGCTTATTGCTAAACATTGTATCACAAAAAACACATTACAACGAAATTGATGTTTGATAGCTGACGCAGATTTGGTGGGAATTTTTTTGACCCCTCAAGTAGAGAGTCGACTATTATAAAACAAAGTCGTAGCATTTACTAATTTTGCATTGTATATATTATCTTTCAATTATGATTGGCTTTATTGCTAGTTTTAAAGGAATTTAAAAATGATAATAAAGAACATAACTATATCATGTACTAATAATTATCTATCTATCTGTATTACTCATAGTGATAACTTTTGAATGTAAAGGGTGACAATTGTATATGTGTTGAAAATTTTTGAAGTCATTGTCTTGCACAATTAGAATGCCAACTTTAAATAGGTACAGGGTAACACTTGGAAATGATCATTTTTTCATTGTTGCATGCAAAATAGATCCCATATGTTGTGGTGTTACAAATGCAAGCTAGAATGATGACTATAGGAAGACACCTAGTAAAAGAAAATCATTGAAATCTAATGTATCGTTTAGGGTCTATAGGCATGTGAAGCTAGCTATAAAGGTTATTGGTACATTTCTCCTATGCTAATAATGCTAAAGTCAATATGATGAATATATTAAGTAAGTGTTTGGATGTTGCTTCTCTCCATGTTGTCCTTGATGTCAAACACAATAGATGGTGGTTAGTTATGGGCATCATCACATTGTCATACTTGATTGCATTTATCTATGATTCATTTAGTTCATCATGCAATGGATAAGTCTTCATCAAATGATAATTGGTTGCATTCAATTTTTCATCTAGAGAATCATTTCAATTTTATGTGGATGCAAGGGATAGTAAACCAAATCCTTTTTATGTGTCCCTATTTCTTAATGGTAGGAAATCGAATAATTGCATTATAGATTGTAGGGCCTTAGATAACATCATGTCACCACCAGTTACAAAAGATTTAGGTCTCACACTCACAAAGACCTTTGGTGGATGTTATTTTGTGGGTGGGAAACAAGTGCCTTTAATGGGCCAAGTGAAAGAGGCACAAGTGGTTCTAGCTACTTGTCCTAATAAAATGTTGAAGGTAATTATTTTGGTTGCTAATTTTCCAACAAGCTATGCCATGCTTCTTAGTAGAACCTTTTGTAAAGATATGGGAGGGTAAATAAAAATGGATTAGTCAGAACCCATTATACATGTGGAAAAGAACGAGATAAAACTGTAGCCTAAACCTAAAAATATATATACTGCCCTCCCTTCAAAAAACCTTAAATCTCAAATTTTGCATTATGAATGCGAGTTCATAAATTATGCAGTTTTTCCAAGAGAGGAAGTTGAACCTTTAATGATTTCAAGTGAAGAGAGTTCAAAACTATGGATAATGTAATTTGATGGGAGTTTTTCAAGTACTAGATCGGGTGTCGGTGTAGTATTAATATCCCCAAAAGGTGAGTTCTTCCCTACATAAAATTAAAATTAAATTGTTGAAAGTGAAAGGGGGTCATGCACCAAATTGAACTTGGTTACTATCTCTGCCTACAATACAAGTGACATTAATAAAATATCCAAACATACACATTTCTTAATCTTATACCATCCCAAATACATATATGGAGGTTATAAGTTAACATATGTTGCAAGAATAACATTTAGAAGACAACAACTACCATCTGAGTAACACAACATATAAGATAAAGATGAAGACAAGAATTTCCCACTAGAAGGCAATAAGAATATGC
The DNA here is from genome assembly GCA_028749045.1 of Cupressus sempervirens. Taxonomy (NCBI): domain Eukaryota; kingdom Viridiplantae; phylum Streptophyta; class Pinopsida; order Cupressales; family Cupressaceae; genus Cupressus; species Cupressus sempervirens. Next base: position 968,397,090 of record CM053792.1, on the reverse strand, counting down.
ACAAGATAGATGAATGTGGGTATGTGTAGGATCATGGTGTGCACAAAAGTGGCAATGTGAAAAATATGTAGTTTTGAAATGTCTAAAAGTGTTTCAAAATCTTCTTTAACTTTTTTTGCACACATCTTGATATGAAACCAAAAATTTAATACCTTACCTAATCAAGTACCTAATTTGAGAATAGGTATCCGATTTGAGAAAGAGTATCTGATTTGAAAATAGGTACCCAATTTCATAATGGATATCTGATTTATGTGCCCCACTCATGGTGCCAAATTCAAATGTAAAGGGAGTGGGGACAAATATTTAAGATAAATATTAATTTTTATTACCAAGCTCAAAGGGAGGACCAATTTTTAAGCTATATCAAGTCCTAGTATAATATAGTTCTACCATAATTGGGGGGAGAAGGGGATGGCGGGGGACCAATTATTATATACAGTTACTAAAATTTATTATATAGTATAAAATAATAATAATAATTTATTATATAATTATTGCTTATATATATTAGTACTTATTATATATTATTATATAATAATATATCATATATATTATTATATAATAATATATCATATATATTATTATTATATATTATATATATTAGTAACCTAAGTTAATAAATTATATGATGATGTATGTTCCTAGGGGTCCCCCTAGGGACATACATGTGTTCCAATGAGTCCAAATGGGTCATGGGATACCCTATGACCCCTTTCAACCTATTATATGACAATATATCTTCCTAGGGGTCATATGATGCCTAGGGACATACATCTTGTGTTTCAATGGGTATAAGGGGTTATAGAGTATCGTATGAGCCCTTTCGACCTATTACATGATAACATATGTTGCTAGGGGTCCTAGGACCCTTGTAGACATATATGTTCTAATGGGTCAAAAGGGGTCATATAGTATTTTATGACCCTTTTGGCCCATTACATGACAACATATGTTCCTAGGGGTCATAGGAGGACCCTAGGAACATATGTTGTCATGTAATGGGCCAAAAGGGGTTTTAGAATATCTAATTACCCCTTTTGACCCATTGAAACACAACATGTATGGCCCCAGGTTCTTAGGATCCCTAGGAACATATGTTATCATGTAATAGGTCAAAATTAGTCATAGAATTTTGACCTACTATAACACAACACACATTATGATAAGAGTCCTAGGACACCTATGAACATATGGGTGTACCCACAATACTGGGTACCACTTTTGTGGCATGAAGAAAATTGTGAAACAATGGAAATTTGCCAAATTCATTTTATTTATATTTGCACAAACATATTAAGTATGTTCACACAAACCTAAAAGACTTGTATGTTCTTGTGAACATATTTAGTTTAAATAGGGTATGTTCATGGAAACATCCCTAATTAAGATGTTTGCTTGAACATATAATTATGATAATTTTGAGATTAAAACTCCCATTTTTCTATTTTTCCTGTTCGTTTTTATGGCGAGGTGAATTTGATTTGGACGTTGGAGCGAACATACCTGATTGTTAAGCGAGCTGCGTCACTTTGCATCATTCTCCTTTAGATTTTGGTCGCTGCACTATTTCTGGTATGTTTATATGTTATTATTTGATTTTTTTTAATATTTTCAAAGAATATTTTCATGTTAACTTAATATTTTTATTATTTATTTATGTTGGTTAATTCTATTAATTTATCGTTTATAATTTTTTTTGTATTTGTTAGTTATATAGAGTGTTACAAGAAAATACATTAGAAATTATCAAAAAACATTAGTGTAGAATATTAGAAAAATATTAATTTAGCATTAGGAAACAAATTTAGAAAAAAAAAAAATAGTGTTAAATTAGATAAATATAAGAAAAACAGTAGTATAGAATATTAGAAAAAGATTAGAAATTTTTAGAAAAATGTTAATCTAGAATATTAGAAAAATATTAGTTTTATTAGAAAAACATTAGAAAAAATATTACATTTATATTAGAAAAACATTAGAAAATATTTTCAAAAATATTAGTCTAGAAAATAGTAGAAAAATATTACAATATATTAGAAAAATATTACAAAATATTAAAAAAATAATAGTGTAGAATATTAGAAAAATATTACAAAATATTTTTAAAAAAATTTAATCTACAATATTAGGAAAATATTAGTATAACATTAGGAAATAAATTTAGAAAAATATTAGTTTTATTAGAAAAACATTAGAAAAAAAATTACATTTATATTAGGAAAATATAAGAAAATATTATTTTTTATGTAATAAGAATAAGGAGCTTACAAAAGCAACTAAAGACCATCGAGTGTCAAAGTATTAGAGGACTAGCCTCACACAACAAAAAAGCAAAATACTATGTACAACTGGATCAAAAAGCAAAAAAGGACTGAATCATAAAATAACAGCTACTGAAGCACATCATCAAAGGTGTCCACCCATGCTGTCCAACCCATATCACCTTCCATCCAAACCAAATTCTTCTGATCCTAAATCTACTTTAGCATGTAAAACATCTCACCAGTAGTGTTCTATGAGTTTCTTTTAATTTCCTTGTTGATGTGGTGGACAATTTGGTTGAAAGCATGAATATTATCCAAGTGCAACCTCTAGAAGTAACCATTCTTAACTTCATTACCAAAGAATATCGCATGCCCATCCTTAAGTAGTCTTTTGAATTTAGCCTTGTTGACCTTCATAGTTATTTGAATTTGCAATTTTTTTTGAAATAAGTGAGACTTCGAAAAGACTCAGTAAGCAATTTGGGGACATTTTGAAATTTTTCTTCATTTCTACGCTTCCAAATTTGACACAAAATGTTAGTTGAGAGAATATCCCAAAACATGTTAACATCTTTCTTAGCATTAGAAGTAAATCTAGTAATAACTTAGGGAATATTGAAAGAAACAAGGATAGAAATACCAAACATCAACCAAACCTCTTTAGCAAAAGAGCATTCAAAGAAAATATGTCTTCTCGTTTCTGGGGTTCTGCAAATGCTGCACATATTAGTATTAGAAAAATAATTCCTAATAGGAAGCTTATTAAGAATAAGTAACCACTTGAAACATTTGATTTTAGGATCAATAAAACTTTTCCAAATATTGTCAAAAATCTTATTCCATGAAGGTATATCTAAGTTAGCATATCGAGTATCATTAATATGCCTGATAATATCATTATTGTTGTTAATAATAGAGTAAATGTTCTTAGCTTTAAGCATGGAAATGATAATACTGCTAGGCCACTTGATTTTTAGATAACTATTAAAATCAACATGGCAAACCATAGGAATATTCCTACTAGCCCTGACAATCATATTAGATGTTTTCTTATGAGAGTCAGAAAGATTAAATTTAAACTTTAACTCATCCCACTGAATAAGTCTATCATTCTCAAAAACATCAATAAATTGCTTGATCCCAAGGTTGTCCCAACACTTGGTGGAACAACCTTGGGTAAGAGCAAGGGGCTTATTACCAAGCTTTAGGTTCCACCAAATGGACCTCTCACCATGGAGGGACTTATCATAAAAAAACTCCTTATTCTTTATGAATTGCTTGACATGTTTCCAGGCCTTCCAGATAGACTTAAATATAGTTGAGCCTTGAACAATGATAGGAAATTCACTACAAATAAGATCGGTAAGAGTGAGATTATTCCAGAATTTAGCATTTTTAGGATAACCCCTTTCAATATTGTTACGAATTAGCACTCTTCAAGGGTCATCTCCCTCCAAGGCATGAAAGATCCATTTGGAGGCCAAAGCAAGACCACTTAGTCTTAGATCTTTAAGCCCCAAGCCCCCGAAGAGCTTATCAACATGATACCAACTCCATTTAACAAAGTGAGTCTTATTATTTCCTTTCCCATCAGACCAGAGATAGTCCCTGATAACCCTTTGAATTTCCATAACTTGGTAATCATTAAACATCCAAGCCAAAGCATAGTAAATATTATAAGAGAAAAGAATCTTTTGACAGACTTGCAATCTACCAGCAAAAGATAGAGACCTATTGTGCCATTTATTCAACTTATTATGAATCTTGTCTTTAACCCAACTCTACATATCTCTTAAAGAAGGATCAACAGAGAAGGGAATTCCCAGATATCTAACAATTTTTGAGGGACCTCCCCACTAGAAACCAAACTTACTAAACCAATTAGGAGGTTGGTCAATCCATCCAAGACAAATAGACTTGGATTGAGATAACTTAGCTCCAGAAATCTTATAGAAAAAAGAGAGCTTATTGATCATAGAAACAAAGTTATCCTCAGAAGCTTCATGAAAATGAGAAGTATCATAAGAAAACTGACAATTGATAAGAGTCTTATTGTCAGGAAGGGTGATCCCTCTTTATGTTTGTGCTTAATGATCCCAGAATTAATCTCCCTACCCAAAGTACCAGTATCAATAGCTTCATTATAAATATTAAGTAATTCATTGCAAATCCATTTATTGTTGGCTTTATAAAATTCCATAGGTAACCCGTCGGGTCTTAGAGCTTTGTCATTGTTAAGCGAATTGATGGACTTCTCAATTTCCTCCAAAGAAATAATTTGTTCAAGAAAAGAAGCATCATTAATCAAAATTCTTTTGGGGATAAGATTTCTACGCTAATTCCTAAGAGTCCTAGCTTCCTGAGAATCCATAGAAGTGAAAAGATCTTCATAAAATCGAGCAAAATCTTTTTTAATAACCTCAATATCATAAATCATCTGATTATTAATAAGTAATTTATCAATAGTTTCTTTATCCTACTTTTGTTTAATAAGATTGAAGAAAAATTTACTACCACTGTCACCAAACTAAAGCTAGTGCACTCTAGAACAGATTCTAGCTCCTAAAGCCTTCTGGTGTTGATGTTTTCTTAAGGTGTTCTTGGCATAAGCCAATTGGTGATAGAGATAGGGGTCATCCACATTATTTTGAATGGCCATCTCAGCATTGTAAAAATTATTGATAAGCCAAGATTCCTTATGTCTATAATCCTTGGCGTTCTTTTGGCCCACTGTTCTAAGGAGACTTTGCCAGGCAGAAATATTCATATTCCACCTATCAATATAGTATAAAGTAGGATACTAAGACTCATTAATAAGTCTAATAATAGAGATAGCAGTAAGAATATCCTCATCTTCCAATAGGCTAGTATTGAGAATGAATTTATTATTAATACTTTTACTACATGAAGGGAGACAACCAAGCTTAACCGAAATATAAATAGGATGATGATCTGAAAGAGTAGTGGGAGAAACTAGAACAAGGTTGTTAAGTTTATCTGGGATCATAGAGAAAATATTATGATTAAGATAAAATCGATCCAACCTAGAATAAATTCTAGCCTGACCTTTCTGGTAATTACACCAGGTATACCAGGGACCAAGATTCTTATTCTTATTCCCTATTAATGGGTCAAACAAAGATTTAGAAAGTTTAAAATTGTTCGAAGCAAGTCTTTCCTGCTTTGTCCAGGAGAAGGGGAGACCCCCCATCTTATCCTCTTGATGTTCTATCATATTAAAATCACCCCCAAACATCCAAGGGATATCTGGAAGTGAGCAAAGACCAAAACACAGATCTTTCATTATAATAATTGGCAGCATATATAGAGCATATTCCAAAATCCATATTATTATGATTAAAAATTAGCCAAATAGCTCTGTTACAGGGATAAAAGCAAAAGCTCTTAATTTTAGGTCCCCATATAAGGTTAACTAAAATTGCAACTCCTCCTCTCCCTTGAGAATGATTAGTACAAAATTTGATTGTATCTTTCCAAATAAAGTTTAGATTGGATTCAATATTGAATCCAGTGGATTTGATTTCTTGCAGAATGATAACATCAATATTATTAATAGAACTAAGAAAATTTTTAACCACAAATTTTCTATCGGGACATTCACGTCCCATGATATTCTAAGAAATGCAATTCATTGTGAAAGAGTTTTAGGGATGGACACCTTAGAAACAACATCCTCCATAGGAGAAGAATTAACCAAGAAATTCTGATTCTTCTTTTTGTTATTCCTATTTTTATTTTTGGAGCCAAGAGGTCTCCCTTTTCTCTCTACCGTGAGGATATCCTCACTATCTGAAAGTGAAGGAGAAACCACATCTTGTTCTACAAGTTGACTAGAAATAGAGGTCATAGGTATAACCTCAAAGAAAAATTCATCAAATATTTCTTGAAAATTTTTGATAGGAAACTTTAGGTATGGGGTTTTTAAGGCGGGCTGAGATATAGCAAAAGCTCTTAATTTTAGGTCCCCATATAAGGTTAACTAAAATTGCAACTCCTCCTCTCCCTTGAGAATGATTAGTACAAAATTTGATTGTATCTTTCCAAATAAAGTTTAGATTGGATTCAATATTGAATCCAGTGGATTTGATTTCTTGCAGAATGATAAAATCAATATTATTAATAGAACTAAGAAAATTTTTAACCACAAATTTTCTATCGGGACATTCACGTCCCATGATATTCTAAGAAATGCAATTCATTGTGAAAGAGTTTTAGGGATGGACGCCTTAGAAACAACATCCTCCATAGGAGAAGAATTACCCAAGAAATTCTGATTCTTCTTTTTGTTATTCTTATTTTTATTTTTGGAGCCAAGAGGTCTCCCTTTTCTCTCTACCGTGAGGATATCCTCACTATCTGAAAGCGAAGGAGAAACCACATCTTGTTCTACAAGTTAACTAGAAATAGAGGTCATAGGTATAACCTCAAAGAAAAATTCATCAAATATTTCTTGAAAATTTTTGATAGGAAACTTTAGGTATGGGGTTTTTAAGGCGGCTGAGATACCTTAATGGTTTCCTGGCCCACGGGATTGACTAAAGGGGGAGAAACCATAGTGGCTTCCATCACAACTTTATTAACCAAGGAGGAAGAGGACTTTGTAAAGTCCTGCACTTTTTCTATAGACTTAGAAGGTGAAGGAGGCGGGAGTATTTTTGAGGCAACATTATTCTTGGTAGACCTATTTTTCCTCTTTTTAGTAACTTCCTAAAAAACCATCGGCATCCACCATACTAGTAACAAAAGCATTACTAAAAGAGGGAATAGGCAAGGGGGAAATAGGCAGCTATGATGTCGTGAGGGGGGAAGGAAAAGGATTAGTTTTAGTGGAGGAAGATGAAATTGATTGAGTAGGGGTAGGGTTAATCATCAAAGAAGGGTTCTTTGAAACTTTATTCTTGATGATGGGACAATCTTTTCTTAGATGCCCCTCTTTCCTGCATAAAAAAAATGCATTTAAACCACTTAGGGTTTCAACCTGGCAAGAAATCTTCTCCTTATCAATAACCACAGAGATTTCTTTCAATAAATCATTACCAAGTTTTAGGGTAATAAGAACCTTAGCATCAAGATGGGGAACCAACCTAGCCAAATCATCCATTCAGATAAATTTTCCAAGAGGTTCAACCAGATATGTGATAAAACACCACAAAAAAGGAGGTATGTTCTTAATGAGAACCCATCTGGGGGCTGATAAAGCAACAATTTCATCTAGATTGGCATTAGTATTCCATGCTAAGGCTCTAAATGTGATGTTGCCTACTATCCAATATTCCTTCTTTAAAATAGCAACTTGCAAATCATTATTATTAAAGAAAACCACAAAGAGGCCTTTTTGTGTTTGCCTAAAGAAAGAAATTTGATAATTGAACTTAAGATTCCAATAATTATGAAACTAGTCATCTAAAAATTTCCTTGTTGGAACATTGTCAATTTCTATAGTAGAGAAGAAAATGGTAGTGTTCCATAGTCTTTCCTTCTCCTTTATTATCTTAGCTAACATTTCTTGGTTCGGGGTAACATGAAAAGAAGAAATGTCTCCAAATTGCTTACCATTTGAGTTTCCATCACTCACAAAAGAGGTAAAATAGGCTCTAGAGACAATCGTCGGAGTTGACTTAGCAACTACCTCAAGGAAGGACCTCAACTTACCTCCTGCACTATTGTTAGATTTTGACACATTGTTAAGATCATTACTCTAAACATTGTTAATGATCAAAGGAGGGTTCATGTTTTGCTGTACAACTCTAGCCAAAAGATTAAATGGAGAAGCATTTGAAGGGTTTGAGGGAAAGGAAAGATCACACCTATTTAGGACATTATTTGGTGGATCAAAATGAAAAGAGCCCCACTATTTGCCACCTTGCTAATAGTGCTACCTTCAACAAATGCCACCTTGTCATTGCTATGGTTGTCGAGATCTGATGTGATGCTAGCAAGATCTACTGACGGGTCACCGTCAGGCATCCTTAAGCCGAAAAAATCAACCACCAACAATCACAAAAGTTCGCACGCAAAGATGCAAACCAAAATTTCACTCACCTCTTCCTACTTAAGAAAATATTTTGAAAAACATTAGTCTAAAAAATATTAGAAAAATATTACAATATATTAGAAAAGAATTACAAAATATTAAAAAAAATAGTGTCGAATATTAGAAAAACATTAGAAATTTTTAAGAAATTAGTATAACATTAGGAAAGAAATTTAGAAAAATATTAGTTTCATTAGAAAAATGTTAGAAAAAATATTACATTTATATTAGAAAAATATTTTAAAATATTTTAAAATATATTAGTCTAGAAAATATTAGAAAAATATTATAATATATTAGACAAATATTACAACATATTAAAAAAACTAAGAGTGTAGAATATTAGAAAAATATTAGTTTTATTAGTAAAAATTAGATAAAAACATTACATTTATATTAGAAAAACATTAGAAAATATTTTTAAAAACATTAATCTAGAAAATATTACAAAATATTAAAAAAATAGTGTAGAATATTAGAAAAATATTAAAAAATATTAAAAAATATCAGTCTACAATATTAGGAAAATATTAGTATAACATTAGTAAATAAATTTAGAAAAATATTAGTTTGATTAGAAAAACATTAGAAAAACAAATTACATTTAAATAATATAAAAAAAATTACAAGATATATTTAAAAATATTAGATTAGATAGTTTTAGAAAAATATGAGAAAATATTAGAAAAATGTTAGAAAAATATTAGAAAAATCATTAGAAAATATTAGAAAATATTTTTAAAAATATTAAAAAAATAATATTGTAGAATATTAGAAAAAATATTAGTTTAAATATTAAAAAAATGTTAATCTACAATAGTAGAAAAAAATTAGTATAACATTAAGAAATATTAGTATAACATTAAAGAAAATAAATTAGTATAACATTATAAAATATTAGAAAAACTATTACAAAATATTAGAAAAAAATTATAAAATATTTGAAAAAAATTTACAAAATATTAGAAAAACTATTACAAAATATTAGAAAAATATTAGAAAAAACAAAAAAAAATTAGTCTAGAAAATTAGAAAATATTAGAACTCTATCTCCAACCCCAACTCTAACCCTAACTCAAACTCTAATCTAACCCTAACTCAAACTCTATCCCTAATTTCTAACCCTAACTAAAACTCTAACCCTACTCTAACCCTAACTTGAAAACTCTAACCCTAATCTAACCGTAGAGTTTTGTAACTAAAACCCTAATCTAACTCTAGAACCATAACCCTAATCTAACTAGATAACACTAACCTAACCCTAATCATAACTAAAACCCTAATCTAACCCTAGAACTCAAACCCTAATCTAACCTTAACTCAAACATAAACCCTAATTTATCACTAACCATAACCAAAGTTACCCTAATCTAACCCTAACTTGAAAACTCTAGTTCCTTAGAATCTAACTCTAACCCTAATCTAAACCTAATTGAAACCCTAATCTAACCATAACCCTAGAATTCAAACCCTAATATTTAACCCTAACCCTAACTTGAACCCTAATCTAGCCCTAACTCAAATTGAAACTTTAACCTAACTCAAACCCTAACTTAAACTAAAACCCTAACCTAACTCAAACCCTAATCTAATACTTACTAAAAACTCAAACTCTAATCTAACTCAAACCCTAATCTAACTGTAACCCTAGAAATCAAACCCTAACTCAAACTATAATCTAATCCTAACTGAAACCTCAAATCCTAACTAAAAACTCAAACCTTAATCTAACTCAAACCCTAATCTAAAAGAAACCCTAATCAAACCCTAATCCAACTCAAACCCTAATTTAACTGTAACCCTAGAAATCAAACCCTAACCAAACCCTAATCTAACTCAAACCCTAATCTAAATCAAACCCTAATGATACCCTAATCTAACTCAAACCCTATCTAAATCAAATCATTATCAAACTATAATCTAACTCAAACTATAACTCAAACTCTAATCTAATCCTAACTGAAAACTCAAATCCTAATCTAAATCAAACCTTAATCATGAACCCTAATCTAATTATAATCCTAGAAATCAAACCCTAACCAAACTTTAATCTAACTCAAACCCTAATCTAATAGCAACCCCAATCTAACTAGATAACCCTAACCTAACCGTAATCTAACTAGATAACCCTAATATAATCCTAATTGAAAATTGAAACCCTAATATAACTCAAACCATAATCTCATCCTAACTTAAAACTCGAACCCTAATCTAACTCAAACTCTAATGTAATCCGAACTGAAAACTCAAACCCTAATCTAACTAAAATCCTAATCTAATCACAACCCTAGAAATCAAACCCTAACCAAAACCTTTAATCTAAATCAAACCCCAATCTAACTCAAACCCTGACTCTAACTCTAACTCTCATGTATGATGTATTGATGCGTAGATTTGATGATGTACAATTACATATCTTTTAAATAAAAATTTGTGTACTAGACTACATGTATATGTATATGTGTATTTACAACTCCATCATTATACATATGAGGGTCAAAGTGTTGGTCTCAAATTGGTTTTGACAATTGAGTGTCAACACACTTAAGAAAATTCTAAAGTTGATGTTGAGTATAATATAGATGATGAGCTACACTATGTGCCGAGCCAAAAATTCAATAGCTGTCAAGTTATTCAAGTGCCAAGCAAGTTTCAAGTGCTGAGTGACAATTGATGTCGAGCTAGTATATGTGCTGAGCTAGTATAGGTTCCAAGAAAGACAGAGTTACTATAGGAGCTGAGCAAGATAGAAATCCTATATGAGCCGAGCATCAGCAATCAGTAAGTGCTGAGTAACACAGAATCAACATAAGAGTTTCTGCCCTCACAAACTCAGATGTAAACTATTTTTGAGCCAACTCAAGATGAATCTCGAAAGATCTAAAAGATAAGATTGAATCTATTACATTCACTATGTAATCAACATACAACCAATCAGAAAAATGGAGAGAGCATCCAACCAATTAGGTAATATGGAAAGAATTGAGTGGGAAAAGATAAATGAATCTCAATCAAAGATCCATACCTAACCCTAAGTCTCAAAACCTTTATAAGGAGGTTGAAACCCCATAATTCATGTAAGTAAGAGGTCATGTGGGAATGCATGAGTAAATGCTTGCAAAGTTTTGGAAGGGTGATAAGACATAGAGGAAGAACAACATTGCAAAATCAGTTGGTCAAGAACAAAGTATCAACACTCTGAATAGAGATATATCAGATCAGGAATGATAAGATTAGATTGAATGGAACAATAATCTAGAATCAGCAATTGAAGATTTTAAGTCATCAGATCAATACATTCTACTATACTTTCTAGCCATTGTATTATGAGAATGAAAATCCTATAAAGATAGGTTGGCTTAACAACTATTTTGTAGAACCTTTAACAAGGTGTTAAATCCTTTAACATGGTGACATTCCAAGTGAGTGTTTGTAAATCCTTTAGATAGGTCACTTTTAATAGGGTGTAAAGCCTTTAATAGGACAAGCTTTTCATAGGGTAGACCATTGATGGTGGTCAAACTTTGTAACCTTAACCAGTTACATATTGCTGCAGTGATAAGTTGTGGGTGTCATCCCCACCCCAGTTTTACCTTCCCATTTTGGAGGGTTTCTGGGTGATCAAATCTTGTGTTATCTATTTTCATGCATGTCTTTATTTTCATGTTAATTAGATGTGTTAGATGCATGTGAATAATCTCAGTTAAAAGTTTTAGAGGGTAAAGTTTGGTACTTCTGATTCACCTCCCCTCTCAAAAGTAAATCTTCCCAACTGTAAATTCCAACAATTGGTATCAGAGCTAAGTTCTCACAAAGAGAATCCTTACAACTTGGAGAAAAGATATGGAAATAGAAGTCTACAAACTTGGGAAGATCATAGAAAACCAGGAGATTGAGATACATCTCATTCTACATTCTCTAGAAGAAGCCAGGGAAGAATTGAGGAAATCCCTAAAAAGAAGAAGAGAGATTGCCATAGCTGAGAATGATACATAGTACAAGGATATTGACACCTCAAAAGTGTTTACAAATGGAGATTGCAAGGAGTTTGATGTAGCAATAGAAGACCTGATGGAGGAGAATAGAGCTCAAGTAGAAGAAATCAAAACTCTTAAGATTGAACAAGAATCTCAAGCCATGATGCTTTGTGGAGTGACTGAACAGAAGAAAAGAGCCATTGAAGATAAGGCTATGATAGAATATGACAAGAGAAGCCTTGATAATAGATTGGAGGAAAAGTCAATTGAGCTTGCAAGAATTTCCAATATGCAGGTAGACACCCTAAGCCAGATGATAAATGCACATCATGAGTTGGATATCAAAGATATTGACATCTCCACACTGAAGATGTAAAATGAACAACTGAAAAATGATTTGAGAAGAGAGAAGGAGATTGCAGAGAGCTTCAACAAACCTAATGAGGCTATCAAGTATTTTGAATAGCTACAAAAATCACCAAGATCCAGTAATAACACTACAAGACTAGGATACACCAACACTAAAAAAGGATAGTCATCCAAGACTGCTGAAGAAAAGAGTGATAAAGGTAAGAATACTAAACTTACTTGTCATTTTTGTGGTAAAAAAGGACATACCTCTAATGTGTGTAGGAGCAAGAATTCCCATTAGCATGACAACTCTAAGAATATATGTCTCTATCATAAGTGCAATAAGAAATGTCATTAGGCACATGATTGTAGGACTAGAACCATTAGGACACCAAGATTTGAAGGCCACTACTATAATTGCAAGAAGTATGGACATAGAGCTTTTGAGTGCAGATCAAAGTCTATGTGGACACCTAACCAACTAGCAAGGTCAAATAATCATGGACATCATTACAATTGGGCCTACAACACTAGGCATAGCTGTCACAAGTGTTGCCAAGTAAGTTGCCTTCAGATGCTGAGTGAAGATCTAAAGCATGCCGAGTTGTATGTCAAAGTTAGTAGAAGCTTAATGATTAGTTGCAGCCGAGTTTAGTAGTGGAAGCTAAGTAAAGAAGAAATGCTTATTGAGCTGAGTGAACAGCTATAAATGCACTAAGCATTAAATGCTATGAAACAAGGGTATTTGATGGCATTTTGAATCATTTTTCACCATCACAAACAAAGAGCAAAGACAAGAAGAGCACATAAAGGATTTCAAAGGAAAGAATCAAGCATTTGAGCATATTTAAACTAAGATTCAACATAGTTTCAACAATTCAAGGTATTTATACTTGTGTTGAGCTACATAGTTTCAAAATTTCTTTGTGTTAAAACCCTAGATTGCACAAATGGCCTCCAGTTCTACAAAACCCTAGGAAAAAGAGCCGTTTGAAGTTTAGTTAGTGTCAAATAAAGTTAAGCAACCTATTTTTTGACCTATCCCTGAAGTTGCCTATAAAAATGACCCTGTCGGAGCCTTGTCCATAATTCCTCCTAAGGTTGTAATTGTCCAAGATGTTAAGAGATGCTATAGATGCAAAATAGGTGCTATTGAAGACATGGAAATCAGGGAGACATATGACAAGTTGTGTGAGAATGGAGTCTTGAAAGAAGAATTTCAAATCATTGAGAAGAAGGGCTTAACCTTTGCCCTAGATTTCCCTACTATTTTTAAGACTGAATGGATTAGAATTGTACTTAGTAGGATGCATGATGGTAGCTTATGGTTAGAAGATGAGCTAGTTAAATATCAAAAAGGATTATTCATAGGGTAACAGGGTATCCAACCCTAGATCGGCCTAAAACCCTAAGGAGTGACTCCGAAGAAGCTATTGAGAAGAATACTAGAGCCAAGTGGAACAAGAGAGGCATGACCATTGATACTATTAAGGATCCTCTTGTTGATTTTGATATCAAAGTCATATCCCACAAGTTTCACCAATCTAGCAAACGTAACAGTGTTCCTTGTATTGCAGTGGATGTTGGTTATAAACTTGTTAAAAAGGATCATACTTATGATCTAGCTAAACTGCAACTACAATAGATCAATGAGAATTTGGGAGCTATAAGAAGAATAAAGGTAGCTCAATGTAAGTTTGGAGCAATTTTGATATGTATATTCTTCTATGTGCAGAATGAATTCCCCTCTTTTGGAAAGGTTAGCTGGAAGATAAATAGTTCCATTGTAGCCCTGGTGAATGAATACATTGAACAAATGGGAGCCAATTTTGAGACACTCATGACTAGCTATTTTGAATATTTCAAGAAATCAATGAAACAAAGACTTCAGATTCTAGTCTCACTTGTGGAACAACATATAAATGATATTTGTTTTCTTGTTGATATTAACTATACCTACATCCAAGTAGCTAGACCAAGGGTAAGATGGCTTAGACCACTTGGATATGAAATAAATATTGATGAAGCATATGTAGCAATAACAACTCTACTTGCAGAAGAAGTAGATAAAAGTGCCCAACATTTTGGTGCATATGATGTAGTAAGATCTAAATTAGATATGGAAAGACTACTTCTACACTCAAGAAAAAGGACAAATTAGTCAAAAAGCTCAAGGCTAAATTTGGAGAAGGCACAACAGAAGAAGAGGAAGAAGAAGATGATGAAGAGGAAGGTAAAGATGAAGAGAAATAGGGGCAGGAGCCACTAGCACTAACCCAAGGCATGGGTGAAGATGTCGAAGAAGTAGATAGTGCTAAGGAGGAGAAAATCAAGGAAGAACCTAAGGCAGAGTCAAAGAAGAGGAAAGCATAGAAACAACCTACTACTCAACCCAAAGGCAAGAAGAAAGCAAAGCCAAGCCCAACAAAACCTACCAAAAAGGCAGATACAAGGGCTACAAAAAAGGTAGCAAACAAACAAGAAAAGAAGAAAGCCATAGAGCAAGGAGGACCAATAGAGAAGAAGTAGAGGAGAAAATAAGTGGGACCTCTAGAATCAGATGAAGAAAGGACAGAGTCTGATGACAATGGATAGTTTAGAGTGGTAAGTCACACCACTAAATCTAATTTGAAAAACATTTGTGACAACATTAGGAACAATGTAGACTTGTCAGGGCTTAAAGGAATTGATTTCAATAAGTTGACAAGAGAAGAATAAAACAGAGTGGAAGAATCAGTATACACTATGATGGCAAAGTTCAAGAATACTCCACTTGAACTTGATAATACTATGCCTAAGGACTTGTATTCCATTATAGATAATAAATGGCATTATTGCCTAAACATAGAAAAACAAATAAGAGATTCAACATTGGCTCATGTGATGCTTGAACTCACAAAAGGTCAAATAAGTAAGGAAAGTAAGAAGCATGGGAGCAAATTTGGACCCAAATATAGAACATTCACTATTTTGCAAAATAAAATTGAAGATGTTGTGAAGAAGTCCACTCTCATGTGGAAAGTAATTTATGGTCTCCAAACAGTTAAGGAAGGACAAGAAGATCCCTTTAAGGGAAGGAATGATGAAGATAATGAAGAAGAAAATGACAAGGAAGAAGAAGGAGAGAAAGAAAATATAGATGTTGCAGTGGAGAGTGAAAGACAAAAAGATGACATAACACAGTAGCAAATAGATCAATGTTTGCAAGACGCACAAATACCACCTCCTAGCCCTCCACATATAACACCTACACCTGTAGAAATAGTAATTGTAAAGGATGTTCCTAACACCTCTAGTCAGAACATCAACCCATCGACTGTAGAGGATCTTAGAAAGATTCTTCACTAGACCACACTACAAGCACAATTGTGTACCAATCCAATCTTGGTGAGTGTAAAGGAAATTTAGAAGGTAGTAGCTAAGATTACAAAGGAGAAGGTAATCCACAAGAACCACTTTCACATACTCCAATAGCTACAAGTGGACAACCACAAGAGCAAGTAAAAGACACATCAGCTAAGATTTACACCATAGTCATAGTGACTTCAACTACCAAGGAGCAAGAAAAGGAGAAAACAAGACAGAAGGATATCTTTGTTCCTATAGCACAAGGTCAAGGTGCACATCCTTAGATTACAATCATTGACCAAGGTAGAGTTGAAGAGAACAAAGAAGAGAGCCCTAAGGAGAAAGAACAAGAGGTAATTCAAACATTGATAAATTTTCCTACTATAAGGACTCCGACTAGAACAACACAATAGACAAGCACTGATGTAGTACCACTGCAAATATCAGTACCAAGCTCAAGCTCTACCAAGGTAGCAAGGGTACTTTACTTTGGGGACCCTACACTTGATGAGAAGATAGTCATACCAAGCTATGACTATAAAACAATGAATATAGATCAAATTAATGAGGTGCAAGAGGAACTAGAAAAGAAGAAGAAACAAGAGATAATCAAGAATAAGTATAGGAAAAGACAAGAATTGATAAAAATTAAGGACATCTTTCTAGATGCATTCAGCTTGCAAGTACCTGATGAGACAAAGCCCATCATGGAGCAATTATCCAACATAGTGGACCAGGTATAGAATGAATACCTAGACACCAATGTCAAATTACTTGAATGGTCTAAACAGAAATTCCAGATGAAGGTAAATGAGAAAATATTTGGTGAAATAGCACTATCACAAGTGGAGCTAGCAAAGAAGGTTGAAAAGGTGAAAGTAGTACTTGAGAATATATTCTCACTATACTCCAAACTATGTGATTCTTCATATTTCACATAAGAGACCAACCACAGGATATCGAGCTTGGAGAGGAACCTTAAAGTATCTAGCATGTAGCTACCCAAGGATCTAGCTCAAAGTGAGAAGCATTTTGCTACAACGCTTCACACACACAAGGAATTAGTTGTACTCATAGCAGATGAGGTAAACACCAAGGCCAAGCTAATATAAATCTAGTTTGCCATAATTCCTCACATGGAAGTTTTTCACAAAGAAATGGCCTATGCAGAGAATGCCTTCAAGAAAGATCCCAATCTTTCTACATTGGAAGGCTTAGTACACCTTGTAGCAGAGACAACCATCCAGCTTAAAGTACTGCAAATTGCATTAGATAATTGGGATGTTACTTTGAAAATTATTATGGAGGTAAAC
The DNA here is from genome assembly GCA_028749045.1 of Cupressus sempervirens. NCBI lineage: Eukaryota > Viridiplantae > Streptophyta > Pinopsida > Cupressales > Cupressaceae > Cupressus > Cupressus sempervirens. Next base: position 968,379,779 of record CM053792.1, on the reverse strand, counting down.
AAATCCTTTTTGGCTAAGTATTCAATTCACTTATAGAACCCTTTGACATAAGTGTTAAAAAGGGGGAGATAATACATTTTGAGGGAGAAAAAAAAGGAGACCCAAAAGGGGAGGTACAATAAATTGGGGGAGATAAATTTTTTTTGTGTTTTGAGGAGAAATAAGGAGATAAAGTCAAAAGGATAAAAAAATTGCAAGGGAACATGTGTGAAAGGGGGAGTAACAATAGAGTAAAAACAAAGTAGATAGAAATAGGGCAGACAAGGGAAGGAATGACAAGGCAGTGATAAAAAGTATTAGAATAATTAGCATGAGACAAATTCAACATAAGGATTTTTGGATACAGAAATGGCAAATTGGCTCAGGGGGAGTTACAATATAGTCTTCTACAAAATTTTGAACAAGTTTTTGAAGTTTTGTACATATGTTGAACAAGATGTATATTGTACTCATAGAATCATATTCATAATGCTTAGTTAAGTGTTTTTGACACTTATGTCAAAGGGGGAGATTGTTTGTCTCAGATTGGTTTTGACAATTCAGTGTCAAGACACTTAAGAAAATTCTAAAGTTGATAGTGAGTATAATATAGATGCCAAGCTATAGTATATGCCGAGCCAGAAATTCAATAGGTGCTAAGTTATTCAACTATCAAGAAAGTTTCAAGTGTCGAGTGACAACTGATGCCAAGCTAGTATATGTGTCGAGCTAGTATAGGTGTCAAGCAAGACAGAGTTACTATAGGAGCCGAGCAAGATAGAAATCCTATATGAGCTGAGCATCAACAATTAGTAAGTGCCAAGTAACACAGAATCAACATAAGAGTTTGTACCCTCACAAACTCAGATGTAAACTATTTTTGAGCCGACTCAAGATGAATCTTGAAGGATCTAAAAGATAAGATTGAATCTATTACATTCCCTATGTAATCAACACGCAACCAATCAGAAAAATGGAGAAAGCATGCAATCAATCAAGAAATATGGAAAGAATTGAGCAAGAAAAGATGGATGAATCTTGATCGAAGATTCATACCTAACCCTAAGTCTCAAAACCTTTATAAGGAGGTTGAAACCCCATAGTTCATGTAAGTAAGAGGTTGTGTGGGAATGCATGAGTGAATGCTTGCAAAGTTTTGGAAGGGTTGAGAAGACTTAGAGGAAGAATAGCATTGTAGAATCAGTTGGTCAAGAACAAAATATCAGCACTTCAAACAGAGATTTATTAGATTAGGAAGGATCATATCAGATTGAATGGAACAAGGATCTAGAATCAACAATTGAATATTGTAAGTCATCAGATCAATACATTCTACTATACTTTCTAGCCATTGTATTAGGAGAATGAAAATTCTATGAAGATAGGTTGGCTTAATAGCTATTTTGTAGAACCTTTAACAAGGTGTTAAATCCTTTAATAGGGTGACATTCCAAGTGAGTATTTGTAAATCCTTTAGACAGGTCACTTTTAACAAGGTGTAAAGCATTTAACAGGGCATACCAGTGATGGTGGTAAAACTTTGTAACCTTAACCAGTTACTTTTTGCTGTAGTGATAAGTTGTGGGTGTCATCCCCACCCTAGTCTTACCTTCTCATTTTGGAGGGTTTTTGGGTGATCAAATCTTGTGTTATCTATTTTCATACATGTCTTTATTTTCATGTTAATTAGATGTGTTAGATGCATATGAATAATCTCAGTTAAAAATTTTTGAGGGTAAAGTTTGGTACTTCTGATTCAACCCCCCCACCCCATAGAAGTAAATCTTCCCAACTGTAAATTCCAACACAAAGAACAAACCAGTGTCACCCTTTTGTAAAGGAAAAGGCTAACAAAAGTATAACTATTCACCTTTAATGATATAAAACTATTATTTAGAGGTTGAAAATGAAGTAAACTAATGAAATGAGTAGAAATTGATCAAGTTTAGGATTATAATTTTTAACAATTATTTGGAATAAGAATTGATATATTTTCATAATTTTTACAGATAATTTTTTAGTTGTTGAAAAACACTAAAAATTAAGAGTCTAGTTCCCACCACAAAACTATATAGAAATAAACTTATTTTTCTTTGATCTCAGACTATGTTATAGATAATATTTACATCTAGAACATTCAAATATAAAAATTGGCTTTAGACTTATATTTTCACTTTTAAGATCATTCAAAGTTTAACTGACCTGAAATTGATAGTTTTCATCTCCCACCACATTTTTCAAAACAAATCTATTCTAACCATAATAAAAATTATACATTCTAGGAGATGTCTCTCTCCTCTAGAATGTCATATAAGTTTTACTTTTTTTTATATGATTTAGTATTTTTTTTCTTTCTCAAAATTGACATCTTTCCGAGTGTTAAAATATGTGCTTAAAGAATTTTTAAATAATAATATACCATATCTAATTAAAACACTATAAAATCTATATGAAAATATTCTTGAATTTGAGCTCTATGAAATTATGTTTATAAGTTATTAAAAATATATCATAAAAAATAGTAAGCGTTATTGAAATGTTAGTTTTCTAAAATAATTATATTTCTTTAGTAATTGGACACAAACTAGTATAAAACATGGATTTAATAGACATTTCCAATTGGAAAAGTGTCACACCATATATAACTTAGCTAGAATGAATTTATCTAGATCATATATTTGAAAAAAATTAATTTTTAGATAGAAATATTCAAATTTAGTCATTTTGATAGGTTGGCCTGAAAGGTGAGACAACTTTGTACTCTTACCCATGACTTCATAGGATTAGCCTGCTCATCATCCTCAGGGTGATGAGGCTCCTGTTGTGACTCCTCCTGTTGTGGGTCCTACTATGGTTCCTGCTATCACTCATGGTGCAGTTCATGGTGTTGCTCGTAGTGGCACTTATGGTGGGGCTCATGCTGGAGCTCATGCTGGGGCTTGTGTTGTGGCTCATCATGGGCTCTTTTTGTGACTACCTGTGTGGTTCTTGATGTAGTTCTTGGTGTGGCCTCTGGTGCAGCTCCTGGTGTAGCTTTTGTTGTGACTCTTGCTAGAATTCCTAGTGTGGCTCCTACTAGAGCAACTGGTGTGGCTCCTATTAGAGCAACTGGTGTGGCTCCTATTGTGCCACCTCCATCCATTGATATCGATGCATTATTTGTATTTGTAGAGCAAGAGGTTATTAGATTAGAGCAATCTATATTATTCTCTGATGATGGTTTACATAGAGACATATGTGCAACCATATGTAGGAGTTTACAAGATCTCACTGCTAGATTTAGAGCTCATCATTCATTTACCCCTTATGTATTAGCTAGCATATCTACAGAGCTTAGAGCTGAGATTTCAGGAGATGCATCTTTTGATGACATCAAGAGGGTGGCTCTCAAAGATGTCATCAAATGAGATTTGTTTCCATCATATGAGGGTACACAAGGCAGGGCGAGAGGCTATCGAGTGATATGGTGCAGAGATCCTATTATCGCTAGTATGATTTATCCTCTTTTTAGTTGCACATGGTCATTATCATAATAATGATTAGAAACCTCTTTATTTTGCATAGTAGTTGTATGCTAAGTTGCACATGGGGCTCAATGTCAACTACTTAGATATTCTAAATTATTTGAGATAGGGGCATGGTGGGATCACAGATCGTGATCAGTATCATAGTGTACAATGTCTGCCACCTCTAGATGTGAGACAGTTCATTAGATAGAGACTTCCTGTAGTGACTCTAGCACTAACACCTATTATAGATAGAGTTGTCATTGCTTTCTAGAGGGGAGCAATTGACAGTAATAGACACATTGCATCTGCGATTGCTAGTACCACATCTAACTCTCTTGGTCACTATATTCATACTTGATGGAGTCATGGAGGTTGACTATATTCAAAGGCATCGAGTAGCACTTCAAGCACCTCCCTTGATGAGGTATCTAGAGCTACTAGACTACTAGTACTATGCGATGTTCATGATCTTTCTAGACAATACACACATATGGATTTAGTGTTGTATTTTTTGGAGGATTTGTTACAGGGTATTAGTTATATTTCTGATACACACGGGATACCAATTCACTCGGTGATAAATGCCATTAGACACCATTAGAGCCCCATAGTTCCATAGGCACAAACCACACTAGTGATAGTCACCGCATAGTATAGCTCACAACATTATGCACCAGGCTCACGACACTCTATAGATGACTCATGCATATGAGTTGGAGATTTTAGGATCATAGCTGAGGGCCTTGATGATTTTGGTAAGCAGACTTTACAAGGGCTATTTGAGATTGATACTAGTCCAAACATGGGATTTTCATTGTACATGGACATGTTATTCTAACCCGACACTGATTTTTACACCATTACCCAGCCAGTTACACACACCACTTCACTCATCATTGCTAGCTGTTGGAGATTTTGGCACTGAGGGTGGTTCAATAGGTATTGGAGTTTCATGAGATGATGCTGGTGTATGAGGAAAAGATGTTGACACTAGAGGTGCATCTTCAACATATTTCAACCTTTTTGTCTCTTTCCCCAACTTTGTTTCATTCTTCACATACTTGTAACTTTTGCAATTCAATTTTTTTGTTTCATCAATATTTTCAATTTCCAAAGGAAATAGAGCCAATTCACTACATGTTTCACATAATCCTTTGATGCAATTTATTTGACCAGCTAAATCACTTATTTTGTCACATAGAATGGATGATATAGACTCACTTCTCCTACTAGGAGCAGCAACATGAAAACCATATGTGTCTTCTACAAACTTTCAAAATACCTGATAGTGGAGATCAAACTCAATATGATGAAGACAACATGTTTCAAACACTTGGTTTGACCTCACAAAGCATGGCTTCAATTTTTCAAACAACATTTGCCCAATTTTTACATTAGGATGTTCACTACAAAATGACACATATAACCCATGCTATGTTCTATCCAACCAATGTTTTGTATGATGTTCATATTGACCAAATGCAATCCTATGCTTGATAACATCTCTACTAGTTGACGAAGGATGAGTGTTATCAATCCAAAATGATATGACTAATTTTTTTAAGCCCTCATCAAGCATATTAGAATGAGGCACTCTATACATGATTTCCCAATTACCTTCCATAGTACTATCATGTAGAATTAATCTTTTCTTAACATATTCTCTCATTGTTTTCCTACTAAAACCCATTTCAGATGAAATTGAAGATATTTCTCTATTTTGGGTCATATTCTTATTTACAAAAGACATCAACATCACCTTTCCATGGAATTATCTTTAGTTTGAGAATGCTTTCTTATGTTTCTCAAACCTTGTTTAACATTTTCAATCAAATTAGTTTGCATGTTAGAAAATCTTCTCTTCTTCGATGTTGTGTCTACACCTAACAATTTCAATGCCTCTTGCTACTTCTTTTGTGTAAGAAAAAGTGAAAGCAACTGAGCTTGTCAAAGTGTTTCAATGTTATCAAATTTAGTCATTATTTCTCTTATCTTCTTATTCATTAACCTTTTCTTAGACAAACTTAAGGTTTGAATAGTAGCTACAAGTGTTCTCAATTTATCAACATCCATTTAAAGTAAATGATCTAATTTTTTATGAGAAATTTAATTCTTTACAAATTGGGCAATATTTATGAGTTCATCCATACCGGTTCATGCACCTAATCCTAACCCTTCTCTAACTTCTATTATTGAAATTTCTAGGGAGCAATCTTGAGCCTTCTCTCACATTCATTGTTTGAGATTCTATAGGGAAAGATTTTGACCCTAACCCACTTCTATTATTTGAGCCTCTATAGGGAGTGATCTTCAACCTTCTTCAACATTCATTGTTTGAGATTCCATAGAGAGCATTCATGACCCTTCTCCCATATGTAGTTCTACTTCTATTGAGCCTCCTTCAACATTTTCTTCACCTTCACCTTTTTAATTGTTTGCAAAAAAATTATAAATGAATCAAATTAGATAAAAAATAAAATTGATATATAATTAAATTCAAGATAATAAAAATAAATAAATTTAACATATATATATATAATTACAAACATTTTTTAATTCAATGATAATGTGCCAAAGTCTTCTGAAGATTTCTTTGTTCTGCTTCATTAGATATCTTCCTTGCATTTTTGTTTTGTCTTCCTTTCTTGTTTCCTATCAAAAAATTATAAAAATAAAAAAAATTTCCTTGCCTTAATAAATTCGCAATAACTTTATAAAATTTTCATAGTAACTTTATAACATTTAGCTTCACTTTTAAACTTTTGTCCTCACTATAGGTGACATCAACATTTTATTTTTTAGCATGTTTGTGCAAACACAAAATATTTTACAAGCTTGCACTAACATGTTACGTTAAATTTTTGGCCACCAGATTATTTACTCTTGTATGTTCATGCGAACATGTGTTTAGATGAACATATTAAAGGTGTTCAGGTGAACATAGTGTTTGTGAACATGTTAATTTACAAAATTTTGGTGTCATTTTCTTAAAAAAATTGAAATGGGTTGTTTTGACCCTTGAAATTAAGATTGAACAATCTGCTACTATAAAACAACAAATGCCAACTTGTGCTGCTCGAAGCAAGCTTTCCAATGACTATAATTGTAATACATATTATATTCATTAAGAATTTCAAATATGAGTTTAACTCATTATACGTTCATTAATGATTGAACATCAAATGACTTTGAAACTTCAAAAAAATTTGTAAATTAGGTCAAATTTATTTTGGAAAATATCTAGGAAATAGGTTGTTGAGATAGATTTCTACTAAAAAAAGAAAGTTAGATTTATGATAAATTGAGTTCAAGTTATCCATGTCAAAATGAATGTATGTTTGAATTACGATTAATGTCACTTCAAAACTTTATAAAATATACAATATTCAACCAAATTGAATCAAACCAAATGCATCCTTTAGATATTGATGTTGTAAATCCAACACCGCAAGAATTACCTCATTATCATTTCTAGAATAAAATTCATGCTTGTCAAGCAGATTGTCACTCTTTAAAAATATTAATTTTTCATATGTACCATTTTTTAGAGGAGAAGAAAAATTTGACTTAAAATAGATAGATATATAGATAGATAGATAGATAGATAGATAAATAGATATATATTTAAAAAAAATAAAATTAAAAAATATGGTTACAAAGTAGGAACATAGTACTAAAAATCACTAGTTTATGTCATATTTAAATTATTCATAGTTTTAGAGATATAGTCACCCGAATGTGAGGTTTGTTTCAAAAATATTGATTTCAGTTTCAAAATTGGTCAAAAAGTGACACCCACTATTGTGGGAGGGTAAAAGCACAAACCTGTATCACCCTTTTATAAAGGAAAATGCTAACAAAAGTATAACTATTCACCTTCAATAACATAAAACTGGTATTATTAATTAGAACTTGAAAATGAAGTAAACTAATGGAATGTGTAGAAATGGATGAGGTTTAAGATTATAATTTTTTATAATTATATCAAATAAGAATTGATATATTTTCCTAATTTTTAAAGACAAATTTTTAGTTGTTAAAAAATGCTGAAAATTAGGGGTCTAGTTTCCACCATAAAACTATATGGAAATAGAATCATTTCCCTTTGATCTCAACTTATGTTATAGATAACATATATAGCTAGAACAATCAAAAATAAATATTGGCTTTAAACGTATATTTTCTCTTTTATAATGATTCAAATGTCAACTCACCTAAAATAGATCAATTTTATCTCCCACCACATTTTTAAAATTAAATCTATTCTAACCAAAACAAAAATTATAAATTCTGGAAGAGAACTCTCTCCTGTAGAGCATCATATGATTTTAAATTCTTTTGATATGATTTAATATTTTTTCCCTTCTTAAAACTGATATCTTCATGAGTGTTAAAATGCGTACTTGTAGAAAATTTTAATTATAATATACTATATCTAATTAAAATACTATAAATTATATATGAGAATATTCTTGACTTTGAACTCTATAAAATGGTGTTTATAAGTTATTAAAAAAATATTATTAAGAATAGTAAGAGTCATTGAAACGTCAATTTTCTGAAATAATTTTATTTCTTTAGTAATTGGATACAAAATAGTATAAAACATTCATTTAATAGGCATTTCCAATTGGAAAAGTGTGAGAACATATATAACTTAGCTATAATAAATTTATCAAAGATCATATGTTTGAACAAAATTTATTTTTAGATAGAAATACTCAAATTAAATCATTCTGATAAGTCAGCTTGAAAGGTGACACAACTTTGTACTTTTACCCAGGATCACCCATATGTTCTTGTGTTATGTGTTGAAAGTGGTGATAGTATAGTCTATGACCCCTTTTTACCCATTAGAATATAAGAGGTATGTGCCTAGGGGTCCTAGGAACCCTAGGAACATATGTTTTCATGTAATGGGTCCAAAGGGGTCATAAGGTTTCTATGCATTGGAACACAAAATGTATGTCCCTAGGGGCTCTACGACCCCTAGGAACATAAGTTGCCAAATATTTGACTGAAATTAGTCATAGGTTATCCTATAACTCCTTTCAACCCAACATGTTTGTCCCTAGGGGTCTTAGGACCCACAAGAACATATTTTATCATGTAATAGGTCGAAAGAGTTCATAGGATATCCTTTAACCCCATTTGACCTATTGAAACACATGTATGTCCCTAGAGGTCCTATGAACCCTATGAACATATTTTGTCATGTAATGAGTTGAAATGTGTCATGACATGCCCTATAGCCTCTTTCTACCAATTCAAACACAACATGCATGTCCCTATGGGCCCTAAGATCCCTATGAACATATGTTGTCATGTAATGGGTTGAAAGGGGTCTTAGAAATGGATCAAAAGGGGTCATAAAGTATCCTATGACCTCTTTTGACACATTACAACACATTGTGTATGTCACTAGGGGTACTATGACACCTAGGGACATACATCATGTGTTTGAATGGGTCAAAAGGGGTTATAGAGTTCCCTATGACCCCTTTTGACCCCTTAAATGAAAATATATGTTCATAGGGGTCGTAGAATCCCTAGGAAAATATATCACGTGTTCAAATGAGTCAAAAGAGGTCATAGAGTACCCCATGACCCCTTTCAATACATTATATGACAACATATTTATTAGGACATAAATCATGTGTATAAATTAGTTGAGTCGGGTCATAGGTTACCCTATGACCCATTTTCACCCATTAAATGATAACATATGTTCCTAAGGGTCCTAGGACCCCTAAGAACATATATCATGTATTTGAATGAGTTGAATATGACCCCTTTCATCACATTTCATAAAAATATGTTTTTAGGGGTTGTAAGACCCCTAGGGACCTATTTTATTTGTTCGAATTGGTTGAAAGGGGTCATACAATAACCTATGATTCCTTTCAATATATTTCATGACAACATATGTCCATAGGGCTCCTAAGACCCTTGGGGACCTATTTCATTTGTTCAAATGGATTAAAAGGGGTCATAGGATAACCTATAACCCCTTTTGATGCATTTCATTCTAACATTTGTCCCTAGAGGTCCTAGGTCCCCTAGGGGCCTATTAAATTTGTTTGAATGGATCGAAAGGGGTCATAGGATAACCTATGACTACTTTCGACACATTTAATAATAACATATGTTCCTAGGGTCTGAGGACCTCTAGGGACCTAATTCATTTGTTCGAATGGGTCGAAAGAGGTCATAAGATAACCTATAATCGCTTTTGACACATTTCATGATGACATATCGACCCTTGGAGACCTATTTTATTTGTTTGAATGAGTCAAAAGGGGTCAAAAGATAATTTATGATCCCTTTCAACACATTTCACAACAACATATGTCCCTAGGGGTACTAGGACCCATAGAGACATATTATAATTATTTAAATGAGTCAAAAGGGGTCATAGAATAACCTATGATCCCTTTCAATGCACTTCATGACAACATATATCCCTAGGGGTCTTGGGACTACTAGCAACCTATTTCATTTTTTCAAATGGGTCAAAAGGATCCCTTTCGACACATTCTATTACAACATATCTCCCCAGGGATCCTAAGACTACTAGGAAAATATTGTAATTGTTGACATTAGTTTAAAGAGGTAATAGGATAACCTATGACTGCTTTTAACACATTTCATGAGAACTTATGAACCTATTTTATTTGTTTCAGTGGGTCGAAAGGGGTCATAGGATAACCTTGGCCCCCTTTCAACACATTTGACAACAACCTAGGACCCTAGGATCCCTAAGGACATATTATAATTGTTCATATGAGTCGAAAGGGGTCATAGGTTCGATGCATTTGATGACAACATGTGTCCCTAGGGGTCCTAAGACTGCTCGGTACCTATTTCATTTCTTCAAATGGGTTGAAAGGGATCATATGTTCCTAGGGGCTTTAGGATGCCAAGGAATATATATCATGTTTTCGAATGAGTCGACAAGGGTCAGAATGTACCTTATGAACCCTTTCAACCCATTATATGATAAAATATATTCATAGGTGTACTAGGACCCCTAAGGACATATATCATGTGTTTAAATGGATTCAAAATGGTCATAAGGTACCCTATAATACCCTTCAACCAATTATACAACAAGGTATGTTCTTATCGGTACTTGGACCCCTAGAGACATATATTATGTGTTTGAATGATTCAAAATGGGTCATAGGGTACACTTCGACCCCTCTTGACCCCTTATGTGAAAAAGTATGCTCCTAGGGGTCCTAGGACCCCTAAGGATCTACATCATGTGTTTGAATGAGTCAAGTGCAGTCATTGGGTGCTCTATGACCCCTTTTGACCCATTAAATGATATCATATGTTCCTAAGGGTTCTAGAAGACATAGGAATATATATAATGTGTTTGAATGAGTTGAAAGGGGTCATAGAGTACCCTATGACCCCTTTTGATGCATTAAGTTGCAACATATATTCCTAGGGGTACTAGGACCCCTAGTGACATATATCATGTGTCTAAATTGGTCTAATGGGGTCATAGGGTGCCCTACGACTACTTTTGACACATGAAATGAGAATGTATTATTGGCCCCACTAAAATTTTTGAGGGCAACACCCCTGAAGCCAAAAATGATCTTATATTGTGAAAGGCGTCGACTACTATTTTTCTATTATTCTAGGACTAATTTTGTAAGCGGAAAAAAACTTGTATAAAAAGGCTCAAGGTTAGGGATTTTCATAATGTGTGATGCAAAAATTGGTTCTTGTGGCAATATCAAGTTGTAAGGGATTATGGATTGTAATTAGGTTGTAATCATTGGATCATAATAATATTGGACTTGCTATTGGTGGACATAGCCCAAGGATTGGATGAATCACATTAAATCATTGTGTCTTGTGTTCTCCTATGTGTGATCTATTATCTTCTAATATTGGTTATATTTACATATAACTATTACTTCTGTTTGAGGTTAATCCTAACAAGTGGTATCAGAGCCAGATGGTTGTCATTTTTTTAAGCCAAATCATTCTCATTTTTTTTTTTTAGTGATTCTCTACAAGAAGGTCTCATGGTTGAGTGGGAGGGATGGTAGATGAGGGTAAGCTAAGGGTTAACAAGTTTAATGGGAAAAACTTTTAGTTATGGAAGATGAAAATGGAGGACTATCTTTATCAAAAGGATTTATGGAAGCCATTGGTAGGAAACACTAAAAACCAGGGAACTATGACAAATGAAGATTGAGATTTTCTAGATAGAAGGAAACTTGAAAGAATTTGGCTATGCTTGGCACCATAAATGGCATTTAACATTACAAAAGTGAAGAAAATGGAAGAGTTGATAGAAACCCTAGCGAAATTGTATAAAAAGCCCTTTGCTTCAAATAAGGTATATCTCATGAAGTGTATATTCAATATGAAAATGCTAGAAGGTGGATCTATTGTAGATCATTTAAATGACTTTAATATTATTAATAATCAATTATCTTATGTGGGTAGTAATTTTGATGAAGAAATTAGGGCTCTCTTGATTTTGTGTTCTTTGCCTAAAAGCTGGAATAACTTGGTAATGGATGTGAGTAATTTTGTTTCTAGATCTAATACCCTAAAATATGATGATGTGATTGGTTTTATTTTGAGTGAGGAAAATGATAGGAAAACCTCAGGTAGATCTCCATCAGGAAGTGCTTTGGATGCACAAAGCAGAGGTAGAATGACTAAGAGAGGAAATAATTCTATAAATTGGGAAAAATCAAGAGGAAAGTCAAAGGGAAAGAGGTATCATTCCAAAGGACCAAGCGATTGTTGGTACTATGATAAAATGGGACATAAGAAGAGTGATTCTTGGTCTCAAAATAATAATGAAGGAGATTAACCAAAAGGGAACAAGGAGGCAAATGTGGTAAGTAACAAATCCAAAGAGGATGGTTCACTTCTATCTTTAGAAAGTGTTGATGATTCATGGGTTTTAGATTCTAGTTCTTCATTTCATGTTACACCTCATAGAGGTTATTTCATTGATTATGTCCAAGGGGATTTTGGGCTTGTTATATATTTTGGGGATAATGAACCCTGTCAGATTGTTGGAAAGGGAAAAGTTAATATTAATTTATAGAATGATAATCATTGGCTACTACATGAGGTAGGACATATTCCAAGACTTTGTATGAATTTAATTTCACCAGGGAAACTCAGTGATGAGGGTTGTGTAGTTACTTTTAATGATAAAAATTAGAAGGTTTCAAAAGGTCCCCTTGTAGTAGCAAAAGGTGTGAAAGTAGGCTCCTTATATCTTTGTACATGTTATATTGTTCCTCCTAGTTTGATTGTTTCAGAGAAAAATGAATGTTAAGGAATAGTTGTTGTAGTTGAGTAGGGAGAAAAAATTGTTGTTGTAGATTCTGATATAGTGCTATGGCACAATAGACTTGGGTGCATGAGTGAGAAAGATATGAAAGTAATTCATTCAAAGAAAGTTTTACCAGTTCTAAAATGTGTCAATATGGATTTTTGTGAAAGTTGTAGGTATGGAAAACAAAAGAGAGTGAGTTTTGTGAAAACTGGGAAGGAAAATAAAAGTAACAAATTAGAGCTTATGCATATAGATGTATGGGGACCGGTTCAAGTATCTTTCCTTGGTGGCTCTCATTATTATGTTACATTTATTGATGATGCAACTAGAAAATTATGGGTTTATTTCCTTAGACAGAAATTTGATGTATTTCAAACTTTTAAAAAATGAAAATGCTTGGTTGAAAATGAGATTAGAAAGAAATTAAAATGTCTTAGATCTGATAATGGTGCTGAGAATTGTAGTCTTGAATTTGAAGATTATTGCTTCACTAATGATATTCATAGACAAAAACCATTCCAAGGACTCCATAAGAAAATGGAGTGGTTGAATGCATGAATAGGACTATAATGGAGTGTCAAGGAGCATGAGGTTGCATGCTAGGTTTCCCTTAAACATGTTGGTAGAGGCTATCAATACTATTGTATATTTGATTAATAAAACTCGCTCTACTCCTTTGGGCTGTGGTATTCTAGAGGAAGCATGAACTAGTAAGAAGGTGAGTTATTTTGTTCTCAAGACCTTCAGTTGTGAAGCATTTGCTCATGTAGATTTTGAAAATAGAACTAAGCTAGAAGCTAAATCAAAGAAATGTGTATTTGTTGGATATGGCATTAATGAATTTGGTTATAGGCTTTGGGATTTTAAAAATTATATAATTGTAAGAAATAGGGATGTCATATTCAATGGGAAAGTGTTGTACAAATATATGTTGCAGCAACATGAGAGGAAAGAAAATGATTATGTAGTGCTAGATGATACTCCAAAGGCTAATGTTCCAGCAGTTCCTCATGATCTGTAACAACCACAATAACAAATACTATACACCCTAGTGAATGTTAGATGATCAACAAGGCTAAGTAGACCTGTAGAAATATTTTCTCCCTCTTTGTATTCTATTTTACTTACTGACACTACCACACTGGTGAACCTAAATGTTATGATGAAGCCATGCAAGTGGATACTAAGATTCAGTGGGAGTCTACAATGAAAGCAAAAATGGACTCTTTGCTAAAAAATAAGACATGAGATTTATGCAAGTTGCCCGAAGGTAAAAGCACTTTATAGAATAAATGGGTTTATAGGTTAAAAGAAGAGGATGGAGGTAAGAAATAATCTAAAGCCAAGTTAGTTGTAAAAGGATTTTCACAAAAAAAGACAATGATTTTGATGAGATATTATCTTCTGTTGTTAAAGTAACTTATATCTATACTAGTTTAAGTATTGTGGCTACTAAAGATTTGTATTTAGATGAAGAGATATATATGGCTCAGCTATAGGGATTTGATGTCAAGGGTAAGGAGAACTTAGTGTGTAGATTGAAGAAAAGTTTATATGGATTCAAGCAAGCACCTCGATAATGGTATCTAAAATTTGATAGTTTTATGCATGAGCATGGATATAGTAGGTGTCACTCAGATCATTGTTTTTATTTTAAGAGGTTGGATGATGACAACTACATTATTTTATGTTTACATGTTGATGATATCCTTGTAACTAGGTCTATCATAGATCACATTAAAGGGCTGAAACACCAGTTAGCACATGCATTTTCTATGAAGGATTTGAGGGTTAAAAAATAAATCCTTGATATGAAGATTTGTAGAGATTGGAAGAATAAGAAATTGACTTTATCTTAGGCTGATTATATTGAGAAGGTGTTGCAACATTTCTCTATGGAGAATGCTAAAGTTGTCAGCACACCTTTACTTGGACATTTGAAGTTGACTAAGGAGATGTATTCCAAGATACAAGAAGAGAAGGATAAGATGTCCAAGGTACCTTATGCTTTGGATGTAGGAATCTTGATGTAGAATATGGTATGTACAAGGCCAGATATTGTACATGCAATGAGAGTCGTTAGTAGGTATATGAGTCATCTAGGGTTTGAGCATTTAAATGTGGTTAAATGGATGCTCAGATATTTGAGAGGAACAACCAGCAAGTTTCTAGACTTTGGGGACTCTACTACTGATTTACAAGGATATGTTGACTCAAATTTGGTAGAGGATATTGATACTAGGTGGAGTACTACAAGTTATGTATTTACTATTGGTCGGGCAACAGTGAGTTGGGTTTCTAGGTTACAAAAGGTTAATGCTTTATCCACTATAGAAGAAGAGTATGTTGCTGCTATAGAGGTAGTCAAGGAGATGATATGGATTCAGTTCTTCATGGAAGAGTTGGGACATCCACAGAGGGATAACTATTTGTTCATAGATAGCCAGAGTGTCATTCATCTTGCAAAGAATTCAGCTTTGCATTCAAAGACAAAACACATATAGTTGCAGTACCATTTCATTCGGTCAGTTTTGGATGATGGATACTTAAAGCTAGAGAAGATACATACAAATGAGAATCCAACATATATGTTTAACAAGGTAGTAACAAAGGAGAAGCTAAACTCCTCTTTAGTTTTGGTTGGTCTTCTAGACTTAATAGAATACATGAACAATAGAGTCTAGGGTGGGTTAATATTCTAATGCGAGCTACATGTTTAGTAGTGCTATGATCAGTCTCCAAGTAGGAGGTTATTATTATGGAGTTTGATTACTCTCCAAGTGGGAGATTATTGTGATGTGGAGCCTAATCAGACTTAGAGGTTTATTCAGTGTGATTTCCCTCCAAATTAATTCTATGGAGGTTTTGGGGGCAGGGCCCCCAAGATGGGGTCAAGGGGTGGTGCCCTTGTAGGGTCCTGGGGTAGTGGCCCAGATGTGCTCCCTATTGTAGTATAGGGTGGGGTTGAGGAACAATGCCCCAGCGGGGGTTTTCGGGGGCAGCACCCCCAAAGCCAAAAATGACCTTATATTGTAAAAGGCATCGGCTACTATTTTTCTATTATTCTAGCCCTAATTTTCTAAGCAAAAAAAAACTTGTATAAAAAGGCTTAGGGTTAGGGATTTTCATAATGTTTGATGTAAAAATTGGTTCTTGTAGTGGTATTGAGTTGTAAGGGATTATAGATTGTAATTAGGTTGTAATCACTAGATCTCAATAATATTGGACTTGTTGTTAGTGGACATAGTCTAGGGACTGGGTGAACCACATTAAATCTTGGTGTCTTGTGTTCTCTTATTTGTGATCTATTATCTTTCGATATTGGTTATATTTGCATGTAACTTTTATTTCTATCTGTGGTTAATCCTAACAATATCATGTGTTTGAATGAGTCAAAATGGGTCATAGAGTATCCTATGACCTTTTTTGATGCATTACATGATAACATATGTTCCTAAGGGTCCTAGGACCTCTAGGGATATACATTATATGTTTGAATGGGTTGAATGGGGTCATAAATTTCTCTATGACCCCTTTTGACCCATTAAACAAGAAAATACATTGCTATGGGTTCAAGGAACATATATCATGTATTCAAATGAGTCAAAAGGGGTAATAGAGTACCCTATGACCCCTAAGCACACTTTATGTCATCAAATGGGTCAAAAGGGGTCATAGGGTATTCTAGGACCCATTTTGAGCCATTAGATCACATCATTTATGTGGTTAGGGATTCTAAGACCCATAATCACACATATTGTGATTGAATGGGTCAAAGATTGTTAAAGGGTACCCTATGACCCCTTTTGATCCTTTGGAACCATCATTTGTATGGTTAAGGTTCGTAAAGCCTTTAAAAAAACATACTAAGGATCCTAAATGGGGTCATACTATTAAAAAAATTTGGAAAACAAAATTTTAAAATTATTTTAATTATTTTTTAAAATATTAAAATAAAAAACTTTTTTTTATTTGGGAAAATTGGGTATCTGATTTGAATAGGTACTTGCTATGATCGAGTACTTAATTAGGATTTATTTTGCTTCAAATGCCAACCCTCCATGTTTAACACCAAAAATATCCCAAAAATGTGTTTTTGGGCTGTTATTGTGTGTTTTTGACTTTGACTATGTAGCTGATGATTTATTTTCATCCAAATTTGATGGAAAAAAAAGGGCTTCTTGAGAATGTTCTCATCTTTCCATCATTATAATTTCTATTAAATTATGAGTTTAGTAAGTAATTATTGCTTATTTTCTAATGGAGTTATCTATAAAGTGTTGATGGACATACTGATTGAAAAATAACTATAACTTTCAAACTATATAAGATTTTTTAAATACAAAAGATGCACCAAATTATATGCTGACTACTATGAGGGAAAAAAAGAAAAAGAAAAATTTATATATATATATATATACATATATATATATATATATATATATTTAAAAAAATTAGTTAAGGTGGTCAGACATGGGAGTTTTTTAATTTTGAAAATGGTATAGTAGAAAATTCATAATTAATTATTTATTTGGAAAAAAAAATACCCAAAAATATGTGTCACATCCAGGCATGGGTTTAATTCTTATATCTAGAATATTATTGAAAAATATTATAATTGATTTGTATTACTATGGTCAGACATACACCTACTTCTTATTTTTGTCTTGAAACTTTTGTACTACTACGTAAAAATCCAAAATTTTGACCAAACCTTTTTTTCTTGTGCAGATAAGACCTAGCGGTTTAGAAACTCACACAATCTAATGATGCTAAAACAAACTCACACAATCTAATCCAGAAACATCACTCTCATTATTAATGGATTGTGGAAATCTGATAATGTTAATTAGTTTAGAAACTAGATTCAATTTCCTATGGATTCCTTTCTTATATATTTTTGATATAAAGTCCATAACTACTTTAAAATCATGTGTCAAGTTGGCATAACCTTGATTTGTTAGTTTTTCACTACCACTTAAGGTCATAGTTTGGTTGACCATGATCTTGCACATACCCATTAGTTTCATAAAACAATTCAATATTTTCTTGGTTATTTTTAAGATTAGCTTCTTTACTAGAACTATAATCAAGTATTCTTTCTTGAACTTTAAACTTCTCATCCACTTTAACATTTGCACTCTCAACAATAGTCTTAGTTCTTTGATTAAAACATCTATAAGATTTTCTTTTCAATGAACAACCAAGGAACATACCTTCATTGCTCCTTGAATCAAACTTGTACCAATATCATCATATTTCTTAATGTAATATTTACTTCCAAAAATTCTAAAATACTTCACTGATGGTGGATGTCCAAACCATAATTCAAATGGAATCTCACTTGTACCTCTTTTGATGTGTACTCTTTTAATTATATATACTACTATATTTACTACTTCTCTCTAGAATATCTTTGATACATCATAGCTCTTGCTACTTCTATTATAGACCTATTTCTTCTCTCAACTATATCATCATGCTTAGGTATTTTAGGGGCTGAAAGTTGTCTCTTAATACCATTTACTTCACAAAAGGTGTTAAATTTGTTTGAAGTAAATTCTCCACCTCTATCAGATCTTAGACAATTAATCTTCAATCTAGATTCATTCTCAACTCTATTCTTGAACAACTTAAACTTCTCAAATGCTTTATTCTTATCTTTAAGAAACACTACCCACATAATCCTAATAAAATCATCAACAAGAATCATGAAAGAACTTTCAACATAGAATCCTCTTGTCTTTGTAGGACCACTCAAATCTGTGCAAATAATCTCCAATTTTACTATTGTAGTGAACTTCTTGCTAGGAAAAGATATTTTCTCCTATTTATCCATAACTCATTCCTCATGTACAATGTTAGTAGGCTTCAAAATTTTGGGAAAATATCTTTCTACAAGTTTAGTGCTTTCTTTTAGAATATTATAAAATTTTATGTGACAAAACCTTCTATTCCATAAACAACTATTGCCTACCGTAGCAACTAAACATGTAACAAATTTGTAGGATTCAGTTGAAAAACATTACCTCTTGATCTTGTGCTAGTATCAATCATGTTACTATTCTTACCCTTGATGATACATGCCTTTTGTGTGAACTGTAATTGATATCCCTTGTCAGCCAACTGTCAAACACCTAGAAGATTATGTTTTAGTCCACAAATAAAATAAACATAATCTGTGTTAGTTTTACCATCAAGAGTTATAGATCCTATTCCCTTAATATGAAAAGTCACACTACTTTCAACTCTAAAAATTCCTCCATCACAACTATTGAACTCAATAATTTATTCATATCACCAATCATGTGATGTGAATAACCACTATCTATGATCCAATCAACTTTCTTCTCAAATTGTGACACTAAGGCTCTTTCTTCTTTTATAGCAACTAATCCCAACTCATCATCACTTTCACTCAACTCTTTCATCTAGTTCAACATCATCATTTTTATACAAGCATTCTTTAGGATTTCTAGGCTTGAAATTCTTTCTGTACTTCTTTACTCTTTTAGGATATTTAGAAGCATAAAGACCAAATCATCATAAGTCCAACATTTAAAGATTCTCTAAGGTCGTATGGTTCTTTTCTCAAAAGTAGGGTAATTCCTTCTTCAATTTGTTGTCTTCTTTAGATCTTGATTTACCTATTGCTAGCATAATCTACACTAGTGATTGCACTCTTGGATAGGGTAGCTCGAACATTCAATGCACTAAAGGTAGTCTCCATGCTAGGAAAATCTCCAAACTTTTTCAAACTTATTTATGTTGTTTCCAACCTTCAATCTTCTAATCTAAGATTCTATCTCAATCATATGTGATGTCTTCTTGAATGACAGTGCTAAATTTTTTAATATTTTCCATATGATCTCATCTTGTTCTTTACTTCCTTCACAAGCCTTGATTCCTGGAACAATATCTGATATTATGCCAATATATAACTTCTTATAGATTCATCTTCTATTATTTTAGCTTCTTGAAATAGACATATCTAATTTTTTAGTCTAATCCTTTTAGCGTATTTATCAACTTTAAAAGTAGATTCCAAATCTTTCCAAATTTCACAAGATAGGCTCAAAGATTTTACTTGACTGTACTCATTTTCAAGAAGAGCTAACAAAAGTGCTTCTCCGAAAAGCATGTTACACATGAACAAATATCTTAGAGCTTGAGTACATTCTTCAAGTTTGTTTTCTTCAACTACAGTCTTCTCATTTTTACCAATCAACCAATATCCTAGACCCATAAATAGTAGACGTGTCTTGGTTTTCTCTCTCCAGTTGTCATAGTTAACTCCATCAAATTTATGAATTTCTTTTCTCAAAAGACCCACCATTGATCTCCTTAAGCAGTTAAGTTTTTCCTTCAAGGACTTAATGCTTTGATAGAAATTGTTAGAAAGTACAATCCACTAAGATAATTGAGAGGGGAGGGGGGTGAATAAGTTATCTAATCAAAACAAATTCTATTATCCTTATTAAAACTAAGTCATGTGATCAACATAAATAATAACCATAAGAAGATAATTGTACACAATAACATCAGATATGTTAACTAGGGAGATCCTTGATTAGAGGGAAAACCCCATTGGGGATCGTACCCACAAAATAATGTACTAATATATAAGTTTCTTGTAAGAGGATGAACTCTTTTAGGAGCCAATGAAATATATTCTGTACATATAAGTCCCTATTATGAGACTTTGTTTTCTTGTAAGGAGACTCCGACCATGTTAGGACTTGTATCAACCTTATTAGGAGTTATAGAAAGTAGACGAACCCACTATCTGAATAGCTTGAAGGGAAAGACCACCGAACTCACTGTCCAACTAGCCTCTATATTATTTCTTTCAAAAAAATTGATCAATTATCCACTAAAACTCACTGCCAAATATAATCATTGCACTCATTTATTGTGCCTTTGTTGCACCAAATAGGTGTCAAATCTCAATATCAGATCCAAAAATTTGTCTCACAATAATCCCTTAGATCGCTTACTCCCATATGATTCACACTTTCAATTAGCTTTCTATTTCAAAAGAATCACATACATCAAACACTAATCACAAGGAAAAAAAACTTTCATTATACCAAGTCCTTACATTAATTCATTGAGTAAACCTTGAGGCTTTCTCAATTCACACTTACAATAGGACCTCATTAAGAAAAAACATTACACGTTAGATGACATCTTTCCATTACTACATAACATTGTCAATTCACGATCTTTATAAATCTTTCACACATGTGACCTTGGACTTCACACACTCATTGACATCATCATCAGGTAATGTTCTATTTTTTTACAATGCTACACAACCATATTGTATCTTTGTTAGGAGATATAATCTACATCACAAATTGCTTCTTAGGAACTTTATCTATAAACTATCTTTTATAAACCTTGACTAACTATTACCACTCTTCAAATTTTCCTACACACTTTTAACCACATCATTAGGACACTTTGTAGAATACATCCTCAACTCTGCATAACCTCATCTACAATCCTCTGTCTATGTTAACTCAATCTTTTTCTGTTACTTTTCTAGTCTTCTAGGTATATTGACATCACTGACAAACACAATTATGAATGGAACATGCAACCACTACAACAAACTCTCAAGTGCTCCAACAATGCTAGGATACTCCCACATAAGAATATCATTAGCATTCATGCTAACACTTACTTCAACCCACTTCATTAAATCTAGTGTAAAGTGGATTAGGGTTGGTGATCTATTTACACATTCAATGACTTCTCCACACAATTCCTCCCTCGAGTCCTAGTGCCAACTTCCTCCCTCTATTGAATACACTTGAACACTGAAAATCAATCTTCTTTGATACCATTGATTCAAATAAAAGACTCCCACAACTGTATAAACAATGGAATCTGTCTCATTGTTAATCCACAATGAGTCCACTAAACTCATAGAAAACCATGCAAGTTTCTAAAAAATGATAATAATTTATTTGTAGAAACAATTAAATCTACATATGGAAATACAAACCCCATGTTCTATTACATAGGTCATTACAAAAGAAATTTAATAGCTTCAATAGTTTAAAATATAAGACTCTAGGTACCACACATATACATTAATGCAAAATTCAAGTTTTTAATTTTTTGAAAATAACACTTTCTCTATTTTCTTTTGAAACCATTCTCTGTTTTCCCAACCCTTTCAAATAGTTAATATTTTATGAAAAATCTATTGTGTAGATACATTTTATTTATAGAATGTGCTCTTATTTCTCTTTCATACATGTATTATCCTTTGTGTTTTCCATGGTCTCTTTAACATATACATCCTAGGCTCATCACTAGCTCCTTTCTCCAACTATATACATAGCCCATCCATTATATTCCCCTTGTAAATTCCAATTCAATGATGGTATAACCTTTCATATGTTCACATGCCACCCTAAGGGAAAAAATTCACAATTGTAGATTTAGAATTGAAATGCTTTGCATCCTATAGACCACTTCTAAAATAGCCTTAAATGCACCAATCCACTCCTATCCAAATTTGTAGAACCTTTTATATGCCAATGCTAATGTGGCTAAGATGAATATAATAAAAAATTATGTACACTTTATCTTGGGTTAGAAGTTGCTCCATATTTTATCAATGCATCCAACGTCTTAGAACTTTTTTTGTATTGAAAATTTATTTTATATTATTTACCTTTTTTTTCTTTAATATATAAGAAGATCATTTAACTTGATCTATTTATTGTAGAAATTATTCTTATGTGACATTAATCAATTATTATCATTAAGAATCATTCAAAATTTAATAAAAGACTAGATTATATACTTGACCTAATTGAAAATTAGACCTAAGATGTGTCATTATATAATCTAATATTTACCTTTTCAAAAAATTAAACCTTGAGAATGTAACCTTAAGAATGTATCGGGTGTTAATACAGTATAAATGAATTCAATAGTTTCATTTATATGAACAATTAGATTGTTCTACTTAAATATCATCTAATTTAATGAGCATACCGTCATTAATAATTTTAATTTCTATTTAAAAAAACTGCAAATACCGAAAAAAACCCAGAGAGAACGTCATCTCCTCGAAAATGAATTCTTTATTAATGTTAAGTATAAAAGAATTGTGTACAATATTATAACTGCCATTATTATCGAAATCCTATGCTATTCCATATTCTCTGTGGCCATTGACTTCAAAATAGTTAATATTGAAGGCTGCAAGGGGGTGGGACTACAGCGCCAGTGCCAACTTTAGTCACCTGTGCGTTCTTACACAAAAATTGTGCAACTTCTTTTCCACCGCTGTAGCTCAAGTTTATAGAATCTACATTGATTCTTTGGCAAGGAACACTTTGGCTGCATTCAAAAGCAACTGCGGCATTTGTAGCCGATGTTCCAGTTATGTTCTTGTATAACACATTACTGATCTTCACACCAGAGTTTCCCTGCAATTATGTAATAAACGACATACATAATTAAATCACTGCCACGTCATTAATTACAAATATTAAAGCTTATGTTTATAATAAACATCATATAATATATACCTGTCTAAGAATTCCATCTGGAGAATAATATTGGTCAATTATGATGGGATTTTGTACGTTGTCCATTTTCACATTTTGGAATGTAATGTCAGTTGCAAAACCATTCCCTCCCTGCCAGGTTTTGATCCTTACTCCATTCTGTGTGCTATTGAAAGAAACCCCACTTACTGTTATGTTCTTTACACCAGCAACTGAGTTATCTTCACCAAGGCTTCCAATACTTCATACCAACAACAGAAGTTATTAAGTTATTTTCAGTACCTAACAATTTTTTCACAATTTATGAAAAACAAACATACAGTTATTAATGCTACCCATTATCACCTGATTCCATGCCCTGGTCCACATGTAACTCCTTCAATGGCAACATTGTTGGATCCTGGCCCAATAGAAATACAATCATCTCCTGAAAACAGATACGTAATTAGGAAACTCTTCAGAAAATATATATTTGATTAAAACCAATTTCATTCATCAACAATATATTCATGATTCACTCTACGAATATTACTCATCACATGAGTTGAAAAAAGTCACCTGTTCCTACAATGATATTCCTAATTTTAACATTGGAAGACTGTCCCATATGAATTCCATCAGTATTGGGACTGTCACCAGGAGCCTCAATAGTCACACCATCCACAAAAACATTATTGCAGGTATCCAAGTTTAGATGAAACTGCTTGCTGTTGATTGAAGTGATCTTTCTTACTATGGTATTCCTGGTGCCTGTAAATCTCAATGTCTGATCGCAAAAAGAAACAGATTCATTAGATAATCTAATCTCATGATCCAAAGGAGGCGGTCTAGGTTTGAAAACAATGAGGAGTAATAAGAGAGGTAGAAGTAGTACCGTGGGCCCATTCTGATTTGTCTTCTGCTCATGCAAAATATATAAAATCTTAGTTAGCTACAGATAATGACATATTGAAGATCGATTTTAAAAGTTATGACATACTGAAGATCAATATTAAAAGCTATGACAACTCAAAAACACTTGCGCGACTAAAATGACACATAAAAGAGCTTTCCTTTTTATTAATTGAGGATAGTTTTCTAAAGTGGGTGATATATTTGGATTGCCATTCACAGATATTATATATCGTTGACATGTATTTCAATAAAGAGACTTTCTTCATATGATATGAGAAAAACAGATGCCTATAGAATATATTAAATTAAAGAGTATGTTGCACTTCAGCTCATACCTTTGCATTTGTCTCTGCCCACCACGAAGCTCCTCGTCCATCTAAAATTCCATTACCCTCAACTGTTAAGCCAATCACATTCCTGAAACGCAGCCAATAATTTATGCTGTTCTCACTCCACAATCTATTATCTGTTGAAGCAATAAGCTTTCCAGTTACCTGCTCGGAACCAGAGCACATCAGGAATTGTATCTACCATTTTCTAACTAAACAAACACAAACGAAGTTACAAAGATTTTTGTCTTGTTTTTTCATTCATTTCGAAAAGTAAATAGAAATCATCTATGAATTTCTTCAAAGCTAGATACTTCACCTGCACTGTCATATGGTTATTTTGGCATGGTCCCTCAAAGGAAACTGGATTGATCAAAAATGTCATCTTCGGGACATATACAACTGGCGATCCAGTTGAAGAACAAGCGGCATTCCAGGCCGCTAGAAATGCCTATATTCCATAAAACACAGATTATTAACAGAAGAAAAGGAGTGATGAGAATGGAAAATCTTCATCAGTTTTCGATAAACATTATTCGCTTGAAACATTCCATCATACCGTGCTATCATCCGTTTGTCCGTCAGCTTTCGCACCATACCCAAGGACGTTAAATATTTTATGTTTACTAATATTAGGGCTACCCAAGAGTCTGACAGCATAGACGCCAGGCGTACCGGACGAGAACACGACCGAAATAAACACGAAGATGAACATATAGAGAGTCATGTTTTACAATATAATATGTAGCAAAGCCTGAAAGAACTATACTTTGAATTACTAAGTTATGAAGATGGAGATATTGGCGATGACTTCAGTACCCTACTTATATAGATGTGAGAGATACATCATACAATATAAAGCAATGAAATTGTTGTCGTTGAGCTGTTTGAATGCAAGGAAATTAATTTCGACAAAGTCTGCGGCCGCCACAATTAACAGAAGGGAAGAGTTGCTTCAGAAAGAAGTACACGTACAGATTATGATTATCTGACAGTCCATCGTTATATTGCAAAACATATCTTATGTACACGGCTCTTCAATAATTGAAGGAAAAACCATGTTTTTAAGAAAGTTGATAACTTTTGATTTCCATTTCGTAAGCAGTAAAAAATGGCACTTCATTCACAAGCAAGGGAAATCCACGCATGTTCCACTCGGACTCTATTATTTTAAGGTGAACCCGTGGGATTGAAAATCCATCTATACGTCCTCGTGATAAAACAATGAATTTAGTCCAATTAATACGAATGTTTAATCACACGGGAAATATAGAGAAGAAAGGAAGATTTGAGGGTCAGTCTGTACGTAGCAAAATATTATTGAGGATATGTATAGAGTTAATATATTCTCGATTGGGAGAGAATAAGATATAGCTTTGCCATCAAGAACATTCTAATTAGCCAAATAAAACCTGGCAACGAAGATTGTGACGATAAGAATGAGCAATGCAAAGCGAGTGACATGATTCATTTGAATTCCTGTACAGCCAAATGGAATCTCATTAGATGCTTCTCTGTTAGAAAATTATACTGTACGAGTTTTAGGCCTCCATTTCCTTTTAAAATCATTTATATGGTGAAACTTGCACTTCATGTTCCCACTAAGTAGAAATTGTTATGTAATTACTGGTATAGCTTAGCCGTCAAGAACATTCTAATTAGCCAAATAAAACCTGACAACGAAGATTGTGACGATAAGAATGAGCAATGCACAGCGAGTGACATGATTCATTTGAATTCCTGTACAGCCAAATGGAATCTCATCAGATGCTTCTCTGTTAGAAAATTATACTGTACGAGTTTTAGGCCTCCATTTCCATGGTGAAACTTGCACTTCATGTTCCCACTGTGTAGAAATTGTTATGTAATTACTAGGGGAGAGGACCCAGTAGTCGTACACCCTAACTTCAACACTCTCAAAACATATCATAACGATGAAAAAAATGGCTGATTTTTTTTCAACACCTTCATCAACTAATTAACTACTTATAACTAAGGTTTCAACTCATTTCCATGAAAAATGATATCATTTGTATGCCTCATACTAAAAAGTGTACAAAATCTCATTTTTTGAACCCCTTACCTATCATAGTCAATTCCGACACCGACATTTGAATTGCTCTGCCCCAATACTTGTACATTTTATCATGTGACATTTTTCATATATAACTTTAATATGAACATATAATTATCATTAAAAGCATATTAGATAATTAGTATTTAAATAGTTATATCCATTGTTTAATCACAAATTTTGTAATTATTAAACAAATAATATAATAAATTATCCTTCTTTAAACTAACCTAATATATGAGTAACCTAAAGTATATATAACCAAATGTTATATGTCGATGGCCCTAACCCTAAAAACATATTACAATACCACCACCGACACTCGTCATAAGATAGCGATACCTCCTGTAATGCGACCGCCACAAATCCTCCCATTTGAGCCCTTCTGCAACGTCGCTGCCATGGGTAAGTCATTCCATGCGACTGGTGTAAGTCTTTATCATTATATTTGAAGTGGAACAGTCTTATTTTGGTGCAATGGCTATTCCTGTTCTCTCATTCTTTCCCATGCTTTTGATCAATACCCTTTTCCGAGATGATATTATTGAAAGAATTCATAAATTTGAAGGTTATTTAGCAAAGGGATGTCGATTACTTGATGACTCCAAAGATTTTCAGGTGACTGATGTTTGTTCCTTGTTTTGCGGTGTTTTTATGAATCAATTCGGTTGTTTTTTTATAAAGCTCGCTTGATGTGGATTTTTTTTTAGCTTCTGCCGCCTCTTTCTTCCTCTATTATTTACCCATGTTCATTTGCAAAATGTGGCAACAGTTTAAATCTTCCTAACAGTTTGCTCGCCCATTATTTGTAGGGCATCCTCGTCGTCGCTTGTGCTGTGGAAAGTGGACTGGAGGGGCACACGAAAGGGTTTGGGAGATTGGAATGAGTCCCACCAAAATTGTCTACGGGCGACTGGAACAACACGGAAATGGAGGAGAGGGATGGAGAGTTTTACAAATGTGTCTATGGACACACAAAATTCTGAGGGATTTTGCATATTTCGAGCAGGTAAGGTCTTTATCGGACCTTACTGGGAAAATGACCCAACCATTCCTTTTTACAATTAATACCAAGTTTCATAGTTAATGGGTGTTCATAGATTTATTTATTTTTGTATGATTTGCTCTCTTTGTGTGGATTTGGGCTTATTGTGTTTGGCTTTTAGGCTAAATCTTGTTTGGCTATTAGCCGTTCCTTTCTACTTTTAGGATGTATTCTATTTGGTTTGTTGTAGATCTGATTAATGGCGAGGTCATATGCCATGTCTATTTTTGTTGTTGTCTTAGATAAGGGGTATCTGAATCTCTTGGTCAGGCCCTTTGTAAGACATGTACGAGATGCAAATATTGGAAGTGGTATGACGGAATTGTTTTTGTTCCATTGAGCAAATTTTCCACATGTTTATTAAAAAATCTGGATATGCTTCTTTTCGTTCAAATTTGAGCTTGATTTTTGTTGAAGACTCCATCTGTAATGTGAATTTTGTTGCAGATTTTCCTCTAAGTAGATTTTCTGGATAAAAATTCTCCATTTAGATTTTGATTTTGAATGTTGTTCAGATTGCATTTATAATGGGGGTTTTGCTGAAGATTTCACCAGAGTTGAAATCTCACTAGCTGTAAGAGTCTGAAAGTGTAAGTTAACATACTCAATAGAAAAAGGCACACATTCCAAATCAAATTTGACAAGGTAGTATCCAATATATGTATGATTTAGTAGATAAATGCATCCAAGAGTATATCAACAACATTGGCCTTTCAATCCCCAAATAGCACTATTCTAAAATTTCTCAAATACTATATTACCTACAATAGAACCACTAGAATTTCTCCAATTCCATTGCTCAAATACCATTACTTGCAACTGATATTTCTCAAATACTATTGCCTGCAATAGAATCACTGGTTTAAACATAAGGTTGATTAGTTAAATAGTGTAAGTTCAATGTTGATCATAACCATGTTGTCATCAATTAATTAAATTAATCGAATCATTTTTTAATTCTTTGAACAAAGACCTAAAATTTTATTATTATATCTATATCAAGGGCTGAAACAGGTGTCTGTAACAAAGCATTATACCAATGCATTATACCATATTCTATAACAGGTATCTGTTTGTCCTTGAAATACCATATCACATAACATGAAGAAAATAATATAGGAGACAAAACATGACGAGGTTTTCATTAATTCTTCATATGTAACGTTACAAAACATATAATAGCTTTCAGATTATACCTATAGGCACTACAATATTTTTCAGCTTCTACAAGTTGAAACATAAGCATGACAAGAAATTACATAGTTGGAAACAGTAGAGGTAGGAGAGAAGAACCAGTCTATGGAACATTACAAAATACCAAACTTGTCATTGGAAAATAAGATTGGACTGCTGTTGTAGAAGAGAACATTACAAAATACCAAACTTGTCACTGGAAAATAAGATTGGATTGCTATTGTAGAAGAGGACCTGTCTGTAATATATAACAAAATGGCTAGCTTATGGAATTAGAAATTCTTCTGGTACAAACAAAATGACTAGCTTGTGAATATAGAGGTACTCCATATGAAAATGTCTATAGGATCATTAGTTCACCATAAAGCCAGGGAAGGGTTTAGGTTCCCCTTCAGTACCATCTACTGTAGGATTTTTTGGACTAGCTGAATCAACTTGTGGGGTGATGGAAGTAATGTGCTCAAACATATTTTCATCCAATAACCTACCAATTGGGAATTTCTTGATTGGATAATGAGGGGGGCTTTGGCTAACAACAGCTTGGATGTTGTGGAGGGCAGCATAGGTAGGGGATAGAATGTTGTACATATCCCTCAAAATTTGATGATGCTCCGGTAAGGGGGTTGTTGGAGTACTGTTGTGGCCCACTCTATTTGCATCTGGTTCTGAAATACTGATGTTATAATCAAGTTGCACAGGGCATATATTTTCAATTCCTTCGTTGTATTTCTGTTTTGCCAGTTTACCTTTGCTACAATCTACCTTTTCTTTCTTCTTCAACTCCCTCTCTTTTTGTTGTTGCAACTTTTCCTCTTTCTTCTGTTGCTTTATTGTCTCTCTTTCAAGTTTTTGTGCATCTTTCCTTTTTCTTAGCTCAATTTGTAGTATTTTCTTTTCCTCCAACTGTTGTTTCTTCCTTTCTTTCAGCTCTTGAAGTTCAACTTTCCTTGCTTCTTGTTGCTCTTGCAACATTATGTACTCATTAGATGTAAGTATTTGAGATTTTCTTCCCAATCAGAGAGTAGCTTTATCAGATGGAACAGATCTTTTTGTGACCCTTTCAATTGGTAGCTTCAAAAAACTTCTTAGTGACCCCTGACTACATGACATCTCTTCATCTTCTGTCTCCAAAGCTACAGACCCCTTCAATGCATCTAGATTATGTTCAGCTAGTCCACCTTCATCTTCAGTATTATCTAAATTTGAAGCTTCCAGATTATGTTCACCATATCCAACTTCATCCTCATTATGATCTATAGTTTCCCAAATTTTTGCTTCAGCATAATAATGAACCACCTCTTCTCTTGGCATTGAAGGTGGAGAAGGAATGGATAATGAAATGTCTTCATTTTGAAACTCAATCTGCACTCCCAATTCCTTTGCTCCTTCTTTAACCCAATCAGGTGGATCAAACTGTGTTGGCAAACTCATATCTTCATGCATGCCAGTTTCAAATGGAGTTGAGGGCACAAGATCTACTGGTGGAGTTGAGGGCACAACATCTGGTGGTGGATTTTGGCTTTGAAATGAATCATCTTGTTTCTATTTTGCCATTTGCGCCACACAATCTTTAATGACATCTTCATTATCATAACCAGCTAGCCTTAAAATGCTTGCAATTCCTTCAGCAAAATTTTCATCTTCCACATTGAATGCATCACTTGGCTTCATGTCATTACAAAGAGCATCACTATTCAATGGCCAAATTCCAGTCCTTCGAAAGCCAGCTATAATATTATCAGGTACAAGGGCAAGTTTGAAAGCTTTGCTTGCTAGTTCTGCTAATTCCATTCTCCTTATTTCAATGTGTGGATGTTTAGACATCCATTTTGACCTCTCACATTTGAAATATGACTTGAATGGAGAAAATACACTTACATCCAAAGGTTGTAGTCGATGACTAGTGTGAGCAGGCAATGTAAGAAGATCTATGCCTAAGGATCTTGCCTCTTGGATTGTAGCAAAGGCAACATGGCTTCCATGTCCATCAAAAATAAGGAGATGCCTATTCTTAGGTGAAGCACCACCTGGAACAAATCTAGAAAAATGATGAAGCCAATTTAAGAATAATTCTTTTGTCATCCAAGCATGTTGTTGTGCTGCCATACAAGCTCCAGCTTCACAATTAGCAATGTAATTTTTAAGTCTTCTCTTTTCTTTAAAAAGATAAAATCCTGGTATGCTATGACCTGCAGCATTGATACAACATAGTATTGTAATCCATTCTCTACTTTTGGCTAAGATTTGAGGCACACTTCTACTTCCCAACTTTGCAATCACTTTCATCCCACAGTTTCTGCCTGCTTGCACTCCTGTTTCATCACAATTCCAAATGTGTGTTGGTTCATAATGGTTAGTAGCATACAATTTTGCCAAATTATTATAAAAATCTGCCACAATACATGGTCGTAGCATCACTGCTCTATCCCTATCTAGACCCTCTGCAGTCCTTATTGTCAAATTTGGATGGTGTTTGTGAAATCCAACCCACCATGATCTACTAGGTAATCCATTTTTGAATGGATTTGGCCTTGTTTGGCAAATGTGAGCCACATGTGAGTTCAGTTGAATTGCCTCCAATCCACGACCAAGTTGAGCTAAATCCTTACACCACTCAACAACTTCTAGCTGTTCTTCCAAGGAGAGAATCGTCGGTGGTCCTTTTGTTTTTGTTGTTGTGAGTCCTGCTAGCCAATAAGATAAGCTACTAATAGGGATTCCCCACTTCTTAACTGCTCCTCTTATTGAAAAATAGTTGTCTTCAACATCTTCAATTGCATGTTCCATAGCCTCTTCCGTCCATTGCTTTCCTTGCAACCTTTTCTTATTATTTTGGAATTCAGAGTTTTGAGTTGTGTTATCAGGAGTTGGCTTGGCTGCACTATCTCCATCATCAGAGTCAATAACATTTAATTTAACACCTCGTGCATAACGAGGTCTACATTTTTGGGTAGTTCTTTTGCTTCTTCTCTTCCCTATTTTCATAATACCTAAATAGAACAACAACATGTATTAGATGATGGAAATATTGGGAAAGAATAGTAAGCATAAAGAATAGTAGCATACATTATATGATGGACTATGACAGATTATATGAAACTAACTTTGATCTTGTTTCTGTTATAAAATGTTGTTATAGAATGCTATTATAATACTGTTAATGATGGACTGTGACAGATTATATGAAACTAACTTTGATCTTGTTTTTGTTATAGAATGTTGTTATAGAATGCTATTATAATACTATTATAGTATGTTGTAATAGTATATTGTTATGGTATGCTATAATAGTATGTTGTTATGGTATGCTGTAATAGTATACTGTTATGGTATGTTGTTATAGTATACTGTTATGGTATGCTGTAATGGTATGCTGTTATGGTATGTTGTAATAGTATGTTGTTATGGTATGCTGTTATAGTATGCTGTTATAATATGCTATTTTAGTATGCTGTTATAATACTATGAAGCAAGCTTTTTTTGAATAACAGCATCCTATTACATAGTAGATTATGACAAAAATAGTATGGTATGCTATTTATTTTTTCAAATGTTGTAAGCTATTATGACAGAAATAGTATAAATAACAACATACTGTAATATGAATAACATTGGAAAAGTGTTGTAAGCTATTATGAAAGAAATAGCATAAATGAAAACATACTATAATATGAATAACATTGGAAAAGAAGAACAACATATGTTATATCATGTTATACTATGATGGATTGTAAGAGCATACCTTAAAAAAATGGTAGAATTAAAATACCTGGATGGTCAATTGGGCCCTCTAATATTGTGATAAACTGATGCCTCTGGGCCCTCTGATATTGTGAAAAAATTATGCTACTGATATTATGATAAATTGATGCTACTGTGCCCTCTGATATCCTCAGCAACTAAGTTCAACGTGACAATGCAGTCACAGAGAATGCATACAGATTTGTAAAGGAATAATTTCAATACATGTCATATTAATACCTATAACTAGAACTTTTTCCCTCCCAACACTTAGAATTTGAAATTTGAATCTAGTTGATCTGTGACATACAAACTCTGTGGCCTTTTCTAAGACTTTTGAAATGGTCAATCCATGGCTTTCAAACTCTGTAATTTGATTGGCTTGCATTTAACTTTGTGGTGTTCAAGAACAAATTTTGAATAATGGTGCATTAATTATTTGATTTGAATGGATTCGGGAGCTCAAACAAATCTATCTTTACCATTGCAGGTACTCCAATTTATTGCATCTACTCCAGCTTTGCTTGTAAAATACTCCAAACTTTGCTTGCAAAATGCTCCAACTTTGTTGATCGATCACTCTAATTCTAGCATTTTGGTTTCAAATATTGTCAGAGATGATTTTACTTTTGTCAGAGATGGGATGATTGTTAAACAAAAGAATATTTATGTAGATTTGTTTAGGTGTTGGTAGTTGAACAACAATGCAGTAGTCATCAATCAGACATTAAGCAAGGATTTGACATCTTGTCCATGAGTTGAGATAGCTATTTTGTAGATTTTGTACCATTTTAAATATAACATTTATTGCATGTATCTTGATATTGTATATATAGTAGTTTGACTTATTCTAAGTAACATTTAAATGAGTAATATATGAAACACAGAATGAATGTTTTTGTCTAGAAGTGGTATCAAATATAGTAAATCAATGATCTAGCCAAGAATATTTTATAGTGATTTAGTTTGAAGTAAATATTGATAAATTTCATTTAGCAAAGTTACTATCTTATTGTTTGATTAATAGACTACATTGATACTATAGTTGGCCCAGATAATCTTAATGGCATTCACAACTATTGGTACCTATTTACTTGTTCAAGTACCGGGTCCTCTCCCCTATTCGGAGAAAAAGTGGACTCTCTTTTAAAACATTTCTAATGAATTCATTTTTCCTCTCTTTTCTAGTTCAAGTTTATTGGACGTTCCTAATTTATTTTTTGCCACGGTTAATATTGATTGTATCAAATAATAAAATTTTGTAAGTATATGTTAATACATATTATAATTTATTAAAAAAAAATTTAACATGTTTTTGAAATCAGTTAGACATTTATGACAATACTTAAAAAAATTTACTCCATGTTAATATCTAAATGATAAGTTACTTATAAAAGTTGACAAATTATTAAACTAATACTTGTCAAATTTTACATTCAAAAATATTAAACAAACAAAAAACATTCAACAATTATTGATTTGTAAAATCCTAAACATTTTAATGCATATAAAAACAAAAGAATCTCTTAGATTGTCTTGAAATGTTGTGAGAAAAGAAGAAAAACATTGCAATGAGATCTTCACATTGCTTGTCATAATTTCTTTTTAAAAAAAATAATTTAGAATCATATTTAACTAGATAAAATGCTTACATTCTATCTTCTCCTTAACATGAAAAATATTTGGTCCCTAAAATACTCATGCAAGCATGGCTTTGTAGCACCTATATTGTAAAAGAATTTGTGCAATTTAAATATTAAAGTCAAATGTATTTTTGACAATACATGTGTTTCTTTTTGGTAGTGAAACACAACATCTTATTTAGGGAAGGAAAAACATGTTTATGTTAACATGTATGTGTTTTGGGTGCCTAAACTTCAGTGTTTCTATTTTGGTCTCTACTAGAGTGTTAGGAAAGTATTCTTTTTCTTCTTTTTTTTGTGTTTGTGTTCAAGACATAGAGAGATAGAGAACAATTTTTATATGTTCTATTGGAGTATTTATAAAATACTTGTATAATCTATCCTATCTCACTTATAGATCACTCATAGTATTTATTCAACTTATTTTGTCTATAACTCAAAGTTGAGTAGGAGGAGGTGAGAATATTTATGAGTTTCTTCTACCTTAACTACACTTGAGCGTACTATCACAATGAGTACTTCTCCCAATAACACCAATTAGATCAGCACACTAGCTGATATTACTTGCAACAAATCATTTTGTACACACATATATTACATCTTCAACACTCCAAAGAATTTAGAAAACACCACAAAATGAATCTAAAACTTAGCTCTGATATCATATTAAAAAATAGAGAAACAATACTCAAGAACATCGACATGAGAGGAAGAATTAGCAACTTGATATTATTGAATAATGGAAGCCTATTTATACAACTGAATGAACAATCTACATACCTAAAATAGTGTAAAGGAGATTGACAAGAAAATCTTAAGAGTTTGACAACAGACTAAGAGGATTTGACACCACAACAAGAGTAATATATAAGTGGGCTACTCTAGAAAACTAACTGGATCTATGATAAAGATCTAAAGTTAGTCAGTTGTTCAAACTAGAACTCCATGATACAACTACAACTAAACTAAAGTCTTGCTGCCAATAACTCAAACTTGAGTTGCCACATGTGCAACTAGTTATTCATTATTATAAGACTCCCCCTTAAGGAATAAAAAAAATTTGTTTAACCCCTAACCTCTCTCTAAATGTTACAAACTTTATTTTTCCCAATGACATAGTAAATATGGCAGCTACATTGTCATTGGTATTACAATATTTCAGCTCTATCTCTAGAGACTGAATTTTCTCTCTTACAAAATGATGTTCTGTTTCAATATGCTTTGATCTTACATGATAAATAGGATTTCCTCAAATTTTTATTGTTCTTTGATTGTCACACTTGATTGAAGTAGGCCCCTCTTGCTTTTGTCCCATATCTTCAACAATTCTCCTTAGCCAAATTGCTTCACTTGTAGCACTACATAATGCTTTGTACTCAGCTTTAGTATATGAAAGACAAATAGTTTGTTTGTTCTTGCTACTCCAAGAGACAACACATGATCCTTTTTTTAATGCATAGCCATATTTTGATTTACAATCATTTGGACCTCCTTCCCAATCAGAATCAAAATAACTTGTCAAATCAACATTCAAATGGTTAGTATATTCAATGCCAAAAGATATGCTACCTCGTAGATATCAAAGGACTCTTTTTCTAGATTCCAATGAACCTCAATAGGATTAGCCATGAATTGGCTAAGTATGTTGACTAAATATGAAATATTAGGTCTTCTAGTGGTCAAGTAGTTTATACTTCCCACCATCTTTCTATACAATGTCACATTGACTTCTAAAGTGTCACTATCACAAGAGAGATTGAAATTTTGTTCCAATCGAGTACATGTTACTTTACACTCTTGCTCATTAAACTTATAGATTAACTTCTTTGAATACTTACTTTGAGTAATCAAAGTTCTACCATTTTATTTCAACTCTTCAAATCTTATTTTTCCAAGATTCTTCATTTGAAATGCCTGTGACAGAGCTGCTTTGATTGTATCAATCAACTATATAGAACTTCATGTTATGATTAAGTCATCCACATGCAAATGGATCAAATCAATATGCCCCTTTTGATCATTCTTTATGCACAAATTTGGATCATTATTACTTTTGATATATGCTTGTTGAAAGAAGATTTTATCAATTTTCTTATACCATGATCTTAGTGCTTGTTTGAGACCATATAATGCCTTTTTAAACTTGCATACCAAATTCTCTTTTCTCTATTTTACAAAACCTTTAGATTGAATAAGATAAATTTTCTCTCTTAAATCACCATTTAAAACTGCTAATTTAACATCCATTTGATAAAGAACTCAATCAAATTTAGTAGTAACTGCAATAATTAGTCTAGTAGTATTTATTTTAGCTAATGATGCAAAAGTATCCTCATAATCAATTCCTTCCTTTTGTGAGTATCCTTTTGCAACTAATCTAGGTTTGAATTTATCAACGATGCAATCATCATTAAACTTTTTTTTGAACAACCATTTACAAGCAATAGGAAATTTATTTACTAGTAGTTCAGTTAGTTCCTAGGCTACATTGTTCACAATTGAAACATATTATTCATGCATTGCATTCATCCATTCTATATGATTCTTAGCTTCTTAAAATTTTTGAGGTTCATCTACACTCATTATTTGAGTCATTAACTCATAATCATTAAACTTGATTGGCGCCTTGATTTACCATGTAGATCTTCTTACTTCTTCATTATTGGATGGAATGGGCTCACCTTGACTTGTCTCATGCCCACTTTTATCATGATTTTTTTGATCTAAAATATCTAAACTTTCATTATCTTCTTCAAGTAGTTTTAATGAAATGGTTTTGTCCACCTTTTCTTCATCTTGAACATCATCTACAAATTCATGAAATATGACATCTCTACTAGCAACCACCTTATGAGTAGTAGGATTATACATCCTATAGGCCTTGTGATCAATACAATAACCAAATATACATTTGAATGACTTTGCATCAAGTTTCCTTCTATTCTCTTTTGGAATATGACTATATGCCTTACTTCCAAAATATTCTCAAATAACTAACAACTAGCTTAATTTTAGGAAGAGCTTCATAAGGAGTTTTTTTTGCAAGATACTTAGTGGGTCTTCTAGTTAACAAATAGTTAGTTTTATTAATTGCTTCAGACCACACATTATTAGGGAGATTCTTTTCTTTCAGCATACTCCTAGCACATTCAACAATTGTTCTATTTTTTTTTTCAGCTACAGGATTATCTTTAGGATTATGGACAATTGTATATTGCTTAATAATTCCATTATCTTTGTAATAGTTCACAAAATTATCTGCAGTATA
Organism: Cupressus sempervirens; assembly: GCA_028749045.1. Lineage (NCBI taxonomy): Eukaryota > Viridiplantae > Streptophyta > Pinopsida > Cupressales > Cupressaceae > Cupressus > Cupressus sempervirens. Next base: position 968,342,243 of record CM053792.1, on the reverse strand, counting down.
CTCCCCCCCTTTGATTTAATCTAAGAATCTTAACATTGTGATTTTTTTTCTTTTATAACATTGTTTCAAATTCTTTGAACCATTAAAGAACTTCACTCTTATTCCTTAAGAAATACATCCAAGTGTATCTAGTGAAATCATCAACAAATATAAGAAAGTAAGATGCTCCCCCAAGTGATTGAGTTTGAATAGGAACACACACATTTGAATACACTAATTCAAGGATAGTTCTTTCCTTTACATTGGTTCTTGTTGGAAATTCAATTCTATGTTGTTTTCCTAATGCACATCCATCACAACTAACTTATTCATTATTAAATGTTCGAAGACCTTGCACCATATCTTTTCTTTGTACAAAAATTAGAGCTTTTAAATTTAAATAACCATACCTCTGATGCCATAGCTCTTTAGTAGATACACATGTAGTAGTAATTTGTTGATAATAGATTATTGAAGAAGGAGATTGTTAAAGAGGGAGATTGTATATTTTCAATCATTGTTTTGTCACTAATGTCAAATCTACTATTTTTTAGTAAGACAACTTCTTATATGATTTAAGTACTATTACATATTTGATTGATGAAGAGGATTTGATGAAATGATGTAACAATAGCACTTAGAGGAAAGATTGAGTTATGCTTATGAAAAGAAGTAAAAGAATCAATTAAGATAGTGATAACATGATGTATTGATTATCTAATTAAGGTTACAAAGGTTGGTTGCACTAAGAAAGTTTAGAAGAACAAGTTACACAAAGTTTGTCTGCCAATCTTAACTGAGTGGAGAGTAGGTGCTGAGCAAAGTCAGTGAAAGTTGAGTAGAAAATTAGTTGGAGCTGAGTAAATGCTTATTCTAGTGTATGTGGAGTAGAAGAATAGATGTTGAGTAAAGTTTAGTTGATGTCGAGCACTAGTAAACTTTAGTTTGTGCCAAGTGATTTTACAGAGGATGTCGAGCAACATAGTATGTGTTGAGCATTAGAAGCTAGATAATGTCGAGTGGCTATATTATTTAAAAGATAATGAATTTGATGGATCTAAGTCGAAAAGTTCATTTTCATGGATTATGTGAACTGGGTGGAAGATAAGATTGATGAGTTGGAGGCACAGAAATCAAGATAAACCATTTTTAGGTGAATTCAAAGAGGATTCAATGAGAAGTTTCTAGAAGAGATATGGAATGTGGGATAGATTCATTGCATCCTAGATAATCCATCCAAACCCTAAATTGGATGATGGAGAATGAGCAGAAAAAGATCTTAATTTCCTATTTATAAGAATGAATGGTCAGAAGAAAAGGTTGTCATGTGCGAGAACCTAAGGAAGACAAGGAGTCAAGGGTTTTTCTTCATCAAGTGACCTAAGAGAAGTGTAAGAATTTGGCTTAGGCTAGAATTCACCCAAGAAATAAGAACTCAACACAAGCATATAGTAAACCAATATAGAGAGTATGATCAGAATAAAAAAATTCATTCAATATCCATATTAGCCACATCAAGAGTACAATAGGAGTGCCTGTATATAAAAGGCCTTTGGAGAGCTTCTAGAATGCATAGAAGTTAGCATCATGATAAGTCATACAACTAGGTACATGTCCACTAGATATGGGTTATCCTTTATTAAGCACAAAATTAAGTGTGATGATGTGAGGATAAGCCTACAATGGTGTATCACACAAATTAGTGGTGTAGACAACATGTGCTAAATTAGAAGTGCAAATAACTGTATTTTCAACATGACAACTCAATGAATGATGTAAACTCTAGTGTTGTAGACACCATGTGCATAATTAGAGTTGTGTATTTCTATGAGAGTACAGAAACTCCTAAGTGTCTCACCTAAATAAATAATAAAATAATACATTAACCTAAGTAAGCTTGAGTAAGTGTAAATAGTAAATACTTATTTACACCAACAAGAAGAGTATATAATGGCATGTTAAGCAAGAAGACTTAAGGGTATGAATGCTTGAAGGGTGAACAAGCTATCAAAGCTATAATGAGTGAAGGCCAAGAATAATGGAGGACTGAAACAAAGATCTATGATATGCAAATGGAGCTATAAGTTGTTATTAGATCAAGCATTACTATTACTCTCTAATAATTGTACCAGTCTAGGGTAAATCCTTTGGATTAAGGTTGATCTAAAAGTCATTTGTAAATCCTTTAACTAGGCAACATTCCAAGTGAATGGTCTAAAGTTCTCTAACAAGGATCACTCCTGACATGGTGATTGAAATCCTTTAACATGATCACATTTAATAGTGTGTATTGTAACCTTTAATAGGGTTGGCCTTTCATATGACATTATTTCAAAAGAGTGAAAAGAGTAGCATGTTATTGGTGGTTTTTCCCAAATTGGGTTTCTATGTAAATCATTGTGTCAAGTGTGTTGATGAATCTATTATGTTTCATGTTTACATTTCTACAAGTTGATTTGATAGTAACCTACAAAGTTTTAGGTGATTGCATAATCTTATGGATGCAAGCATGAAGATAAATGTTTTATGGGTTCACTAAACTGTGAAAAGTTTTATTTATACATCTAGACCTTGGATAACTGATTCACCACCACCCCCTCTTAGTTATTCTAAAGTATTCCAACAATTGGTATCAAAGTCATCTGCTTAAGAGGACTAGTTTGAAGGTACTAGAGGCACAATGATCAAGATGTCAAAAAAGGAAGTACCCAAGCTCAATAGAGATAAATTTCTTACATGGAAAATTTTGATGAAGCTACACGTTGGAGGACTTGGAGACCATGCACAATCTACCATTATCATTAAGCATGTTAACCTTGCTTGAGCACCAACTACTAAGGATATGAGAAAGAAGAAAGAACACAATTAGACAATGCTGGAGATTGCCTCTGCCCTAAGCTATGTTGAATTTGATGATATCAAAGGTCTTGACAATGCAAAGAAAATATGGGATGCCCTAACCATTATCTATGGAGGAGATGCAAATTTTCTAAGAGCCAAAACTAAAAGTCTCAGAGGTAAGTTTGATGATATGAGAATGGAAGAAGGTGAAAATATTGCTTAATATGTTGCACGGATAAAAAAAGTTGTTAATGCAATAAGAGAAGCTAATAGTAAAATAGATGATGATACTATGCTAAGAATTTTTTTGAGAACACTACTGACTATATATGCTATTACAGTTTCTACAATTCAAGAACTAAGATGTATGTTAGGAAATGATCTATCACTTGAAGGTCTAGTATGTAGACTCACTACTTTTGAGCTATCTAACTTTGATAATTACAAATATGAAAGTATTGAATCTACTTTCAAAGAAAAGGTGTCATTGAAGGAACCTAATAAGAATAAAAGGAAAAAGAAAAGAAAAGGTATGTGTCTAGTTACAGTGATACATATGAGGAGGAAGTAGAATAGCTTGGAGCACTACTGGAAAGAAGATTCCATAAAGGTAAAGGCAAGTTCAAAGGTAAATTACCTATCATTTGTTTCAATTGCAATCAAGTTGGTCATATTGCTACTGGATGTCTAGAGAAGAAGAACTATAGAGGTGGTGACAAGTATAGAAATAGAAGAGACGAAGACAACAAGGACTACAGAGATAAAGGCAAAAAGTCATGTTGCATTGTTGAAGAGGAAACAAGAGATGAGTCTGATGAACATGATGATGAAGTGGTGTATGTTGTAATGAAGGAAAAATTGGATGAAGATGAGGCAAATACACTTGTGACTTGTGTGAACAAGAATGATAGATGGATCATTGACAGTGGGTGTTCACATCATATGACTGGAGAAAAAAGTAAGTTCATTACCTTGAATTATTATAATGGAAATAGTGTAAGATTTGGTAATGATGCACCATGTTTAATAAAAAAAAAGGTTTCTATCAAGCTCATAGATAAGATTTTATGTGACAATGCTTACTATGTTGAAGGACTTAACTATAATTTTTTGAGTGTGTCACAACTAAATAATTTGGGTTGTAAGGTTGAGTTTGAAAACAAGATTGCTAAAATATATGACACAAATGAAATATTGATTGGAAAGGGTGATCAAACTAGGAGTAATCTATTCTATGTTGATATAGAGGATGACACTTGTCTAGTTATAAAACTGATGATGTGTGGTTGTGGCACAAAAGGTTATATCATTTCAATTTTGATAACTTGGTCAATATTAGTAACATTAGAAAAGTTAGAGGTTTACCTAAGTTGAAGAACCCTGATAATATAATGTGAAAACAATATTAGTTAGGAAAAATGAAAAAGTCAAGTTTCAAGAGTAAAACTCTCACCTGGACCAATTAGTGTGCAAAGCTACAAAAGAGATAAGTACATTATGCTATTTATTGATGACTATTCTAGAATGATGACAATTATATTTTTAAAACAAAAATCTAATGCTTTCCAAATGTTTAAGTGGTACTTAGAAAAAGTTGAAGAGGAAATAGGTAAAACTCTTAAGTGTTTGAGATCTGATAGAGGAGGAGAATTCACATCACATGATTTTGAGACATTCTATAATGAGGAATCAAAAGATAGACATCTGCACCTAGAACCCCTCCACAAAATGGAATACCTAAAAGGAGAAATAGATCTATAATTTTAACCGTGCTAAAACAATCATGATGGAGAAAAATGTTGCTTTGAAATTTTGTAGAGAAATTGTAAGTATAGCTATCTATACCTTGAATTGTGTACAAGTAAAGAAAGGTACTCATTCAACACCTTTTGAACTATGATATGGATACTCACCCAATGTAAAATAATTTAAGGTATTTGGAAACAAGTGTTACATTCTTAAAGACTTTGGGAATGGTAAGCTAGATGCAAAAAGTGAAGAAAGTATATTTCTAAGATACTCCACAAGAAGTAAAGCTTATAAGTGTTTAAATACTAAAACTAACAAAGTTGTGGAAAGTGTAAATGTAAATTTTGATGAATATATAGAAGTACATGAGGCTGAACCTATAAAAGAACAAGAAGAATACAAATAATTTGTATAATTTTATGAAGGAATGCCTACTAAAGAAGATGTTGCAAATCAAGCTACAAACCAACAACATGTTTCAGTGACTGCCGAGTCACATCCTATGAATTCTGAGTTGTATTTAGGAATTGAGCTACATTCAAATACTGAGTTATAGAATAAAGTTGATGCACATTTTTATTCTGAGATTAGTGTACATGAAAGAGATGTTGAACTACTTGACAAATATGTGCACAATGGCTTTGAAGTTGAAAGAAAATTTGAAGAAACTAGAGCTAGACCAAGATTGTCCAAATATGTCAAAAGACATCATCCTGCTACACAATTTATTAGGGATAAAGATGCTATACCAATGACAAGAAATATATTGAGAAATGATACATGTTCATTGAGTATGAAGGAACCCAAATTAGTGAGAGATACTTTAGAAGATGTGGACTAGAGTAAAGCCATAGAATAAGAGATTGAACAAATTGAGAAAAACAAAACATGCACTCTATTTCGTAGACTAGAAGACAAAAATGTGATTGGCACCAAGTAGGTATTCAAAAAAAAGCTAGATGAAAATGGTGAAGTCACAAGGAAAAAGGTAAGATTACTTTGCAAGGGATATGCACAAGAGGAAGGTATTGACTATGGAGAGATATTTTTCCCTATTGCCAGATTGGAAGGAGTAAGAACTCTACTTGCTTATTCTGCATACAAACCTTTCAAAGTTTATCAAATGGATGATAAATCTGCATTTCTAAATGGCATATTAGAGGAAGAATTTTACATAGAACATCCAATAGGATTTTTTGATGTTAACAATAAGAACATTGTATGTAGATTACAAAAATCTCTATATGGTTTGGAAAAAGCACCAAGAGCATGGTGTGGGAGACTTCATAATTATCTTATGAAGATTAGATTTGAAAGGGCTACTAATAACAAAAATTTATACATGAAGAAAGAGAAAGAAAAATATATTTAGTTATCTAAAGTTTTTGTTGATGATATCATGTTTGGAGGTCAAGATGCTTTATGTAAGGATTTTTCAAATCAGATGAAGTGAGAATTTGAAATGTCTATGTTTGGAGAGATCGAATTCTATATGGGTTTGCAAGTATATTAGATGAAATATGGTATATACATCACTCAGTCAAAGTATGTCAAGGAAATACTAAATATTTTTGGATTAGAGGGTTCCAAACTAGTAAGTACACCTATGGTGACATGACACAAGTTGTCAAATAATGATGATCTAGCTGAGGTGAATCAAACATTGTATAGGTCTATGATTGGCAAGTTACAATATGTCGTACATAGCAAACCCAATATTGCATTATCTATAGGGGTAGTTTCAAGATTCTTTGCTAATCCCAGGGAGAATAAATTGATAGATGTAAAGAGAATAGTGAGATATCTAAAAGGAATAGAGGAATATGGTCTATACTATAAGAAGAATAAAAATTTGGAATTAAGAGCCTACACTGGTGCTGATTGGGATGGAAACATTGATGATAGAAAGAGGACCAATGGAGGAGCATTTTTCATAGGCAAGAGGTTGGTTACATGGAGCAGAAAGAAACAAAACTACACCTCACAATCTACTATTGAAGTTGAATATGTCACTACTACTATAAATTGTACAAACATTGTATGGATCAAATAGTTACTTAAAGGTATGAAGGAAGAGATCATAGAACTAGTGACACTTTATTGTGATAATACAAGTGCTATAAACATATCAAAGAATCTTGTGATGCACAAAAAGACTAAGCACATTGCAATCAAGTATCATTACTTGAGAGAATTGGTTCAAGATAAAGAGGTGAAGTTAGAATATGTTAACACTAAAGAGAAAATTGTTGATATCTTCACAGAACCATTACCTAAGGATGCTTATGAGTATCAAAGAGGTAAACTAGGGGTGATACCCCTATCAAAGGCTATCTAAGTAACAAGAGGAGTGCCCTGCATCAAACAAGCTGATGTTAATATATTACACATTGATGCCGTGGATCTTACTTTAGGAGTTGTCTAAAGTAATCAAAGAGGTGAAACTATAAATCAATCATAAGTAAGGTAATAGAGGGAGAAACTGAAGGAATTGAAGAAGCCCATATCTTCATGTTAAGATGACAAGTCTTTAGCATTGTTGTCAAAGAGGGAGATAATTATTCATCAAAGAGAAGATAATATTAGAGGGAGATAAAGGGAGATATTTACTAATCTTAGAGATAGTTGTTGATCAGGAGAACAAAGATAGATAACATCTACCTAGTGGGAGGGATATATAAGAGGAAATTCTGAGGGAGTCATAAGGAAAACTTTTGTAACCTATTCAGAAGATGGAATTTTTTGATAGAGGGAGAGATTTTAATACAAGGAACCATTTTCTTTTTGGTACTGTCTTATTGTTTTAACCTAGTCAGTTTGGTTGACCAGTTTGGTTTGCCATCAGTGTTAAAGAGGAAGATGATTAATAATAGATTGAAAATAGATTGTTGAGGAAGGAGATTGTTAAAGAGGGAGATTGTATGTTTCAAACATTGTTTTGTCACTAATGTCAAACTTGCTATTTGCTAGTAAGATAATTGCTTATAGATTTAAATACTATAACTTATTTGATTGATGGAGAGGATTTGATCAAAAGATGTAACAATAGCACCTAGAGGAAAGGTTGAGTTATGATTATGAAAAGAAGTACAAGAATTAGATAAGACAGTGATAACATGATGTATTGATAATCTACTTAAGGTTACAAAGGCTAGTTACACTAAGAAAGTTTAGAAGAACAAGTTACATGCAAAGTTTTTTTTCCAATCTTGACTGAGTGGATAGTAGGTGCTGAGCAAAGTCAATGCAAGTTGAGCTAAAAATCAATTTGAGCCAAGTAAATGCTTATCCTAGTGTATGCTGAGCAAAATAATAGATTTTGAGTAAAATTTAGTTGGTGTTGAGCACTAATAAACTTTAGTTCATGCCGAGTGATTTTACAAAGGATATCGAAAAATGTAGTATGTGATGAACATTAGAGGCTAGATAATCTTGAGTGGCTATTTTATTTAAAAGATTGTGAATTTGATGGATCTGAGCTGACAAGTTTGTTTTCTTGGATTGTGTGAACCAAGTGGAAGATAAGATTGATGAGCTAGAGGCATAAAATTCAAGATAAACCATTCTTAGGTGAATTCAAAGAGGATTGAAGGAGAAGTTTCTAGAAGAGATATGGAATGTGAGATAGATTCATTTCATCCTACCTAATCCATCTTAACCATAAATTGGATGATGGAGAATGAGTAGAAAAAGATCTTAATTTCCTATTTATAGGAATGGCTCGTTAGAAGTAAAGGTTTTCATGTGTGAGAACTTAAGGAAGACAAGGAGTCAAGGGTTTTTCTTCATCAAGTGACTTAAGAAAGAGTCTACAATGACATGTTAAGAAAGAAGGCTTAAGGGTGTGAATGCTTGAAGGGTGAACAAGCTATCAGAGCTACAATGAGTGAAAGCCAAGTAGAATGGAGGACTAAAACAAAGATCTGTAATTTGCAAATGGAGTTGTATGTTGTTATCAAATCAAACATTACTATTGCTCTCTAATAATTGTATCAATCTAGGGTAAATCCTTTGGGTTAAGGTTGACCTAATAGTCATTTGTAAATCCTTTAATTCAGTGACATTCCAAGTGAATGGTCTAAAGTCCTCTAACAAGGGTCACTCCTAATAGGGTGATTGAAATCTTTTAACTAAGTCACATTTAACAATGTGCATTGTAACCTTTAACATGGTTGACCTTTTATGGGGCATCACTTCAAAAGAGTGAAAAGAGTAGCATGTTATTGGTGGTTTTTCCTAAATTGGGTTTTCACATAAATAATTGTGTCAAATGTGTTGATGAATCTGTTATGTTGCATGTTTACATTTTTGCAAGTTGATTTGATAGTAACCTACAAAGTTTTAAGTGATTGCATAATCTTATGGATGCATGCATGCAGATAAATATTTTACGGGTTCACTAAACTGTGAAAAGTTTTATTTATACATTTGGATGTTGGATAACTAATTCACACCCCCCCAATTATTCTAAAGTATTCCAACAACAATTGCATGATGACATTCCAATTTGACATCAACTTTATACAAACCTCCCATCCTAATTCCTTCAACAATCACATTATTGTGATTTTCCATATCTATAACTTGACAACATGTCTTCAAGAACTTAAATTTGATCAACAATTTCTAAAACTGAATCAAATTCTTCTTAATTCTTGGGACATACATAACATTAGAAAGTTTCTTTACATGACTGTTTGGTAGTTGTATACTTAGATCACCACATCATTCTACATCACGTGATCTATTATCTCCTAATAGATCTTTCCACCATCCATTTTCTCTTGAATATTTTTGAACCAACTTTTATGACATGACTCATAGATTAATGCCCTTGAATCTATAAACCAATCATTACAATCACTAAATTCAGCTAAAAGAGTATAGTTAGAAAAAGCAACTTTAAATCATGCAGGTTATCACTTATTGTATCCTCATCAGTCACAAAATTACCCTCATATTTTTTGTTTTTGGATTCATTGTTTTTCTTTTCGTAACATTCATATGAATGATGACCATGTTTGTGACAATAATTACAATTTCTACTTTTCTTTACATTTGGTTTTGATGCTTCTTATTATGATACCTTTCCTCTTCTTTGTTACTTTGGTTGTCAAACTTACCTCATCCTTTTTTCTTTGACCATTGGTTTCCTTTATATACCTTCTTATCTTTCACCATCAAAGTTGACTCTACATTTTGAGATCTAATAGTCACATGGTTCTTTCTCTCCCCTTCTTGTAGAAGGATACCTTCAAAATTCTCAAAAGAAGGTTTAGTTTCTCTTGCAACCAAAATAGTAATGAAAAATTGATAATCACTAACCATTCTATTCAAAGTAATTGATACTAGATCACTATGAGATACTTGTTCACCAATATTAGCTAACTTATCCCTCAATCCCTTAACTCTTGATAGAAATTCACTAACACTTTCATTTACTTCCATTTCGATAGACAATAATTTTCTCTTTAAAACATAATTCTATTTGAGTTTGAATCTAATAAAAACCTTTCAAAGTTGACAATGTACCCTTAGAAGTAGTAACATTTCTTATGTGAGGGAAAATTGAGTCTTTTACTAACATACACAAGAGAATCTTGGTTCTTTTCTCCCAATATTTGACAATAGTTGGTGTTGTTGTAGGTTTTGTAGGCTTGGCCTCTTTGAAATTTACAATGACCCAAACATTATGCCCCTCCATTAGAGTCTACATCTTCAACTTCCAATTAACATAATTGGTACCATCTAATAATCTACAGTATTGGCCATCATGAAGAACAAGAGAAAACTAAAAGGAAATTTTGACCAAAAATAATTGGAGTACTGTCAGAATGTATACGTCTCCCAATAAAACCAATTAGATCAACACACTAGCTAATATTACTTCCAGCAACTCCTTTTACACACACACATATTGCATCTTCAAGATTCCATAGAATTTAGAAAACACCATAAAATGAATCTCAAACTTAGATCTAATACAATATTCAAAAATAAGAAGCAATACTCAAGAAGAAAATAGATAGGAGAAGAAGAACTAGCAACTTGATATTATTGAATAATAGAAGCCTACTTATGTAGTTGAACGAACAACCTACATACCTAAAATATTGCAAGGGATATTTACAATAAACTCTTAATAGTTTGACAACATGCTAAGAGGATTTGACACCACAAACAAAGTAATTGACAAGTGGACTACTCTAGACAACTAACTGGATCTAAGATAAAGATCTATAGTTAGTCATTTGTTCAAACAAGAACTCTATGGCACCACTACAATTAAAATAAAGTCTTGCTGCCAACAGCTCAAACTTGAGTTGCCACATGTGTAGCTAGTTATTCATTATTATACACCCACCCCCACACCCCCCCCCCCCCCCCCCAAAGGAATAACCAAATTTTATCCACTAAATTTTAAAAAATTCTCCAACAAGATCAACCTCTCGTTATGCTAAGATTGACCATATCAAAGAACTATATCAATAACTAGCTCTAATATCATTCTAATGTAGTACAAGGTAGGTTAGTATGCAAAGGAGATGATGAAGCCACTAAAAATACAACACAAAAGAAGTACACATGATATAATTGCAAGAAAAACTTTTAATATAAATAGATACTCAATTATGCCAATATTACATTATTATCCATTGGTATATAAGACAACTCTCATGATAAAATATACTATATTATAGACTATAAGGCCTTCTTGGTTATGGCCAATGTACATTCTATATTACACACCAAAGTTTGATATCCAATATTCTTCTAAGTATCTTACTGAATTATATTACCTCAATGATGATGTTCCTAAGGCTTAAGGACATTACATATATAGCCATACGGACACATAGTCGGCTTTGACATCCCAATCCCCAATAATAGGAAACACACATTAAAATAGGATTGATCCTTAATGAATTAATGACCAAATACATAATACATTAGATAAAATTATGTGGTATTAGGTATAGGTCCACATTATAACCAAGTGCCTAGATCGAAGAGTGCATAAGATATATCTTAAATATAAAACTTTTCTAAATTAAAATGTCAGACATCAGATGAAGAGAAACATAGGAAAACAACACCCAAGAAGATGAAACATAACTTCAACAAGTTGTCACACATGATTATGGGCACTTAGGGTAATGATCCAAGATATGTCCCCAATATTAAGCTAAGCCCATAAAATCTACAAATAACAAACAATATTCTTCCAAGACAAACTATCAGACAAATAACCATAAAATAGAAAACAACAAATATATTTTTGGGTGATGCAAGACTTCCAAAAACTCAAGGAGGCTACTACATCAAAAAAATAATATTTTGGATAATAAGTGGAGTTAAGGGATACTTGAATGAATTCCCTCAATATTTTGTGTATCTTTTCTAGAAGACATCCAATGTAATATTGGGATAGAAGAGGCCATATTATGTGAATCAATAAATATTAATCATATGCCTCCTCAAGCTTGAAATGTGTGCATAGATAATGAAATTTATGTTAAAAATATGATATATTGTATGCTTGATGGTTTATTTATTAGGTATTGTACTTCCATTCATATTAAATTCAAGGTTGTCTATTAAATTTTTTTTAACATGGAGCATTGTTTTAGTATGTGCTGAGTTCAAATCTAGTGTGTAGTTAATTTATTTGTTGAGTTAGAGTATGTGGTTGATATGAGAGACTCAAAGATGTCTTAAGATGATGTGTGCACAATTTAATTTATTGCACATAGATATTGAGAATGTTATGATATATTAAAGCATTATAGGTTTACTAGATTAAAAAATTTGTTATAGGTGATGAATAATTTGATTAATCTATCAAATTTGTGATGATTTAGATATTGTAATTCAAGATTTACTATCTATTCTTAGTAATGTAATAATTTATATTAATGTAGATTTAAAAAAAATTTGGAATCCATGTTTTGAATTGATTGAAGTATAATGAGTAGAAAATATAAGAACATTTAGAATAGTTTAAGTTTTATCCTCAACCAATAGGATTTGGGTTGACTATAGTAGAACATTCATGATGTAAAGTGAGGTTATGATTTTTCACCAATGGGTTATTTTGAATTGGTAATACATTGGTAATTTTGATAAAATTTATTGAAGTAAAAAATCTTCATTGGAAAAAGTGAAAAAGGAAGTATATTATTTGTTGAATTGATGTGTGTAGGTCAAATTATTGATTGAGATGATGTAGTTAAGGACAAGTTTGAGTTTGGTAGCATACTTTTGCAAACATAATTTGAAATTCAAGAAGGTAAAATATTTTGGTTAAGGTTGTGATGACTATAGAGATTGAAATGTATATTTGTGTGACAAAATGTTGTAGTTTCAAGTGTGATGACTATGAATGGTATGTGCGATCAAGTCAATAGATGATTTCTTGCAATTAGATGAAAACATTGAGCTGAATTGGATCTATATAATAAATTGAAAAGCTTTATTACTAGATTACTTGTTGAATACTAGCTAGCTATCAAATTTAAATTCCTTAACTAGGTCACTCTTAATAGGATGAGAAAAATAATAATAGGTTTGAATATTAGTTCCATTAGTTGGATGTCTCATAATCTTGAGTTAGAAATCATCCTACAAGGTTACTCCTACTAGGGTAAATATGTTAATAGGGCATAATTGTAAGCTCCTAATAGGGCTAGGACTTTAACCAAACACCTTTCAAAAGAGAAAAATACTTGTGGGTGCTAATTCCTACAATAGTTTCTCCATCTAAGAAAGATTTTCCATGTGAAAAATAGTGGTGTCTCTCTTTTACCTATGTATATGTTTTATTAGCTATCTTATTGATAGTTTCACAATTTTTTACTACATGAATATAGTGAATGGTTAGTTGGTTAATATATGATCTTGGTTGATATTTGTTGATAAACTAGTGAAAGTTTTGAATTGAATAGAGAACTAATGCACTCCCCCACTTCCCCACACTTCTTGATCTTGGACCTTAAGTATATTAACAATTTGTATCAAAACTCAATGTATACCAAAAATTTGGAACACTTATATAAACTATTATGCTTGAGAATACCCATGATGAAGAGAATATCAAGAGGAAAATTATATCTTCATATCTATAATGTGAAAGGTTATGAGATAGTGGCTCTCAAATGAACCTAGCTATGCAACCCTTGAAAGGCACACCATAGAATGGAAGATTAAAAGAGTATTGGTAAGAATGCCAATATCTAAGAATCAATGGTAGATGCAATTTAAATGAAAGAAAATTAAAGGAAATTTAAAATCTAACAAAGAGAGTTATAAAATCCTCCTACTTAAGATATGTTAGGTAAGCTAAAGCATAAATGAAACTAAGCTAAAAAGTATGCAATAATGCAAGTAGATGAGGACTAGCTAAGAATGCAAGAATGATCCAAATAATCAAAGTGCTCCAAAGCTCTAAGAAAACCTCCATAATAAGAACACCATAAAATAGAATGATATGAGGGAGTGAGTAGAGAGCCTTCTTTTAAAGAAAAATGGATAGTAGGGATAAAGAGGCAAAATCGAGGGTAGAGAATGTATGTTATGTGATCCATGGGCACAAGAACCTTACCTTAAAATGATAAATAGTTCAATTTTAAGAGATGAAATATGTGTGGAGGATAAAGGAGATTCCAACCTACTTGAAAAGTGTTCCCTCCATGTGAGACAAAAATGCATTTTTCTTTTATTTTTAAAATATGAATAATGGTTTTCATGGACACACACTTAGGATAACTGAGACTTGTGGGATTTTATATAATTAAAAGGGAGCATTTTCTTTAATAAAATAAGAAGACTTAGGAAAATGTGGCCAAACCATAGATTATAATTGAATAAATAGAAAAGTGTGATTTTATCAAGAATAAGTGACTACCAAATTAAACAATAATGCTAGAAAAGAGTCTTGTAGTTGAGATAGCTATTTTTGGGAAATTATATTTTCCCCTATTTTCCTAATGTGTGGTTGATCTAGGAACACCTTAACGAAAATAGTGAAGAAGCCAAGTTGATAGATAAATCCAACTCTAAAGAATGAATGACAAAGAGGTAGCTGACCAAGAATGAATAATATGTAGTGATATTGGACATTAGGAGAGATAGATGTAGAGAAAATACAAAGGTCAAGCATATGCCCTAGAGAATATAGATCAAGAGAAAATGGAAAGGTCAAGCATGTGCTCCTAAGAAATAGATATATCAAGAGAAAATGGAAATTTGAAGAATATGATCCTGAGCAATAGCTATAGCAGAATCAATTTGAAGCACTGACAAACCAATGATAGAGTATTCTTGTCCCCTTTAGATCAAAATTGGAATGAGGTGTAGCGGATGAAAAAATAAGATAGATTTGATAAAATCAAGATAAGATATAGGCCAAGATGAGATATAAGAGATTAAGACCAAAGAACGACCACTAAGAAATGAAGACATGCCCTAGTTGGACTAAGTTTGACTATAAAGTTAAAGCAAAAGAAATAGGTTAGAAAGGGAAGAAATGATAAAATAAAGTGAATAAGAATAGTGGGAGGGATGAGATAGATTTAAATAATGTATGAATGAAGAAGAGATGATGATTTCCTTAGAAATAATCAAAAGATTAAGCCTCAAAAGGTCAACAACCCATGCAGAAGAAGGATGAATTTTAAAAACACCATTTTGACCATCAAAATGAACCCAAATTCCAATTTAGATCCCAAAAATGGATCCAAGTTGTCTCAATTAGGTAAGGGTGCAATTTTTTTGAAAATTCAAGGAGATAAAAAATTAGGTCAAAAATATGTCAAAAGGGTATATAAGGGATCTAAAAGAGTTGATAGATACGATGATAAGATTAAACCCTTTTATGACATGAAATAAATTGATGAGATGAGAAGATCAAATGAAGATAAATAAATAATTGATAAAAACCAAGAGGATGAACATAGTTGACTAACACATCCATGAAAGATAAAGAAGACTCTATCAACAATCAAATGCAAGCTAAGCTAGAATGAGCCCTAGGATGAAATCTAGTGTGAAAAGTGCAATTGCAAGGTGTATATAAGTAGGTCTTAGTTTTTATCATTTATCCTATTTTTTTTATCATTGATCCTTATTAGGGATAAAAAAAAGATCATACAATCACCACTAGCATAAATATGAGTACATGTATATGATCTCTAGTGGACAAGTATGTGGGAACCTAACCTATGCATGAAAGACATAAAGGTAAAGATGACAGTGTACTTAGATTCCATAGGGTTAATGTAGAAATATTATGCTCACATTGAGATACAAAATGTCAAGATGGCCATAAGTACGAACTTGAAAAAAAAAGGATATAAAATTGAAGATCCTAAGTGTCAAGTGGGCCAAGAAAAATTCTCAAGACACAAACATCCAACAAAGCACACCCACAAGTAGAAATCAAAGGAAAAAATGCCCCATGCCCCCAGTCCTCTAGTTCATCAAATCTTGCCGAGACAATTAGAGGAGGAAAACTAATCAAAGAAATCATCATAGACAACACAAAAATAAAAAATTAACAAGACTCAGTCCATTTTTAGTTTAACTATGTGTGTGAAAGCCACATGAGTGTCTTCTTAGGACTTAAGTCTAAAAGTAAGAAATATTGTAAAATCTTAGACTATAGCTAAATTATCCTATAATTGTTATGAAACACTTGATGTCAAGGGGAAGTGTTAAAAAATATTGTTTGGGAGCTACCAAAGAAACATCAATGCAACAGGAAGACCTAGCTAAGGTATACAATGCATGCCTTCTAGACTAAGAGAAGAGTCAATTGCAAACTAGCTAAGAAAGGAGGCATGAGGTGAATTTGTTCAAAGGTACATGATAATAGAAATAAGTGTAAGGGTCCCAAGTAATGCCCATTTCTAGGGTTTCACTACTTGGCATGATTTCCTAGATCTTAAGGAAGATCACATTGTTTATTCCATTGTCAAGAAAGGTGTAGGAAATGGTAGATTAGAAAAGTGAAAAAGATGAATAAGAAATCATGGATGGAGAAAGATGAATGCATTCTACAAGGATAGACTCCTCAAGAGTACCCAAGCTGGGAAATATAGCCATATCAAGCATGTTTTAGATATGTCAAGAGGCCTCTAAAAGCCATATTATTTTATCTTTATTATGATCAAGACCAAGAGGTCAACTAGATAGGATAGAAATAAGATACAATAATAAGGATGAAGTTAGATATGTAGGTTATAAGTAAATGAGAAAGACCATGATAGGATAGCACAATCAATACTCAAGGATAGCTCAACATTGTCAAGGTCAAAGAGGGAATACGTGGATGATGGAAGATTTACACATGACACCTATTTTCTAGGTTTTCATCATGGTACTTTTCCAAAGAACCATAAATAATGAATCTCATTATTGGGAAAATCTATTTATGTTTACTTTTTTTTACCAAGATGCTTGTTTACCAAGTTTCACTAAGGAACTTTCTTGCTTTTTTTTTTCATTTTTTCATTTTTGAATATTTTTGTTTGTTTTTTAGGATTTTTTACGATTTTTTTTGGATTTTTTTAGAATTAGTGGTGTAGGGGCACCTTGATAGGGCATGGAAGATATAGGGCTCTTAATTTGTTTTGGCTTGTAGTGGTTCAAGTCACAGCACGAGGACAATAAAAGGACTAGCTAGGTCCTAAGTTTAGGTGTGTGAGAGTAAAACTATCCATTTTTAGGCCAAATAAGTTAATTGTGTGATTTTAAGGGTAGCATAGAAAAATAAGAGATTTAAGTTCCTTTTAAAAAAATTTAATACATTTTTAGTCTTTTGATGAAGTTTGGTAGCCTTTGGGACAAGTTTGAGTGCAACATTCAAAAAGATGTAAAAGTTACCAATATCGTCATTGACAAATTTTTGTTCCAAAAGAGAAACTTCATGGATGGTGCTTGATAAATATCTAGATTAGTTAGTGTTGGCTCTTGGATAATGATTTAAGGCCATACTTGACCTTATCAAAGGGTTGGAAGAATTTTTGATTTTGTGTGTACGAACTATACATTAACGATAATAGTTACAATTCTTGGTTTTCTAAGTTTTGTGTGTTTTATTGGATTGAATGAAGTGTGGTAACTAGTAGAAATTTTAGTGCAATTCCTCTCTAGATTCTATATAGTGTTAGATTGTAATTTTGTGGATTTATAGTTATTTTCTTAAATTAGTTTGTTTCTTGCCAGTTTGTTATCATGAACCAAGCAGTTGGCCAAAATGGGGTCATAGAGCCTCTTGCCAATATAGGATCTATATGGTATTTTGGGATTAGGACAATAAATCAATGTACATATTCTATAGTGAAGGAGGGGCCTTGGAAAGAAAGGATGAAGTTTTATGGTGATGCCCTAGGTGAGCTAGAGTTGCATGGCTAGGGATCATAGTATGTTGCAGAAGTGTTAAGAGGGATGTAAAGCATAGGTAGCTTCAATCAAAGCTTCAAGTGGGATAGAATAATGAGTGGTAAAGTCCCAAAAATAGTGGGAGGCAATAGTAAAGAGCCAATGCAGAGAAAAAAAACTTCTTGTCAGACATGTTTTAAGGTCTTGTAAATCCTAATTTCTAGGCATAGTTATAGGTCGTACTATATGGACTGGTTGAGAGCCTAAGACCTCTAAAATATTTTAGTTCTCTAAAAAGGTATATGGATCAAGCATTACTTTACCCCCTTATTAAGAAATTTTGCAAGTTATTCAATATTTTCCTCAAATGTAGGGCTAATTTTTGGTAGCCCTATTTGCAAGTAGTTTTGTGTGATTCTTGGAACTCAATTAGGGTTTCAATGCCAATTGTGTTTTTAAGGATCATAATTCCTTTATAGATATTCATATCTCCATTTGGAAGTCATAATTGAGTTTTTGGGACAGATTGTGGAGCTGGTGAAAAGGAAGCAAGAAGGGCTAATGCAAGCCTAGGAAGTAGTGAAAGAATTATTGTTCTATGTAACTAGTGTTCACTAGTTGAATGGATTAGAACCTCATAGATATGATCCTAAGTAGATTAGGTGTAGTAATAAAACCTATTAGGTCAAGAGAAATACCTAAGGAGACCTTAGAAGAAGTTGGGGTACGAGAAAGACTAGTGTTACATCAGAGTTGTATTAGAGGAAGTTAAGGATTTGGGAATCAAACATATATGTCTGGAGCTACTAGAGAATCAGTAGGTGAGTTAAGTATGGTGAAAAATGAAGAGCTAGCCAAAGAGGTTGATGAGAAAAAGGAGAATGATAGAATCCTTAGAAGAGGTAAAGATAAAATTGGATGTAGTTGTTGATGTAGCCAACTAAAAGGAAGAAGAAAGAAATGATAGGGGTAAGGAGATAGAAGAGGAAGATATTGTCTATTAACCAAACCCTATCCTAAATGAAGAACCTTTCTTGAAAGATATAAAATCCATAGGAGGGAAGGCCTTAGAAGATGATCCATTGTTTAGTAGGAAGATGGACATTGATGTAGCGATGGATTGGATAAATGGGATGGAGAACCATTTTGAATGTAAAGGAGTGACATGGGCACAAAAGGTCAAAGTAACCAAGCCTAGACTCAGAGGGTCAACATTAACATGGTGGAAATATGTCCAAGATGAGAATATTATGATGGTTAAGAAGCCCATAGCATATTGGAATGCAATGGTAACCAAACTGAAGGAGAATTTCTTACCAGAGGATTATGAGATTCAACTTCACAAGAGGAGACAAGGACTAAAGAATAAAGACATGGATGTGTCCTCTTATATAGAGGAATTTTAGAGGTTATGTCTTAGGTCTAAGAAGAAAGAAGAAGAACCAATCAAAGTTTCTAGATACTTGAGTGGTCTAAAATGGAACATTCAAGAGGAGCAAAGTTTGTGGACACCTACTACTATTTAGAGATGCCATAAACTAGCCCTAAAGGTGGACGAAAATAATAGAAGGAAGGTAGAATCCAACTTTAAAGATAGAGGCAAAGGTAGAAATTAGAGGGTTCAAAGAGGAGGATATCAAGGCAGAGGAACCAAGGTGAAACCCAACTGACTAAGAAAAATACTGAAAGCACTCTAAGAGGAGGTTATACTAGAGGAAGGGGTAACCAAGGAAGCTCTAGTAGAGGTAGAGGATCAGGAATAATTAACTCCTATTTTCCCAAGATGAAGTGCTAGAACTATGGTCAATTAGGCCATCCATCATATAGGTTCCTTGAAAAACCTTCTTCTTCAAACCATGAAAAGAGAGTGGCATATGAATTGTATAATCTCTATTTGCTACTCTTCCAATATTCTTAGTATGTTAACATCAATGACAAATGTAGTCATGAATGTAACACATAGTCATTCTATCAATCTCTCCAATGCTCCAACAATGCTAGGTTACTCCCCCATATGATTATAATCATCATTCATGCTAACATGAAGAACATAAGCCCCCAATATGGAAGGAAGTTTTGAAGGCTTTAGATTTGATGGATATGGAACAAGTATATGTTATCATGAATGTTGATGATATTCCTATGGAGGAGTGTCCTAGCATTGGAGAGATTGTTAATGTGATCATATATTTCATTCATGATTTTGCTTGTCATTGATGTTAGCATACCAAAGAATGGAAGAGATGTGGATAGTGACTAAGACCATATGCTTTAAGGAGTATAGATAAGATCAATCATAGTTGGAGACATGTTCTATAGATTTTCCTATTCTGTGGTTAAATGCACATGGAGAAAGTCAAAGACTAGTGACAATTATTTAAGTCTTACATAAGATAATTTATAGACAAAGTTTCTAAGAAGTATGAGGTTTCACATGTGAATAATTTTAAAGAATGTGATTTGACAATATTATATTATTATGGAAAGATGTAATGAAATATGTATTTTTTTATCTTAATGAGGTCCTATTGTAATTATTGATTGGGAAACCTTCAAGGATGACTCAATAAATTGTTTTGAGGAATTGGACTAAAGGAACATTTTTTTCCTTGGTTGTAAAGTGGAATTATGTGTGATATGATTTTGAAATATAAAGAAAATTATAAGTGTGTGTTACATGTGAGCAAGTGATCTAAGGGATTATTGTACTGAAGCAAGTTAGTAGATTTGGTATTGAGATCTAAGAAATATTTATTGTAGAAGAGGCATAGTAAGAGGAAAAAGTAAGAGTATGAGTTACTGAGATTAGTTATATTTGGTATTATTATATAATAGATAAGAAAAAGGCTAGTTAGATGGTGAATTCAAAGGTCTACCCCTGAAGCTATTTGGATAGCAGATCCTTGTGCCTTCTACAACTCCTAACAAGGTTGAGACAATTCCTAATAGGTTTGGAATCTCCTCAAATGGATTCAAAGTCTCCTAATAGGGATAGTTACATATTGAATATATTCCATTAGCTCCTAATAGAGTCTATCCTCTTACAAGGAACTTATATTAGTACATCATTCTGTGGGTACTGTTCCCACCAATTCTTTTCCTTTTATCAAGGGTTTCCCCAGTTAACATATCTAGTGTTATTTGTGTGTGTTTATCTTCTTATGGTTGATATTTATGTTGATCATGTGTTTGAGAATTAATAAGGTTAATAAAAGTTTCTTTGATAAGATAATTGATTCACCCCTCCTCTTAGTTATCTTGGTGAAATTTACTTTCTAACAATTATCATTAGAGCATCAGGTCCTTGAAGGAAAAGATTAACAACTTAAGGATATCTATGGTGGGTCATTTTAGAAAAGAAAGTCCTAAGTTTGATTGAGTTAACCATGATAGCCAGAAATAGAAGATGAAGACACATATGCAAGGTATGGGTCTAGGATATTGGTTGATCATAAAGAATAGGAATACCAAAGTTGAAGAAAAGAAGCTTGAAGATTGTAGTGAAGCTTAAAGAGATTTGTTCATGTATAACATGATTTCTAGAGAAGCCCTTTTTTCAGCTCTTCATGAGAATGAGTATACGTAGGTGAAATCTTTGATGTTATATTGTGAAATTTGGAAACCTTTAGAATCAATTTTTGAAGGTGATAAACATACTACGAGGATTATACTATAGAATTGAATATGCCAATTTCAAGAAGCTAAAATGATGGATGATGACTTTGTAAGAAGTTATGTTGGTTGAATATCAAAAATTATTGTAGGAATCAAGGATTTTCATGAAGGAAGTAAATAAGAAGATGAGATCATATAGAATATTTGAAAACCTTGACACCACCATTCAATTAGAAAACATAGATGATTGAGCAAGTAATACCTTGTACAGAGAAGTTCTCTAGAGAGACTCTTCTTAGATGACTGGAAGCAACAAAAATAAGTTTGAAATATTCTAGAGATTTTCCTAGAGTGGAGACTACCTTTATTGCATGAAGTATTCATCCTTCCCTATCTAGGAGTATAAGGACTATTTGAGATTATGCTAGCAGTAGTAGATCAAGATCTAAAGAAGAGATAAATATTGAAAAAGGAATTATCCTTCTTGTGAGAAGAGAACCAGATAGCAAGAAAATCTTTAAATGTTGTACTTGTGAGGAATTTGGTAATTATGCTTCTAAATTTCTAAAAATTTCAAAGAAGTGAAAAAATAACTTCAAGAATAGAAATCCTAAAAGAATGTGTATATGCAAATGATGTTGATGAACTAGATGAAAACATTTTGAGTAAAAGTGATGACGAGTTAGGATTTGTTCCTATAAAAGAAGAAAGCCTTGAAATATAAGAAATATACTTAGTGTAAAAGGTTGAGAAGAAAGATGATGGA
This sequence comes from Cupressus sempervirens, assembly GCA_028749045.1. NCBI lineage: Eukaryota > Viridiplantae > Streptophyta > Pinopsida > Cupressales > Cupressaceae > Cupressus > Cupressus sempervirens. Next base: position 968,319,913 of record CM053792.1, on the reverse strand, counting down.
TTATAGAGAGTGGATGATCACGTCACATGGTAGGTGATATGAATAAATTTATTGAGTTCAATAGTTACGATGGAGGAATTTTCAGAGTTGGAAACAATGCATCTTGTGATATAAAGAAAATATGATCCATTAAGTTCTTGATGAAAGGAATAATATCAATGATGTTTAGTTTGTTGATGATTTGAAGCATAACTTTTTAAGTCTTGGACAGCTAGTTGACAAGGGATATCAATTATAGTTCAAAAAGATAACATATATTATCAAGGATATGTATGGTAAGATAATTGCTACTGGTACAAGATCGTTGATATGTAATCTTTTTAAGTTGAATCATGTTGAGATGATATGTTTGATTGCTAAGGTTGAAAACAATTGGTTATGGCATAGAAGGTTTTGTCACATAAACTTTGATAATATTATGAGAGAAAGTACTACATTTGCAATAAGAGATTTTCCTAAAATTTTCAAGCCTACTAATGTTGTGAGCAAGCAATATGGTATGGCTAAAAAAAAGAAAAGTTCTTTTCCTAGAAGGAAGTTCATTACAACAACAAAGTTGGAAATTGTTCACACATATTTGACAGGCCTTACAAAGACAAGATAATTCTATGGTGAAAGGTATTTCATGATTATTGATGATGATTTTACTAGGATGATTTGGGTAGCATTTTTTAAAGAAAAATATGAAGCTTTTGAGAAGTATAAGTTGTTCAAGAATATAGTTGAGAATTATTCTAGATTGAAGATTAAATGTCTAAGATTGTGTAGAGGTAGAGAATTTACTTCAAATTTGTTTAAAACTTTTTTTGAAGTGAATGGTATTAGGAGATGGCTTTTATCCTATAAAAAACCTAAGAAGAATGGTATAGTTGAGAGAAGAAGCATATGTGTAATAGATGAAACAATAGCTATGATGTTTGAAAATGATATATCAAAGGCATTCTAAAGAGAAGTAGTAAATAGAATAGTGTACAATGAACAGAGTACAAATTGAAAAAGGTACAAACAAGACTCCATATTAATTATTATTTGGACATGCACCATCAATGAAGTAGTTTAGAATTTTTTGAAGTAAATGTTACATTAAGGGACATGGTGGCATTGAAGGGTTTGATTCAAGAAGTGATGAAGGTATGTTCCTTAGTTATTCATTTAAATCAAAGATTATTGGTGTTTTAATCATAGGACTATGACTATTATTGAGAACACAAATGTTAGAGTTGATGAGAAGTTTGGAGTTCAAGAATAAATACTTGAATACAATTATGATTAAGAATTTTTTTAAAACTAAAAAATGATTTGTAGAATGAGGTTCAAGTTGTAAAATAGAGAGCGGAACAAAGATATAAACCTGGATCAGAATCAAGAATGGAAATGGTAACACCAAACAAGAATTTGATAAAGAATAACCCTTTTGATAAATTATTATAAGAAAAGACAAAATATTTGTGACAAGAAACAAGATAAATGAAGAGTTGTGTTTGATTTCTCAAGTTAAACCTAAAAGTGTTGATGAAGCTTGCATGGATGATCATTGGATTCAAGGAATGAAGGAAGAACTAGATCAAATTGCAAACAATGAGACATGGGAATTAGTTCCTAGAATTAAGGACAAAAATGTTATAGGAACTAAATAAGTTTTTAAAAATAAAATGAATGAACAAGGTGGGGTTGTGAGAAGAAAAAAAGAGTCTAGTATATAAAGGGTATTCACACAACAAAGGTATTGATTATGATGGGACATTCACACCTATTTCTAGAATTGAAGTAGTTAGAATGTTCTTGTCTTATACAACTAAGAAGAAGTTCAAACTATATCAAATGTATGTGAAGTCAACATTTTTGAATGGAGAACTTGAAGAAGAAGTTTACATTAAGAAACTTGAAGTCTTTCCTTTGACAAAAGAAGGAAATATGGTATGAAAGTTGAAGAAAGCACTATATGGATTAAAGCAAGCACCTAGAACCTAGTATGAGAGGTTGGGAACATATTTGGAAAAATTAGAATTTTCTAAAGGTAATGAAAATAGTAATGTATATCTAAAATAAATTAAGAATGATGTAATAATTGTTGTGATATTTGTGGATGATATAATATTTGGAGGTGATGATGGAGAAAGTGATAATTTTATGACAAAATGAAGAAGGGATTTGAGATGAGCATGACTGGTAAGATGAATTATTTCTTTAGTTTACAGATTGTTCACAATAGTGATGGTATTTTCCTATCACAAACTAAGTATTTGAAAGAATTATTGAAGAGATTTGGTTTGGAATGTTGTAAGAATGTTTGTGCACCTATGGTAACTAGTTATGAGTTATCTAGCAACGATGAGACACCTACTGTTGAGAAAAAAATGTATAGATATATGATTAAAGGTTTACAATATTTGACCCACAGAAGACTAGATATAGCTAATGTATTTGGAATTATTGCAAGATTTCAAGTTGATCCTTAGGAATCACATTATACAATAGTAAAAGGGATATTCAAATATTTGAATGGTACACATGATTTTGGACTATGGTATGACTAATGAAATGACTTTATGTGCATACAATAATATAGATCAAGAAATCAATATGGATGATATAAAGAGTCCAAGTGGTGAAGCATATTTCTCAAGAGGAAGATTGGTTTCTTGGCTAAGAAAAAACCAAGATTGTATCTTACAAAGCACAAAAGTAGAAAAATATGTAATAACAACAAACAATTGCACTCACATCATGTGGATGAAACATATGTTGAAGGATATTACAATATGGTTTTTAGAACCTGGTATCATACATTGTGATAACATAAGTATAGTGAGTATGTCTAAGAATATCATGTTACATTCTAAAACAAAGAACATATCTATTAAGTATCATGTTCTTAAAGATAATTTTTTTGAGAAAGAGATCAGGCTTGAATATGTTAGTACAATAAAGTAGATTGTAGATATATTTACATAGCCTTTACCTAAGGATAAATTTTAGTATTTGAGAGGTATGCTTGGGTTTATGCCCCTATCTACTTCAGAGTAGATGGTGTAAATATTGTATCAGTCGAGTGGTATAAAGCATTGTTTTTTACCTTCATTGAATGTTGATGCTTCCTCTATGGGGGAGTATCCATGTTGGAGATGAATTATGAAGGATTCTGGGTAATTCTTATTTCAATAGTGTCCTTGGATATTTGAGTTGATTGAATATATTAAGAAATAGATTGACATGATGATGCCTTTTTTATTCATGTCAATGGGGGAGAGAATGCATGAAATACATCTTAGAATAGAGGAGAATTGTACATAAGATGGAGAAAATATTGATTTTAGTAAGGGACGTATATCAAAAGGGGAGCAGCAACATTGATGAAGAGTTGTTCTAGAGAGATTTAGATTTGATTGATGAAGGGGATTTGAAAAGATGAGAACAAAACCATCATTAGAGTTTTTTTGGTATTCATCTAACTTATATGTTTTTCATTTATGTTTCCATCAATGCCAAAGGGGGAGATTTTTAGCATGAACACTAATGATATTCCTATAGGGGAGTATCCTAGCATTGGATAGATTGTTAGTGTGGTCATATGTTATATTCATGACTATGTTTTTCATTGATGCCAACATACTTTTGAAGAGTAGCAGACACTAATTGAGACTATAGATGAAGTCAAGCACAATTGTTAACATATTATATAGATTGTCCTAATTTTGTGGTTAAGTGTGCGCGTAGAAAGTCAAAGATTAGTGATAGTTATTCAAGACTTACAAAAAGACAATTTATAGACAAAGTTTCTAAGAAGTAGTTTCTAGTAATCAAATTATATCTCTTAATATGGATAAAATCTAGATGAGTGAAGTTAAATGAAGGTAGAAGACATCATGATGATGGCAAAAGTGAGTGCACAAATTCTAAGGTTGCACATGTGATGACTTGTAAAGATTATGAGGTGATAATATTATGTAATTAAGGAAAGATGTAATGAAATGTATTATTTTTTTAATCTTAATGAGATCCTATTGTAATTTTAGATTGAGAAAGCTTCAAGGTGGACTGAGAAAATTATTTTTAGGACTTGGTATAAAAGAAGGTTTGTTTCCTTGGATGTAAAGTGGAATTGTGTATGAGATACTTTTAAAACAGAAAGTGAATTGTAAGCGTGAGTTACATTCTAGTAAAAAATCTAAGGGATTATTGTAATGCACATTTGTAGATCTAGTATTGAGATTTGAGAAGTAATTCATGTAAAAGAGGCATGATAAGAGGATAGAGAAAGAGTATAGGTTGCTAAGACCAGTTATATATATTATTATTCTAGAAGGGGTAATACAAAGGCCAATTGGATAGTGAGTTTGGTGGTCTTCCCTGAAAGCTATTTGGATAGTGGGTCCTTCTACCTTCTAGAAATCATAATAGGGTTGGCACAAATCCTAACAAGGTTGGAATAACTTCTAATAGGGTTGGAATCTCCTCATAGTGATTCAAAGTCTCCTAACATGGACTGATATATACTAAATGTATTTCAGTGGCTCCTAACATAGTCCATCTTCTCATAAGGAAATTATATTAGTACATCATTTTATGGGTACCATTCCCACCAGGCCTTTCCCTTTGATCAAGGGTTTCTCTATTTAACATATCTGGTGTTATTGTATTTGGTTATCTTCTTATAGTTGTTGTCTATGTTGATTACATGTTTGAGAATTAATAAGGTTAATTAATTTTTTATTATCAAATAACTAATTCCCCCCATTCTTAGTTATCTTGGTTGACTTTACTTTCAAATAGGATAGAATTGGAAAATACAAAAGGCTTTTAGGATCTTTAGAGTGAGAAACATTTCCAAGAACAACATTAGACACAATAGTAACATTAATAGGAATAATACCTTTGGTAGGAAAATTTGAAGCTTGAGCATCATTTTGAAGTGGATATGGAGAAGTAGAGAAAGAGAGGATAATTTAATCTTGAGGCATTTCTTTGGATAAAATAGGCATAGAATTTTTCTCATAATTTTCAACAAGATCAATGAAAGTATTGGGAGTAGTGGCTTCATCATACTTTGGAGATGGGTAAGACATAGGATAGGGAAAGGTGATATCTTTAAGGATATGAAAGGGTGCTTGATCTTAAGCTTTCTTGACATTTATAACTTCATCTTTTGGAGAGCCATCTAAATATGGAGCCACTTCTAGGGACAAGCAAGAATGTAAGGTTTGCATGGTAGGATCTTAAAGGGATAGTGAAGGACTAGTTAAAGTTGGCATAGGAAGCATAGGGTCACATGAAGTTTGAGGATCTTTAATCTTAGTAGCATTGAAAATGTTTGCAACCAAATGCAGATTAGTTTGAGATTCTTTCAGAGGCAACCCTTGAGAGCACACATAGTCAATGTAGGATGCATTAGGTTCTTTGATTGATTGTAGTGTATCATCTTAAAATGGAGAAACTTCCATTTTAAGAGCATTGAACCCTTTGAGTAAGTGGTCTAGGGTTCATGTAAAGCACCTTGAATGGGTCTTTGCATGATTCTAGCTATTTTCACCCTATTCTTTATCTTCTTCTTCTTCTTCTTCTTCTGCTTCTTCTGCTCTCTCTCTCTCTCTCTCTCTCTCTCTCTCTCTCTCTCTCTCTCTCTCTCTCTCTCTCTCTCTCTCTCTCTCTCTCTCTCTCTCGCCCACCTATTTATAAAAAAATACTCTATGAAATTGAGGACTTTGGCCTCTGGGTCAAGGACAACCTTCTGGGTCAAGGACAACCTTCTGGGTCAAGGTTGACCTTGACCCTTACCTAGGTCAAGAAAGACCTCGATCCAGACTTAGGATAGGGTCAACCTCATTCCTGACACTACATCCCATTTTTTATTTTTGAAAGTTTTGGGATCGTAGGCTTTTGAAAATTTCTTTTCCCACTTCTAGGTTGGCTATTTTGGGTTTCAAAATGTTACTCTTAAATTACATTTAGCCTAGGTCTATTTCTAGGGGTTAATGTTAAATGGGATTTAATTCTCCTACATTGGCCTTCTCTAGGATTTAGTGCCCTAGATATCTATATAAGGAAGCCTTCTTCCCTCATTTTGACATCTACAATCCATCAACACATATCTACAATCTATCCACACATATCTACAAGTGATCCACTATCTATGAGCAAAGTTATTATCTACTTTTTATGAAGAGCATTTACGATCCACTATCAAGCATCCATTTTCAAGTGAGCAAGCATGTTACCATTCAAGAATTCAAGTTCTCCATTGAAGATCAAGGATTGAAGCATTCAAGCCTTTGAAGGGATTTGGGTTAAGAATTAAAGATTCATCATTCAAACCCTAGATCTAGACATCATGGTGGTGTGATATTCCTTTAAGATCCTTTGCTCATCTTTAAGATCTATTCATTCTTCTATCAAGTTGGATTCTAAGCATATAATCGTGGATGTTTTGATTTATATTTGTTAATGCTATGTTAAAGATTTCATATTAATATACTTGTTTACATTTCAAATACAAATTGTATATCTATTGAGTATCATAGTTTCATTGTTAGATTTACTTCTACTACTTGCTAGCATTCCTTATTTCAATTTAATTATTAAGATTGATTCCAAACTAGGGTTTTACCAAGGAAAAACCCTCATCCAAACAAAAAAAACCATTTTTCATGCAAATATAGGTGTGGAACAATGAATTGAAGAGAAAATTTAGATACCCTTTTTGTCGAACTTGCGAGATCCACAAAGATAAATTTCATCGGAGTAGTGCAGGTCAAGGTCAACCTTTCAGGGTATAATTGTGCCCCAAGGTAAGATTTTTCCCATCTATTAGGGTCAAGGTTGACCTCCCTTCAAAAGGAAAAAATATTTCTAGGTTTCCACCATCTTGACATTTCTAGTTTGAAATAGGTTGCAGAATTACTGAAACTGCACAGAGACATTAGAAACCAACACTTTCTAGATTCAAGGTTAGTATTTGGCTTTTATCTATTTCAATATTTAAGCACATACTCCACCATAATAGAAATATTATATAACCACCTTTCTCCCTATTTTCCATCACTTGATCCATTTCTGCATTATTCACTCTCTTGTGCTTAATCAATTTGGATCATCACATTAAAAATTAGGGTTAAGAAAGGAAACCTTATTTTCTTTGTATTCATTTTGGTGAACCTACTATAGGAAAATCTTTATATTTGGTTTTAAATTTAAATCTTGCACTAGATTTCATTTCACATTATCTTGCATTAAAATTTAGAATTCAGAAAAAAAAAAATCTATATATTCAATAAAATAAAAAAGCATTTATTGCATTTCCTTTACTATGAAGATGATGAAGATTCTTTTTTGTGTGAGTTTAACTGATACTAGTCTTACTACATTTAAAACTTTCATTAAAGATTCATGTGGTAGACTTATTGATATTTTGGTTTATGTGAAGGATTGGGTAGATGATACATCATCTCCTAATATTTCTAATCTGATAACTAGGTCGTTCGAGCTTGGGGCTTGGAGTTAATGAGCATGGTATTCAGTATCCTTTTCATATACCCTCTAAACTAGATTTTTTGGTTGTTCAAAATCTCAGGTTAAGGAAGGTGATGTCAATCATTGTCCTCCTCTTCATAAAATTATCCCTACATCTACCTTGGATAACTTTGATATTCGTCAAGAAGTGGCTAAATAGGTATATGTTGAATTAATGAATTCCAAAAAATAAATCTTTAAACCTATACCAAAAGATTCCTTATCCAAGTAAAAATGTCCTTTTTCATTATTGTAACATGCACTTACTTGCCGATTGTAGATATTTTTAATTATATGTTCATGAATGAGCTACTTTAGGAATTATATCTCATTCTCATTCAATTTTAAAATTCCTTCATAAATTTGATATGGGGAATTATTCTCCTACTAATATACTATAGATATCTTCTCTTCTAGTCTCTGGACTGGGAGGCAAGAGGTGTATTTCATCTAGTCTCTTAGGATCCATTAGGGTTTTATCATATTTTGTGCCTTGAGCTTAATTGATATTCTTTCTATTTTATCTCTCCATGGTTCTGTATTATGTTTGTAATCACCTATAAAATCTATTAAAGTTATCTTTTCTATGACATTTGTTTTGCATATGTATCCCTTGTCTTCCTCCTTGGGGGCAAGGTTCCTTCCTTCTTTCTCTTTGTCTAAGGAATTTCTTTCCTTAGCTTAGTGGTAGTTATTTATATTGTAATACTATTTCTTCATATTGATAGATGTTTTGACTATGAATAATATTTTTATAAGAAGTTGTTTTCCTAGATCATCACCTCTTCTTTATGTTGTAAATTCCGTTCTTTATAAACTCTTACCCTTTTTGTGGTGTTAGAGTTGTTTTACTTATTCCAAAGATTCATTTTCCTCTTTCTTGGAAAGGTCTTGGTGATTGACTCTTTGTTCCCAATTGGTTTATCTTTGAAAGATGTTATTTTATCTAAAAACACTTCTCTACGATGGGCATCTTGTTGATAAGACCTCTTTCTTTGAGGATCCTTTTTCCATAAGTGGCATATCATTTTGATGATTATCTATACTCTTGAATGTAGGGTTCAATATCCCTTGTTAAGAATATGGTGTACATTGTTTTTAATAGGATATCTCCTTGTCTTGTGAAGTAGGTATCATTTTCTTCTTCATTATCACGTGTTGTAGACAACCATGATAAGAAAGGGGGCATATATAGGGTTTCCATTGTACTATAGCTTTTATTTTATATACCAAATCTTGGAAGGTAATGCACATAAGTTGCTAAAGCCTAAAGAGACATTTTTCTTTATGTGTGTGTGTGTGTGTGTGTGTGTGTGTGTGTGTGTGTGCTTATAGAAAATTAGAAAAATGAGTCTCTTTATGATTTAGCAACTTATGTATATATATGCTAAATCCTTAAGAGACATGCATTGCTAAATCTTGGAAGGTAACACACATAATTTTCTTATGTTCTTATTTAAGTGTGATTTTATCTCATTATGAATCCACTTAGATCTCTTCTTTCTTATCTTCCTTTACCAAGAGTTTGCATTAAGTCCATACTCTTGCTAAAGTGGGGAATTAATGTATCATCATAAAATGGAAGCACTTCCATGTTAAGAGAATTTAGTCCTCCAAGTAAGTGGTATGGGGTCATGTTAAGTGCCTTGAATTGGTCTTTTCATGGCTCTAGTTGTTTCCCCCCTACTCTCTCTCTCTCTCTCTCTCTCTCTCTCTCTCTCTCTCTCTCTCTCTCTCTCTCTCTCTCTCTCCCTCTATTTCCAGCTATTTTTGACAAATTATTCTGTGAAATTGGGTCAAGGATGACCTTCTGGGTCAATGTTGACCTTGACCCTTACCTAGGTCAAGTAAGACCTCAACCTTGACCTATGGAAAGGTTGATCTCATCTCTAACCCTAGGTCCCATTTTTAATTTCTAGAAGTTTTGAAATCTTGTGCTTCAAAAAGTTTCTTTTCCTACTTCTGAGTTAGTTGTTTTGGGTTTTGGAATGGTATAATCTTAAATTAAATGTAATCTAGGTCTATTCCTATGGGTTAAGGTTAAATGAGATTTAATGCTCCTATGTTAGCCTTCTCTAGAAGTTAGTGTCCTAGATCTCTATATAAGGAAGCCTTCTTCCCTCATTTTGACATCTACAATCTATCCACACATATCTACAAGTGATCCACTATCAATGAGAAAAGTTATTATCGACCTTTCATGAAGAGAATTTACAATCCATTATCAAGCATCCATTTTCAAGTGAGCAAGCATTCTACCATTCAAGCATTCAAGCCTTTGAAGGGATTTGGTTCAAGAATTCAAGATTCATCATTTAAACCCTAGATCTAGCCAACATGGTGGTGTGATCTTCCTTCAAGATCCTTTGTTCTTCTTCAAGATCTATTCATTCTTCTATCAAGGTGGACTCTAAGCATGCAATCATGGAGGTTTTGATTTACATTTGTTAATGTTATGTTCAAGCTTTCATATTACTATACTTGTTTACATTTCATAAACAAATTGCATCTCTGTTGAGTATCATAGCTTCATTGTTGATTCATTTCTACTATTTGCTAGCATTCCTTATTTCAATTCAATAATTAAGTTTGATTTCAAATTGGGGTTTGACCAAGGAAATTCCCTCATCCAAACAACAAAACTATTTTTCGTGTAGATACAGGTGTGGAAAAAAAAATTGAAGAGAAAATTCAAACACCCTTTTCATCGAACTTGCGAGATTTGTGAACAAAATTTTTGTTAGAGTAGTGTAGGTTGAGGTCAACTTTTCAGGGTACAATTGTGTCACAGAGTAAGATTGTGCCCTGTTATCAAGGTCAAGGTCAACCTCCCTTCATAAAGATAAAATATTTTTTGATTTTCTCTATGTTGACATTTTTAGTCTAGAACAGGTTGTAGAATTCCCAAAAATTGCAACAGACATGGAAAAAACATACTTTCTAGATTCAAGGTTAGTATTTTTCTTTTATCTATTTCAAGATTTAAGAACGTACTTCTCAAAATAGAAAGACCATAGGACCTCTTTTCTCCCTATTCTCCATTACATGATCCATTTCTACATTGGTCACTTTCTTATGCTTAATCAATTTGGATCATTCCTTTTGGAAATTAGGGTTTAGAAGAGAATCTAGTTTCATTCTATTTAGGTAGTGTGTTGGAAAGCTTTGAAATTTAAGGAGCTTCATTAGTGTTGGAAGATTTAGAGGTTATAATGAGACAATCACTAGAAATAGGTTCAAAATTTTGATATTTCTTAAGAGAAGTAGCCTCGTCACATTAGTCCCAACACAAATGTTTCCATTATTAATAAGACCATGGAATTTATGTTTCAGATCCATGCATTCTAAAGTAGTATGATCATTATGTCTATGATAATAAAAATGGATAAAAACAAAAACCTATGTTACCCTTTTGTAAGGGAAAAGACTAGCAAAAGTATAATTATTCACCTTCAATGACATAAAAATGGTATTATTATTTAGATTTTGAAAATGAAGCAAAATAATGTGTAGAAATGGACATATTTTAGGATTATAATTTTTAATAATTATTTGGAATAAGAATTGACATATTTTCCTATTTTTTATAGATCATTTTTTAGTTACTAAAAAAAAACTAAAAATTAGGGGTTTTGTTCTCACCACAAAACTATATTGGAATAAACTTATTTCCATTTGACTCAAACTATGTAATAGATGACATGTATATCTAGAACAATTAAAAAATATAAATTGGCTTTAGACTAATATTTTCTCTTTTATAATGATTCAAATTTCAACTCACTTAAAATTGATAGTTTTCATCTCCAATAATATTTTTCAAAAGAAATCTATTCTTATCAGAAGAAAAAGTATACATTCTAGAAGAGAACTATCTCCTCTAGGCCATCATATAATTTTTAACTTATGTATGTATGTATGTATGTATATACATATATATATACATACACATGTATATACATATATATATATATATATATGTATATATATGTGTATATATACATATATACATATATATATACATACATATATACACATATATACATACATATATATATGTATATATATACATATATATATACATATATATGTATATATATACACATATATATACATATATATATATATATATATGTGTATATATATATACATATATATACGCATATATATATACATATATATACATATATACATATACATATATACATATATATACACACACATATATATATATACATATATATATACATATATATATATGTATATATATATACATATGTATATATATATACACACACACACATATATATATATATAGATATATACATATATATATACATACATATATATATATACATATATATATGTATATATATATATATGTATATATGTATATATATATGTATGTATATATATATATGTATATATATATATATATGATTTTGTTGAGATCTGATTGAAAAGACCATTGTTGTGAGAGATTATTGAAAGAGGGAGATTGTTGAAGAGGATTGTGCATTTCAATTATTGCTTTGTCACTAATGTCAAACTTGCTATTTACTAGTAAGATAACATCTTATAAGATTCAAGTACTATCATTTAGTTGATTGATGAAGAGGATTTGATCAATAAGATGTAACAAAAGCACCTAGAGGAAAGGTTGAGTAATGATTATGTAATGGAATACAAGGATTAGTTAACATAGTGATGAAATGATGTATTGATAATTTACTTAAGGTTACAAATGTTAGCTACACTAAGAAAGTTTAGAAGAACAAGTTATACAAAGTTTTTCTGCCAAGCTTGACCAAGTGGATAGTAGGTGTTGAGCAAAGATAGTGCAAGCCGAGCAAAAAGTTAGTTATAGCCGAGTGAAAGTAAATTCTAGTGGACACTGAGCAAGACAGTTGATGCTGAGTAATGTTTAGTTGATGTCAAGTATCAGTAAACTTTAGTTGATGCCAAGCAATGTAGCATGTGTTAAGCATCAGAAGGTTGATAATGTCAAGTTGTTGCATTATGTTAAAGATCAAAGATTCATCAAATCTAAGCCAACAAGTTTGTTCTTGAAATTTGTGAACTAGGAGTAAGATAAGGTTGATGAGTTGGTGGCATAGAACTTGAGTTAAACTATTTTGAGGTTAATTCAAATGGATTCTAGGAGAAATTTCTAGAAGAGATATGAGATATGGGGTAGATACATTGTATCCAACCTAATCCATCTAAACTCTAAATTGGATGATGGAAAATGAGTAGGAAAATATCCTAATTTCCTATTTATAGGAATGTCTGATCATGAAGCAAAGTTACCATGTACGAGAACCTAAAGAAGAGAAGGAGTCAAGGGTTTTGCTCCATCAAGTGACCTAAGATGAGAATCTACAATGAAATGTTAAGCAAGAATATGTAAAGAGATGAATCTTTGAAGGGTGAACAAGCTATCAGAGCTACAAAGTATGAAGGCCAAGTAAAATTGAGGACTAGATAAAGATCTTTAATCTGCAAGAGAATTTGTAAGTTGTATCAGATCAAAGCTCTACTGTTACTCTCTAACAATTGTATCAGTCTAGGGTAAATCCTTTGGATTAAGGTTGATCTAACAGCCATTTGAAAATCCTTTAATTGGGTGACATTACAAGTGAATGACCTAAAGTCCTCTAACAAGGCTAACTTCTAACAGAGTGATTGAAATCCCTTAATTGGGTCACATTTAACAATGTGTATTGTAACCTTTAACAAGGTTGGCCTTTCATAGGACATCGCTTTAGAAGAGTGAAAAGGAGTAGCATGTTACTGGTGGTTTTTCCCATGTTGAGTTTCAATGTAAATCATTGTGTCAAGTGTGTTGATGAATCTATTATGTTTCATGCTTTACATTTCTGCAAGTTTTTATTTGAGAGTAACATAAGAGTTTTAGTGATTGCATAATCTAGTAGGATGCAAGCATAGGTATGAATATTTTTTGGGTTCACTAAGCTATGAAAATTTTTACTTATACATCTGGACCTTGGATAACTGATTCACCACCCCACCTCCCCCCGTTATTCTAAAGTATTCCAACAATTGGTATCAAAACCATTTGCTTAAGAGGACTCATTTTAAGGTACTAGAAGCACATAGATAAAGATGCCTAAAAGAGAAGTACCCAAGCTCAATAGAGATAACTTTTTTGCATGAAAAAGTTTGATGAAGCTACACCTTGGAGGACTTGAAGATCATGCACAATCTACCATTTTTGTGGAACATGTTGATCTAGTTGGAGTTCTAACTACTGAAGATATGAAGAAGAAAAAAGAACACAATTAGGTGATGTTGGAGATTGCCTCTACCCTAAGCTATGTTGAATTTGATGATACCAAAGCTCTTGACAATGCAAAGAAGATGTGGGATTCCCTAGCCACCATCGATGGAGTACACAAAATTTTTCAAAGAGACAAATTTAAAAGTCTTAGAGGTAAGTTTGATGATATGAGAATGGAAGAAGGTAAAAATATTGATCAATATGTTGCTAGAATAAAAGAAGTTATTAGTACAATAAGAGAAACTACTAGTCATATAGATGATGATACTATGTTAAGCAAAGTCCTAAGAACACTACTACCTATTTATGCTATTAGAGTTTCTACAATTCTAGAATTGAGATGTATTCCAGGAAATGATCTAACCCTTGAAGGTCTAGTAGGTAGACTCATTGCTTTTGAGCTATCTAACTTTGATAATTACAAATCTGAGAGTCTTGAATTTACTTTCAAAGCTAAGTTGTTATTGAAGGACTCTAATGAAGTGAATCAAAAGAAGAAGAGAAAGATAAAATATGTATCTAGTGATAGTGATACAGATGAGGAGGATGTTAAACAATTGGAAGAACTAATAGCAAAAAAAATTCACAGAGGTAAAAGAAAGTTCAAAGGTAAGTTACCCATCATTTGTTTCAATTGCAATGAGTTTGGTCATATTTTTACAAGATGTACACAAAAGAAGAATTAAAAAGGTGGTGACAAGTACAAGATCAGAAGGGAAGAAGTCATGCTAGATTGCTGAAGAAGAAACCAAGGATGATTCTGATGAACATGATGATGAAGTGGTGTGTGTTTCAATGAAGGAAAAATCGGATGAAGATGAGGCAACTACATTTGTGACTTGTGTGAATAAAAATAATAGATGGATCATTGACAGTGGATGCTAACATCAGATGACTAGAGACAAAAGTAAGTTCATTACCTTAAATTTTTATTATGGAAATAGTGTAAGATTTGGTAATGATTCACCATGTTTGATAAAAGAAAAAGGTTCTATCAAACTTATAGATAAAATTTCATGTGAAAATGCTTACTATGTTGAAAGACTAAACTATAACTTGTTGAGTGTGTCACAATTGAATAATTTGGGATGTAAGGTTGAATTTGGAAACAAGATTGCTAAGATATGTGACACAAATGGGGAACTGATTAGAAAAGGTGATCAAACTAGAAGCAATCTATTTTATCTTGATATAGAGGATGCTACTTTTCTTGTTGCAAAGTTTGATGATGTATGGCTTTGGCACAAAAGGTTATGCCATGTTAACTTTGATAAATTGGTTAGTGTTAGAAACATGATGAAAGTTAGAGGTTTTCCTAAGTTGAAGAATCTTGATAATGTAGTGTGCAAATAATGTTAGCTAGGCAAAATGACAAAGTCAAGATTTAAGAGTAAAGCTTATACCTCTTTGGAAATACTAGAAATTGTTCATACCGACTTGTGTAGACCAATTGAGGTGCAAAGCTACAAGGGAGATAAGTACATAATGCTATTTTTTTGATGATTACTCTAGGATGATGATAGTTATGTTTTTGAAATAGAAATCTGAACCTTTTAAAATGTTTATGTGGTGCTTAGCAAGATTTGAGAAAAAAATAGGTAAAAGTTTGAAATGCTTCAGATCTAACAGAGGAGGATAATTCACATCAAATGAGTTTGAGATGTTATATAATGAAAGGAATCAAAAGACAGACATCTGTCCCTAGGAACCCTCCACAAAATGGAATAGCTGAAAGGAGAAACATGTCTATAATGGATTGTGCTAGAACACTCATGATGGAGAAGAATGTTGCTCTCAAATATTGGAGATAAGATGTAAGTACAACTGCGTATACCTTGAACCATGTGAAAATCAAGAAAGGTACTCATTCAAGACCTTTTGAACTATGGTATGGATATTCACCCAATGCAAAATATAAGGTATTTGGAAGTAAGTGTTACATTCTTAAAGATTTTTGGAATCATAAGGTTGATGCAAAAAGTGAAGAAGGCATATTCTTTGGATACTCCATAGGAAGTAAAGCTTATAAGTGGATACTGCTAAAGAAGATGCTTCAAATCAAGCTATAAATCAATAGCAAGTTTTAGTGATTGCCGAGTCACATCCTATGAACACCAAGTTGCATTTAGGAACTAAGCCACATTAATATGCTAAGTTATAGAACAAAGTAGATGCACATTATGATTTTGAGATTAGTACACATGAAAGAGATGCTGAGATAATTGACATAGATGTATATAGTGATTTTGAGGCTGAAAGAAAAATTGAAGAAACAAGAACTCAACCAAGATTGTCTAAGTATGTCAAAAAACATCATCTTGCTACTCAAATCATTGGGCATAAAGATGTTAGAACAATGAAAAGAAATAGATTAAGAAGTGAATCATGTTTGCTAAGCATGAAGGAACCAAAAATAATGAAATATGCTCTCAAAGATGTTGATTGGTGCAAAGCCATGGAAGAAGATATGAACAAATAGAGAAGAACAAAACATGGATTCTAGTTCCTAGACCAAAAGACAAGAATGTGATTGGCAGCAAGTGGGTATTTAGAAAAAAGATAGATGAGAATGGTGAAGTCACAAGAAACAAAGCAATATTTGTTTGCAATAGATATGCACAAGAAGAAGGAATTGACTATGGGGAGACATTTGCCTCTATTGCTAGATTGGAAGGAGTAAGAACCCTACTTGCTTATGCTGCATACAAAGGTTTCAAAGTTTATCAGATGGATGTTAAATCTATATTCCTGAATGACATATTAGAGGAAGAAGTTTACATAAAATAATTAGAAGGTTTTGTTGATGATAAAAATAAGAACATGGTATGTAGACTGCACAAAGCTCTATATGGCTTGAAACAAGCACCTAGAGCATGGTATAAGAGACTTCATAACTATCTTGTGAAGATTGGATTTGAAAGGACTGATGATAAAAATAATTTGTACATAAAGATAGAAAAAGGAAAACATATTTTTTTATTTGAAATATTTGTTGATGATATCATATTTGGAGGTCAAGATGCTTTATGTAAGAATTTTACAAATCATATGAAGCAAGAATTTGAAATGTCTATGTCTAGAGAAATCAATTTTTTTTGGGTTTGCAAGTATATCAGATGAAGTATGGTATATACATTACTGAGTCAAAGTATGTCAAAGAAATATTGTAAACTTTTAGGTTAGAGAATTCCAAACTAGTAAGTACAACTATGGTGATAGGACAAAAGTTGTCAAAGAATGATGACTCTGCTAAGGTGAATTAAACATTATATAGGTCTCTGATTGGAAAATTACAATATATAGTACATAGCAGACTTGATATTGCATTATCTATAGGGATGGTTGGAAGATTCTCTACCAATCCCAGTGAGAAACTTTTAATGGTTGTGAAGAGAATAATGAGATACCTGAAAGGAATATAAGAGTTTGGTCTATACTACAATAAGAATAAATTTTTTGAATTGAGAGCCTATACTAATGTAGATTGGCTTAGAAACATTGATGACATAAAGAGCACCAGTGGAGGGGCATTTTTCTTAGGCAAGAGACTAGTTACATGGACTAGCAAGAAACAAAGTTTTACTTCATAATCTACTACTGAAGTTGAATATATTGCTACTACTGTAAACTACACAAACATTATATAGACCAAATAGCTACTCAAAGGAATGAAGAGATCAGAGAATCAATGATACTTTATTGTGATAATACAAGTGCTATCAATATATCAAAGAATCTAGTGATGCACACAAAGGCAAAGCACATTGCAATCAAGTATTATTACTTAAGAGAGTTTCTTCAAGATAAAGAGGCGAAGATGGAATATATCAACACAAAGGAGCAAATTGCTAATATCTTCACAAAACCATTACCTAAGGATTCTCATGAATATCTAAGAGGTAAACTAGGGTTGATACTTCTATCAAAGGCTATCTAAGTAACAAGGGGAGCGCCCTGCATCAAAAAAGCTAATATTCATATTTTACTCATTGATGTAGAGGATCTTACTTTAGAAGCTGCCTAAAGTAATCACAACATTGAAACTTTGAAATAGTCGCAAGCAAGGTGATAGAGGGAGAAATTGAAGAAACTACAAAAGCTTATATCTATATATTTTAAGATGACAAGTTTTTGGTATATCTCTTTAGCATTGATGTAAAAGAGGGAGATATTATACTAATCAAGAGCCAAAATAGAGAAAGGAGATATTAATCAAGAACTAGAAAAGATAGATCAATGCAATGTATAATCATAGAGGGAGATATTCCTTATAAATGTTGAGAGAGATATCAAGAGATTGTTGTCAAAGAGGTAGAGAGTTCTACTGATCTTCAAGGGAGATCAGATAATTGTTAATGTTGCTGATTAGAAGAGGACACGTGTATGATGAGGGAGATAGAGAAGAATGTAAGAAAGATGGAGAAATCCTAATCTACTTAGTAAGAGGGAGATATAAGAAGAAACTTAGATGGAGTAATAAGAAAGAGTCTTTTAACCTAATCAGAAGATGAAAGTTGCTAATAGAGGGGGAAATTTTGATACAAGTTTTATTTTTTGGTATTGTCTTATTGTTTTAAACTAGTTAGTTTGCTTCAATAAGATGTTCATTATTTGATTGACTTGTTTGATTGGTTTGGTTTACCATCAATGAAAAAGAGAGAGATTGTTGAGATTTGATTGAAAATATCATTGTTGTGAGAGATTATTGAAAGAGGGAGACTATTGAAGAAGAATGTGTGTTTCAATCATTGTTTTGTCACTGATACCAAACCTTCTATTTGCTGGTAAGACAACTACTTAAAAGATTCAAGTACTATCACTTAGTTGATTCATGAAAAGGATTTGATCAATAAGATGTAACAAAAGCACATCAAGGAAAGATTGAATTATGATTATGTACAATGAAGTACAAGAATTAGTTAAGATAGTGATGACATGATGTATTGATAATATACTTAAGGCTATAAATATTGGCTACACCAAGAAAGTTTAGAAGAACAAGTTACACAAAGTTTGTCTTCCTAGCTTGATCGAGTGGATTGTAGGTGCCGAGCAAAGATAGTGCAAGCTAAGAAGAAAGTCAGTTGGAGCTGAGTGAAAGAAAATTCTAGTGGATGTTGAGCATGATAGTTGATGCCAAGTAAAGTTTAGTTGATACTAAGCATCAGTAAACTTTAGTTGATACCGAGTGATTTTACAGTTGGTGCAAAGAAACACAGTATGTGTTGAGCATTAGAAGGTTGATAATGCTAAGCTATTGCATTACGTTAATGATCAAAGATTCACTAAATCTAAGTGGCCAAGTTTGTTTTCATGAAACTTGTGAACCAAGAGGAAGATAAGGTTGATGAGCTAGTATATAAGAATTTTTCTTATGGCAAAATCACCCAAGATCAAGAAGCTCAAGCACTAGCACAATATGGACTAGTAAAGTATGATCAGAATAAAAATATGAAATTGAATTGATGTACATACACACTAGGAGTGTTTTTATATAAAGGTTTCTAGAGTGACTAGGATTTAGCAAAATGATAAGACTCACAACTAAGCACATGTCTACCAAGAGTGGATTATCCTCTATTGAGCATAGAAGTTAGTGTGATGATGAGAGGATAAGTCTACATAGGTGTGTCATGTAAAATGATGTTGTAGACACCATGTGCTTAATTAGAGTGTGAATAACTATGTTGTCTACATGATAACTTAGATAAATATGAAAACTCATGTGTTGTAGACTCCATGTGCTAAATTAGAGTTGCTAACTCTTGTGTTGTCAACAAGACAACTCATATGAGTACATATACTCCTAGGTGTCTAACTAATAAATAACAAAATAATGCATTTAACCTAAGTAAACTTAAGTAAAGTGTGATAATAATTAATTATTTACGCTAACACCCACCCTTAAGTGCAACTTAGGGGAATGCACTTAAGCTTATGAAAGCTATAATGAAAATGCATGATGGGTCTCAGTTACTAGGCCATGTTAGGTACCCATATACAAATGTAATGTAATCTCTCTAAAAATGGAGAAAGAGGGAAAAACTCATGGGAAAAACCCTCCCCTAAAAAGAGAGATGAAAAAACAACATGCATGGATGGATGGAGTAATTAAGACACCCCCATTACAATAAACATCATGTATATACAATAGAGAAGTATGAGAACGACAAAACCCCATAACAGGAAAAGGTCCCCTCGATAAGAGAGAAGAAGGAAGAAGAAAGGAGATAAGGTAGTCCCCCCTCCACCTCAATGTAGAATGTTGATAAGTGATGGCTTCTCCAAGATGAATGTAGAAGTTGATCCATGACTATTGAATAATGTTTCTCTCCTTAGGAAGAAACAGTGTCATAAGTGCATATGAGATGCTTCCCCAATTTGTAGAAAAAATCTTGAAGATGAATAGTGTCTTTAAAAAATACTCAATTGTCCCCATGTTGATTATAAAGATCAATACCCACAAGTTCAAAAAAGTCTCTAAGTCTTGAGTTCACATATTTAGTTTCATTGTCCATACGAAGAACCCTGATGGCTTTACTTGATTGCTTTTCAACATGAATCTTGAAGGATAGAAACTTATCAAACACTTCATTCTTGTGATTAAGAAAGTAAACCCATGTGTAGCATGAAAATTCATCAATGAAACTGAGGACATAGTGGCCCTTGCCAACTGATGTCATTGAAAAAGGGGCTACTAGAACCATGTGAACTAACTCAAGAACAATTGATGCTATCCAAGACTTCCCTTTGTCATACTTTTCTTCTAGATTCATATCCATTGAACAAGTTGAATATTCATCCTCATAAAATTTCATTGTAGGTAGACCTCTAACCATATTTTTGAGCTAAGTTGATGAAGATAGCAGAAGGCAAGATTGTTATAATTTCTTTAGGATAGTTGAGAGGGGGGGGGGGTGTGTGTGAATCAGTTATTAAATGTCCAAATTTTCTATTCAAACTTTTCACTAAATATAGTGAGCCCTTTCAACTATTCATTCATCCAAGCTTTGACTTTTCTAATTAGCAAGTTATTGTAAATCAACATGCAAGCATAACACATAAGAAATCAAGACATAACACAATGATTTACGTGGAAACCCAATTTGGGAAAGACCACCAGTAACATGCTACTCAATTCTCACTCTTTTGAATTGATGCCCTATAAAAGGCCTGCCCTGTTAAAGGCTTACAACACACTATAAAATGTGACCTTGTTAGAGGATTTAACCACCTTGTTAGAAGTGGGCCTAGTTAGACAACTTTAGAAAATTCACTTGGAATGCCACCTTGTTAAAGGATTTACAAATGGCTATTAAACCAATGTGAGTCCATAGGATTTCCATATCTAATACAATTGATAGAGAGTACTAAAAAATCTTGACCTGACTACAACATACAACTTATCTTGTAGATCTCATATCACTTCTCAGCTCATACCCTTGCCCGACCTTCATTCTGTGCAACTCTGATAGCTTGCCCTCCTTTCAAGCTTAGTCCTCTTGAGTCTCCATGCTCAATGTACCAGTGC
The DNA here is from genome assembly GCA_028749045.1 of Cupressus sempervirens. Taxonomy (NCBI): domain Eukaryota; kingdom Viridiplantae; phylum Streptophyta; class Pinopsida; order Cupressales; family Cupressaceae; genus Cupressus; species Cupressus sempervirens. Next base: position 968,298,575 of record CM053792.1, on the reverse strand, counting down.
AATCATCTCTTCATGACCACTTACAAAAGCAGAGCCTGTATGCTCTTCCTTCTCCTAGATGTCTCCTCCTTGACACCCTTCTAACCACTTCACAGATTTGGCTCTTCAACAGCAATAGTATCAGTAGCTCTTTGATTCTTGGTCTATGACCCCTTAAATAGAAGTCTTGGAGTTCCTTTTCCCACTCGATTCTTCCATTCTTTAATTTCAATTTGCATGGATTAACTAGGATTCATGGCATCTAACCCATATTTTATTTCTTCTAGAAACTTCTTGAATAATCCTTTAGAATTCACTCATAAATGATTTACATAGGATTTTGTGCCATAGCTCATCATCCTTATCTTCCAACTTGTTCACAAAATTTAATGTAACCACTATGTCGGCTCAAATTTGAAAAATCTTTGTTATTTGAAATAATGTAGAAACTCAACACTATTGAAATATTGGTACTCAACAGATACTATGTTACTCAGCATCCACAGTGTTTTTCCTTATGCTTGGCACCTAAAGATCACTCGACACCAACTAAGAATTTTCTGATGCTTAGCACCTGATCTTCACTCAGCATTTGAAGATCACTTGACACACACTAGAATTTTCTGTTACTCAGCTCCAACTAAAAATTTTCTTTGTTTCAACTAACTTTGCTCGACATCCACTAATGATCTTAGTTTAAGCTTTACATTCAACCTTGTTACAACTTCTTCATCCAATGTTTCTAAGTGTGACCAACCTCTGTATTCTTGAGTATGCTATCAATACATCATTTAACCATTGTCTTAACTAATCCTTGCACTTCATTATAACATCATAACTCAAACTTTCCCTTAGGTTCTCTTGTTACATCTTATTGATCAAATTCTCTTCATCAATCAACTAAGTGATAGTACTTGGATCTTATAAGAAAATATCTTCTCTACAAATAGTAGATTTGACATCAATGATAAAATAATTATTGAAAACATTCTTTTAACAACAATCTTCATCTTTGATTCTTCAATAATGATCTTTTCAATCAAATTTCCAACAATCTCCCTCTTTGGCATTGATGGAAAACCAAAATGATCAACCATCAGACTAAACTATTTAACTAAATGCTAGCTAGGTTATAATAGTAAGTCAAATGCAAAAAAATAATAAATTGTAACTTCACATTTCCTTTTACTATTCTGATTGCTTCATTTCAGCTTCTCCCTCTTTGCTACTACCTCCTTATTCCTTGTCTTTCTCCCTCTGTATTGCTCATCTTCTGCTGCTTTAATCAACATCTCCTTCTATCTTTGTTTGATCAATATTACCATAGCTTCTCCTTATTTTCTAGATTTTTCATTTTTATTTTCTTTTTATTCTTCATCTTCAATAGTTGTTGATCAATTTTCTGCTATTTCTATCTCTTTAACAACAATGCCAAAGACATATTAGCATCCTAGTATGCAATTGTAGCTTTTATAGGTTCATTCAATTTCCCCCTCTATCACCTTGCTTGTGACTAATTTTTGACTTCAGCACTTTTACTACTTTAGGCATGAATCCCAAAGTAAACATCCTTTGCATCAATGTGTAAAATTTTCAACAATCAACTCATTTAATGTAGGGAATCCTTCCTTTTTCTTTAAGTAGCCTTAGCTAGGGGTATCACCCCTAACTTACCTCTAAGATACTCAAAAACATCTTTAAGTAGTGATTTTATGAAGATATCAACAATCTTTTCCTTTGAGCTAACATATTCCATCTTCACTTGTTTGTCTTCCACCAACTCTCTGACATAGTGATACTTGATTGCAATATGCTTGGTTTTAGCATGCATTACAAAATTCTTTGATATGTTAATGGCGCTTGTATTATCATAATAGAGTATCATAGGCTCAGTTACTACTTCCTTCATACCTTGCAACAAATGTTTGATCCATACAATATTGGTGCAGTTTATAGCAGGTGCCACATATTTAGCTTCAGCAGTGGACTATGAGGTGCAACTTTGTTTTTTCCTGGTCCATGTAATCAACTTCTTTCCTAAGAAAAGTGCTTCTCCACTGGTGCTTTTTCTATCATCTTAAATTCATGCTTCATTTGATCAGAAAAATCTTTGCAAAGAACATCTTTTCCTCCAAATATTATATCATCAACAAAGATTTTTGATATCAAAATGTCTTTACCTTTTTTAGCTTTTATGTATAAGTTGTTGTTGTCATCTATTCTCTCAAATCCTATCTTCACAAGATATTTGTGTAACCTCTCATACCATGCTCTAGGTGCTTTCTTTAATCCATAAAGTGCTTTGTGTAGCTTGTAGAATTTGAAACCTTTGTATGCAGAATATGCAAGTAATGTTCTTACTCCTTCCATTTTTGCAACAAGGGAAAATGTCTCTACATAATCCAATCATCCTTTTTGTGCATAGCATTTACAAACTAGTCTAGCTTTGTTTCTTGTTATCTCACCATTCTCATCATGTTTGTTTCTAAACACCCATTTGGTACCAATAACATTCTTATCAGCTGGTCTAAGAACTAGAGACCATGTTTTGTTCTTCTCAATCTAATCTATCTCTTTTTCCATGGCTTTATACTAGCCATCATCTTGTAGTGCATCATTCACTATTTTTGGTTCAACCTTGCTTAGTAGACATGATTCATTCCTGAGCTTATTCCTTGTCATTAGTCTGACATCCTTGTCACCAATGATTTGATCTATAGGGTGATGTCTTCTCACATACTTGGATAATCTTGGTTCAGTCCTTCTTTCTATGTTTGATCCTTCAGATTCAGAGTCATTTCATTCTTCTTCATCAGGCACTTCATCATTCCTTTCATGTGTATTATTTTCAGAGTTAGAATGTGCATTTTCTACATTTTGTAGATCGGCTTCTAAATGCAGCTCGACATTCATAGGCTGAGACTCGGTAGATACTAAAGTTTGTTGCTAATTCCCAACTTGATTTGCAGCATTGTCTTCAACGGTCATTCTTTGATAGAAGTATACAAAGGATCTATAATCTTCTATTTTCTTTGACTCATCAATCTAAAATTCTACATGCTTGTCAAAATTCACATTTTCACTCCACAATCTTGTTAGTGTTAGTATTCAAACACTTATATACCTTCCTTCTAGTGGAGTATTCAAGGAATATGCCTTCATCACTTTTTGCATCAAACTTTCCATTTTTAGTATCTTTTAGAATATAGAATTTACAACCATATACTTTGCAATGTTTAACATTAGGTGAAAGACCATACCATAATTCAAAAGGTGTTGCATTTTTACCTTTCTTGACTTGAACTCTATTCAATGTGTAGACCACAATTCTTACAACTTCTCTCTAGTACTTTAGTGCAACATTTTTCTCCATCATCAAAGTTCTAGCATAGTCAACCACTGACCTATTCCTCCTTTTAGCAATAAAATTTTGTGGTGGATTTCTTGGTGCTAATGTTTGCCTTTTGATTCCTTTCTCATTGCAAACTATTTCAAATTTCTTTGATGTGAACTCACCTCCTCTATCTGACCTTAGGCAATTCAGGTCCTTTCCTATTTCCTTCTTAACTCTAGCCAAATACCACTTGAACATTTGAAATGCATTAGATTTTTTCTTTAAAAATATATTAGTTGTCATCCTAGAATAGTCATCTACAAATAACATCATGTATCTGTCTCCTAGGTAGCTTTGCACTTCTATTGAGCCACATAAGTATGTATGGACTAACTCTAGTACTTCCTTGGAAGTGTATGTTTTTATTTTGAAACTAGACTTAGTCATCTTCCCTAGTTGACATTGTTTTCACATTGTATTTTTAGGTTTCTTAAACTTGGGCAATCCTCTGACCTTCTTTTTCTTGTTGATGCTAATCAAATTATCAAAATTAACATGACATAGTCTTTTATGCTACAACCACACATCATGAAGTCTAACAACAAGACATGTTGCATCTTCCATATCTAGGAAAAATAGATTACTCCTAGTTTGTTCACCTTTTCCTATCAGCTTTCCATCAATGTCATAGATCTTGGTAGTTTTGTTTCCAAATTCAACTCTACAACCTACATTGTCTAACTATGATACACTCAATAAGTTGTAATTCAATCCTTCAACATAGTATCCATTATCACATGAAATTTTCTCTATGATTTTAATAGAGCCTTTCCCTTTAATTTGATATGGAGCATCATTACCAAATCTAACACTATTTCCATCATATTGAGTAAAGGTAATGAAATTACTTTTATCTTCTATCATGTGATGTGAGCATCCACTGTGTATGATCCACTTGTCATTTTTGTTCGCACAAGTAACTAATGTTGTGCTTCATCTTCATCTGATTCATCCTTCATGGCTACATAGACTACTTCATCATCATTCTCATCAGAATCTTCTTCAACAATGTAGAATCTCTTGCCTTTCTCCTTGTAATCCTTGCTATCATCTTCTCTCATGTTCCTATACTTGTTTCCTTCTTTGTAATTCTTCTTTTGTGTGCATCTTGCAGCAATATGACCTACTTCATTACAATTGAAACATACGATAGGGAGCTTACCTTTGAATTTACCTTTTCCTTTATGGAATCTCCTAGCTAGTAGTGCTTCTAACTGTTCCACATCTTCCTCTTCTACACTACTATCACTGGATTCATTATTTCTTTTTCTTCTCTTCTTGCTTGATGATTCCTCCTCAGTGTCTTTTATTATCATCTTGGCCTTGAAAGAATATTCAAGGTTCTCAGGTCTATAGTTGTCAAAGTTTGACAATTCAAATGTAGTAAGTCTTCCCACTATTCCTTCAAAGGTTAGTGTATTTCCTTGTATACACCTCAGCTCTTGGATGGTTGAAACTCTAATAGCATAGATAGGAAGTAGAGTTCTTAAGTATTTGTTGATGGCTATCTCTTCTTCTAATTGTCCATCTAGACTTCTTATTGCACTTACCACTTGTTTCATTCTTGCAACATTTTCACCTTCCTCCATTTTCATGTCATCAAATTTTCCTCTTAGGCTTTCTCTTTTTACTCTCTTGACATTCTAATCCCCTCCATAGGTTTATGATAAGGTTTTTCACATCTTGAATGCAGTTTCATAGTCTTTGATGTCATCATATTCTGCATAGTTAAGTGTAGAGACAATCTCCAACATTGTTTGATTGTGCTTCTTCTTTTTGTTCAAATCATCTGAAATAAGAGGTCCTGCTAGATTTACATATTCTATTCCAATTGAGGTTTGTGCATAGTCACCTATTGATCCAAGGTGCAATTTCATCAGACTCTGCCATGCAACAAAGTTGTCTTTGTTGAGCTTGGAAACTTCTCTCTTAGACATCTTGATCTTTCTACTTCTAGTACCTTGAAACTAAATTAAGAGATGGCTCTTATACCAATTGCTATAATTGCTTTAGAATAACTGGGGGGGGGGGGCACATGTGAATTGGTTATTCTAGGTCCAAATGTCCTATTCAAACTTTTCAATGAATATAGTGAGCCCTTTCAACTATTCATTCACCCAAGCTTTAACATTTTTAATCAGCAAGTTACTGTAAAATCAACATGCAAGCATAACACATAAGAAATCAACACATAACATGGTGATTTACATGGAAATCCAATTTGGAAAAACTGACCAGTAACATGCTATTCAATTCTCACTCTTTTGAAGTGATGCCCTGTGAAAGACTTGCCTTGTTAAAGGCTTACAACACACTGTCAAATGTGACCTTTTTAAAAGTCGGCTTGGTTAGATGACTTTAGAAAATTCACTTAGAATGCCACCCCATTAAAGGATTTACAAATGGCTATTAAACCAACCTAAGTCCATAGGATTTCCATATCTAATACAATTGATAGAGAGTATTGGAAGATCTTGACCTGACTACAACATACAACTAATCTTGTAGATCTCAGATCACTTCTTAGCTCATACCCTTGCCTGACCTTCAATCTTTGCAACTCTAATAGCTTGCCCTCCTTTCATGCTTAGTCATTTTGAGTCTCCATGCTCAATGTACTAGTGCAATCATCTCTTCATGACCACTTAAAAAAGTAGAGCCTCCTTGATCTTCCTTCTCCTAGATGCCTCCTCCTTGACACCCTTCTAACCACATTTTAAAATTTGGCTCTTCAGTAGCAACAATATCAACAACTCTTTTCTTCTTGGTCTATGACTCCTTAAATAGAAGTTTTGGAGTTTCTTTTCTTGCTTGATTCTTCTATTCTTTAATTTCAATTCGCATGGATTAAGTAGGATTCATTGCATCTAACCCATATTTTATTTCTTCTAGAAACTTCTTGAACGATCCTTTAGAATTCGCTCAAAAATGGTTTACATAGGATTCTGTGCCACTAGCTCATCATTCTTATCTTCCAACTTGTTCACAAAATCCAATGTAACCACTGTGTTGGCTTAGATTTGGAAAATCTTCATTATTTGAAATAATACAACTTGGCATTATTGAAAAATTGGTGCTCGGCACATACTGTGTTACTCAGCATCCACAATGTTTTTCCTGATGCTTGGCACTTGAAGATCACTGGACATAAACTAAGAATTTTTTGATGCTCGGTAGCTGATCTTCACTCAACATCTAAAGATCACTCAGCGCACACTATAATTTCCTATTACTCGGCTCCAACTAAGAATTTTCTCAACTTCAACTAACTTTCCTTGGCATCCACTAATGATCTTAGTTTAAGCTTTGCATTCAAACTTGTTACAACTTCTTCCTCCAATGTTTCTAAGTGTGACCAACCTTTGTATCCTTGAGTATGTTATCAATACATCATTTAACCATTGTCTTAACTAATCCTTGCACTTCATTAAAACATCATAACTCAACCTTTCCGTTAGGTTCTCTTGTTACATCTTGTTGATCAAATCCTCTTCATCAATCAACTAAGTGATAGTATTTGGATCTTATAAGAAAATATCATCCCTACTAATAGTAGGTTTGACATCAATGACAAAAAAATATTGAAAACATTCTTTTAACAACAATCTTCCTCTTTGATTCTTCAACAATGAGCTTTTCAATCAGATTTCCAACAAAGATGTCGATACCACTCTTGCCATAATTTTCTTTGTGAATGTGAATGTGTCAACAAGGCATGTGAAGGAGACTTAGACACAAAGTGGGAGAAAGAATAAAACCTTGTGTCATTATTAACTTTATCGACTGCAACCAATGAATCATCCTTAAGATTTGACACCATTATTGAATTAGGAAATGAACTTTATTGCCACCTCCATAGTGAGTGATTTGGTAAATTCAAAGGATATTAGTGCTAAGGTTAGAAACATAGAGAACATCTTTAAACTCTCCATTTTTTTTATCGCAACTTGTCCTTTCACTTTAAATTCTACTTGTGTATCATTCCCTACAAAGATGTGAGGTACCTTTGACTACTTCAATGGAGAAAAGTGTCCTTTTGAAGAACCCATATGATATGAGGCACTTGAGTCAAGAATCCATTCCCCTAAAGAGCTTGAACTTTCCATAAATACTTTCCCTTTTCCCTTTGAAGTGGATGGATTTGAATCCTTAGAAGCATTTGTCACATTGATTTTATTCTTCCTAAGTAAATTTTTGAACTCATCTATTATCTTAGTCTTGCAATGATGTTCATCATGATTTGGTTTCTTGTAATATGCAAAAAATAGTTTATCCTTATTATTGTTGTTTCTCTTCTTGTTGGAAGAAGAATCGACTTGTTGTGAGGAGGAAGATTGTCATGTCTTTCATTGTGGTTTTGGCTTCAACTACTTTTTTTATTGTTGATAAAACCTTTTCCACCTTGATTTGTTTGGTTCTCATTACTGGCCACCAATGCCATAGACTTGGATGATTTAAGAATTCCCATATCTATCAACTTGGATTGTTCCAACATCAACATTTCTGCAAATGACTCGAATGAAGGCTTAGTAAAGGAACTTCCCATGGTCAACCTGTAAGTGTTCTAGCTTGAAATAAAATATGCATACACTTAAGGTAGCCTCTTCAGGATGTGATGAATCAACCTATCATCCTTCATGGGATCACCGCAATCCTTAAGTAGTGCTCTCAATTCATTGGCTTTGTTGACATTGTCTTGAATTGTGTCAAAATTCTTAGGATCCAATAGAAATAGATCATCCTCAATTTGGAATCCCTTTTCCTCATCCACCTTACCATACAAACCTTCAAGTTTCTCCCACGCACCCTTGGCATCCTTAAAGCTAGAAATGTGGAAGAAGAGGTCTCTATGAACAAAAAGCCTAATGATTCCTAAAGCCTATTTGTCTTTAACTTGCCAATTAACTTGTGTAGAAGTATCAGTGGATTTTACAAGTGTACCATCAACATACAGATTTAAACCTTTTTCTATTAGTATACTCCATACAATATCTTTCCACATAGTATAATTGTGCTAAGTTAAAAGTCAATTTTTAGGTGAACCCATGATGCAAAAGATTAAAAGAACACAAGAGAGAAAGAGAGATATAAGAACACAAGACACAGCCCCCCCCCCCCCCCCCACCCCCCATTCACTCAATCAAAGAAGCCCCCAAAAGTGATGCTTTTGGCACTTTATATACATAGTGCATTTACAATAAGACACTTGTCAAAATGGACAAAAGCGGGCTTCTAATTTGGTTGTTTACAACCTCCTTTCGGAGTTCAAATCTAGTACTTAGCAATGTAGCTCAAATGTACAATAATTTTGAAGTTTTATCAAGGCAATACAATGCAAAAAAGGACCTATTTCTAAAAGTGGTATTTCTGTCCACATAAGCCTATAATCTGATTGCAAATCTAGAAAGTAGACAAAAAATTATTTTCTTTCAAAAATAAAGGAACCTAAATATATGTCCAAATGAGCCTGAACTAAGCCTTTGAAGTTGCAAAATTTGGGATTTGTGATTTACAAAAAAATTAAGGAACATATATCTCAAACATCTTGCACCAATGTGTAGATCACAAAATTCTACCCCAAAACAAAAATACTTGCTTGAAAGAAGGAGTTTGTATGAGGGAGATATCATTGTTTGAAAATCACCTACTACAATTATTTTTCCTAAATTGTCACTATCACATCTCCAAAAACTGGTTGACTCTAGATTTCACCTCAAATGTCTAATTTTGATGAAACAAAAGTCAATTTGAAGTTTTCTTGACCTTCTAAATTTGATGCCAATATCTGATTTGCACCAGCAATCTCTAATCTTGTCTTACAAAAAAAATCTCTACTACTAGCCTAAAAGGCCAATTTTTCATAGAATTTTGAAAATATAATGCAAATCTAAAAAGAAAAAATGCAAAGATGCAAAAATATTCAAATCTAAAAAATTAATTTCATAGATCTAAAGAGATCATACCAATTTCACAAATTGGGCCTTCGGGTTCTAGTTTCCAAAAAAAATTGCCTCAAATTTGTCTATGGACTAGGGTAGGAAAATATATAGTCAAAATTCACCAAATTGATGGTCCAAATGCAATGGTGAGGTCCACTTTGACTCTAGACACTCCTAATAACTGAAGATACTCCAAATCTGAATCATGGTCCTTGGAGTGGTGAAGCAAAACTAGTCTCCAATGGCTATGTGAAGAGAATCTCCCTCATCTTTGATACCATGTAAGAATTTTCCTGAGGGAAAAATCACCCAAGATCAAGAAGCTCAAGAAGTAGCACAATATGGACCAATAGAGTATGATTAGAATAACAATATGAAATTGAATTGATGTACATAAACACTAGGAGTGCCCATATATAAAGGCCTCTAGACATACTAGGAGTTAGTTGAATTATAAGACTCACAACTAAGAACATGCCCACCGAGAGTGGATTATCCTCTATTGAGCACAAAGTTTAGTGTGATGATGAGAGGATAAGCCTACATAGGTGTGTCATGTAAAAAGATGTTGTAGACACCATGTGCTTAATTAGAGTGTGAAAAACTATGTTGTCTACAAGACAACTTAGATAAATATGAAAACTCTTATGTTATAGACACCATGTGCTAAATTAAAGTTGCTAAATCTTGTGTTGTCAACAAGGAAACTCATATGAGTAAGTATACTCCTAGGTGTCTAACTAATAAATTATAAAATAATGCATTTAACCTAAGTAAATGTAAGTAAAGTATAATAATAATTAATTATTTACACTAACATGGTGGCATAGAACTTGAGGTCAACCATTTTGAGGAAAATTCAAATGGACTCTAGGAGAAATTTATAGAAGAGATATGAAATATGGGGTAGATATATTGTATCCTACCTAATTCATCTGAACCCTAAATTGGATGATGGAGAATGAGTGGAAAAATATCCTAATTTCCTATTTATAGGAATGTCTGGTCATGAAGAAGTTGTCATGTGCGAGAACCTAAGGAAGAGAAGGAGTCAAGAGTTTTGCTTCATCAAGTGACCTAAGAGGATAATCTACAATGGCACGTTAAGCAAGAAGGCTTAAGAAGATGAATGCTTGAAGGGTGAAAAAGCTATCAGAGCTACAAAGTACGAAGGCCAAGAAGAATTGAAGACTAAATAGAGATTTGTAATCTACAAGAGAAGTTGTTAGTTGTATCAGATCAAAGCTCTACTGTTACTCTCTAACAATTGTATTAGTCTAGGGTAAATCCTTTGGATTAAGGTTGACTAATAGTCATTTTAAAATCCTTTAACCAGGTGGCATTCCAAGTTATAAGAATTTGGTTTAGCTCTAATATCATGTAAGAATTTTTCTTAGGGAAAAATTCACCAAGGAATGAAGAACTCAAACACAAGCACAATTGTGGACCAAAAAATGATATGATCAATTAATCGAAGTATTTCCTAATACATTGCTCTATTTAGTATATGATGTGCAAACACACTAGGAGTGCCTATATATAAAGGCTTCTCAAGAAGCACCTAGAATGTCTCTAGAAGGAACCAAGAGATAACATAAGAATCATGACAACTAATCACATGCCTTATCCATGGTTTTAGATGAGTGGATAAGAATGACAAGGTTGTAGACACCATGTGCTTAATTAGTGTGCTAACTCCTTTGTTGTAGACACCATGTGCATAAAAGAGGTGTGAACTCCTGTGTTGTCAACATGACAACTCACAAGAGTGCACATACTCCTAGGTGACTAATAAATAAATAATAAAAATATGCATTAACCTAAGTAAACTTAAGTAAGTGGAAATAGTAAATAGGTATTTACACCAACACCCCCCCCCCCCCCCTCAAGTGCAACTTAGAGAAATTCCCTTAAGCTTATGAAAAATAGGATGGAATGCATAATGGGTCCTAGCTACTAGGACATTTTAGGTACTATACACATAATGAAGATGTAGTCTCTCATAAAGCATAGAAAGAGGGAAAACCTTGTGGGAAAAACCCTCCCTCAAAAAGAGATTAAAAAGGGATGCATGGATGGATTGAGTAATCAAGATCCCCCCATTACAAAATACATCTAGTATATACAAGAGAAAAATGGAGGACAAAACCCCCTAAGAGGAAAATGTCCCCCACAAAAGGAAGAAGAAGGAGATGAGGTAATCCCCCCCATAAAAGTAGTGTGTCGATCAATGAGAAATGCTCCAACATAGAAGTTGATCCATGTCCTTTGAATGATGTTCCTCCCCTTTGGAAGAAACAAATGTAAGGGTACAAAGAAGATGCATCCCCTATATGGAGAAGGAATCTCTAAGATGAACGATGTCTTTGAAACTTGTTCAAGTGTCCCTATGTTGATGCTAATGATGGCTTCCTCCAAAACTACTAAGAAGAAGTGCAAATTGAACAAGGAGTGATGTAGAACCTATTTCAAAAAACTAGTAGTCTTCTTAAATAACAAAGAAACCTCTCACAATTGCTGTACATAAGTAGGCACAATCACATCAACCCAGAAAGACTAATCATGTAGAGAATGGACATGAGGGTTAGAGTGGGCCCTTGCAACAACTATAGAAGGATTATCCTCAGCAAAGAGAAGTGGTAGATCATCAAAGAAGTCTTTCAAATTGGCTATGTGTAACTCCAAGAATAGAGCTAAAATTTTGGATAAGAAGTCATCACCTGGAAGACAAAGTGTACCCTATTGTGCTGAAGTACGCAAATATGTCATTGCAACAAAAGAATTCACCTCAAAAAGAAGATGAGTATCATCAAGGGTGTCTCACACATCTTCAATGTGAGACTCCACGAATAGGCCTGGAAGGGTAGGAAGGAAGTCATTGCATGAAGGTAGAGTAGGAAGACATAAAGGGTCCTACTGCACTAAATCTAAAGAATCTATGGCTGGAACATGATTAGTAGGAGCAACAGGAGCTAGAGGTGTGATCTCATCTAAAGAGAGTCAGCTACAAGTGGAGGTATGAGATCTTCTAGGAATGGAGGAATGTGTGGATCTCCATACAGCTCCCAAACATAGATCCAAAGATCATATGGATACCATAACTTGGCAACCACCTTATAAAATTCAAAAGAAGAGACTAGAACAAATGATAACCAAAAGTCTATGAATAGGTGGTTGTTCTTTAGTGTCAAAGGTCAATTCGTTGGAACATAAATAAGGAAATACTTCCTTATGCTCTCTTCTTAGATGATAAAGGAGTGTATCACTCCATTTGTGATAGTTTATTTTTGTCAACCTGGGTCAAATTCTGTGTCAACATGTGAAACAAAACTCCTCCATGAGATAAATCAATGAACCCCCTAAATGGAAAAGAGAATCAAAGAAACCTTCAAAGAATCAAAGAACCCCCTAAAAAAGATGCTTTGGCACTTTATAAGAAGTGTGTGTACAATGACCACTTGTCAAAATGAAAAAGTGAACTTTCTGATTTTGCTTTTACAACTACCTTTTGAGGCCTAAATGTGGAACTTAGCACTATGGCTCAAAGATACAACAATTTAGAGAAGAAATGAAAGCACTACAATGCAAAAAGGCCCCTAGTTTTGAAAGTGAGATTTTTTCCCACACAACTTTAGAATCTTATTGCAAATTTGGAAAGTAGATGAAAAGATACACACCTTCATAAAAAATGGAAACTATTTTCGAGTCTAGATGAGCCTGTATAGAGCATTTGAAGTTGTAAAATGTAGGATTATGCAGGTACCAAAAGATGCAATTTCTAAAAAATCCTTTCACCAAAACTAGAAAAGAACACCACCACTAGAGAGTCCAAGAAATTCTACCTAATTTAAAAAAAAATTACACTTGAATCAAAGTTAGGATGATCAATTTATGGGTTCACAAAGTCAGAGTGGAAAATCAAAAAGTAATCTAGAGAGGAGTCTAGAAGGAAATCAACTTGATTAAATTTGATGGTCATATAGCCATCAAATTTACCCAGTGAATTGCTAACATCAACAAAAAAAGACCAACTAGGTGATGTGGTAGGGTGACTAGGCATCCATACTGTACAGATGTTGATGTGGAATGTACGACTGGGTCTACGTGGCTATATAGAAAAGCTAAGGTGGTGGATGATGCTCCACATGTGTAGGTATAGTTGGAGCTGATGTGGGTAGATGTGGCACAATTTAATTGGCCACTAATGTGTTTTAAGGTCTATACGTGTGGTGTTGGAGGTGGTAAGTTGCCATGTGGAGCCATCTAGAACATTTGGCTAGCTAAACTAGCATCTCCATGGCTACCAAGTGGCACTGAATGGGATTTGAATGCTACCACTACAAAAAGAAATACCCATTGGAAACCTTCTCTCATGCCCAAAAATTTCAAACATCGTTGGAAGGTTTAACACTGTGTGCCATAAACCTTAGTGCAGGGGTCACAGATTTTATATTTGGCGGGAGATAGAATAAAATGTATGGTGGCCAAAAAAATGCATGCTGAAGCTAAAAAATTGGCCACATATTTAGTTTTAAATGGCCAGAATATACTCTATCGTAGCTTTTTATCAATTCCTGTAAACTTCAAATGTTTGGTGGTGGGACTAGCAATAGTCCCACATTGATTACAAATGCACAAAGACTTGCAATTATATACACAAGGCCGTAGATGTAAAACAAAGGCGAGTTGGTCGATGGTTGAAGCTCTTTGCCAAAATGTGGTGGGTTATTGTCCAGAGAATATAGAGACTGTTGGTCGATGCTAGATTTGTGGCTGGTGAATATGGTACGGCTGTCGACTGTGATGATGCTGCTGCAACTAGGAAAATAATGCCTATCAATTAGATAATAAATTCCTTGTAGGGTCAAGATCTGATGGCCTATTTCTATAAAAGAAATTTTCTCTACTGAGGAATTTATTTTGAAAAAATGCAAAGAAAAAATAAATGATAGATCCAAAAATTAATTAAAGATATCTACAAATGATGATACCTGAACTGAAAATTGGGGCCTCTGAGTGTTGATTTACAAACAAAATTTGCCTCATGATTGACTTTGGGCTGAGGTAGCTAAATTTAAAGTCAATTTTCACTAAATCAATGTTTTGGATGCAATGGCAAGTTCAAATCTGGCTCTAGATGCTCTCACTTTCTATAGTAATCTGGATTCAGGTTGAGGTGTTGAAGAAACAGTGGTCTCAAACAACTATGTGATGAGAAAATCTCTAAGCTCTGATACCATGTAAGAATTTGGTATAGCTCTGATACCATGTAAGAATTTTCCTTAGGGAAAAATTCACCTAGGAACTAAGAACTCAAACACAAGCACAACTGTAGACCAAAAAAGAATATGATCAATTAATTAGAATATGTCCTAATACATTGCTTTGTTTAGTACATGATGTGCAAACACACTAGGAGTGCCATTATATAAAGGCCTCTCAGGAAGCACCTAGAATGTCTCTAAAAGGAACCAAGAGATAAGATAAGCATCTTGACAACTAAGCACATGCCTTATCCATAATTCTAGATGAGTGGATAAGAATGACAAGGTTTTAGACACCATGTGCATAAAAGAGGTGCAAACTCCTGTGTTGTCAACATGACAACTCACAAGAGTGCACATACTCCTAGGTTACTAATAAATAAATAATAAAAATATGCATTAACCTAAGTAAACTTAAGTAAGTGTAAATAGTAAATATGTATTTACACCAACAAAAGTGAATGACCTAAAGTCCTCTAAAAATGTTCACTTCTAACAAAGTGATTTTAATCCCTTAACTGGGTAACATTTAACAGTGTGTATTGTAACCTTTAATAGGGTTGACCTTTCACAGGGAATCACTTCAAAAGAGTGAAAAGGAGTAGCATGTTACTAGTGGTTTTTTCTAAATTGGGTTTCTACATAAATCATTGCATCAAGTGTGTTGATAAATCTATTATATTTCATGCTTTACATTTTTGCAAGTTGATTTGATAGTAATATACATGTTTTAATGATTGCATAATCCAATAGGATGCAAGAATGGGTATGAATGTTTTGTGGGTTCACTAAGTTATGAAAAGTTTTATTTATACATCTGGACCTTGGATAACTAATTCACCCCCCACCCCCCTGTTATTCTAAAGTATTCCAACATATTTAATATTTTTTTCTTTCTCAAAATTGACATATTTTCAAGTGTTAAAATACATGCTTGTAGAATTTTTTAATTACAATATACTATATCTAATTAAAACACTACAAACTCTATATGTGAATATTATTGAATTTAAGCTCTATAAAATGGTTTATATGTTACTTAAAAAATATCATAAAAAATAGTGAGAGTTATTGAAACATTAGTTTTCTAAAATAATTTTATTTCTTTAGGAATTGGATATAAACTGGTATAAAACATGTATTTAATATACATTTCCAATTGAAAAAGTGTGAGACCATATAGAACTTAGCTAGAATGAATTTATCTAAATCATATATTTGAACAAAATTGAGTTTTAGATAGAAATACTCAAATTTAGTTGTTCTAATAGGTTAGCATGAAAGGTGACACAACTTTATACTTTTACCCTAATACATATCCTAGAATTGGTTTTTTCATGAGCTATACATAGGTGTTGTGATAATCTTAGCATCAAGAATTGTTTGAAAATACTAATAGTTACAGTATGTGAGATACTTAAGTCCTACGGTGAAAAGCTTAATAGTTCAAAGTAAATACATGGATGATGAAGAAATAAGGTTTAACATTTTCTATAGAAAATGTTTCTACATGGTGTGATAGGATTGAGATATATACTAGAGAAATGGGGCCACAATACTAGACACATGTTGTGTTGGAATATATTGTTCACCAATATAACTAAGAGGGGCAGGAGGGGGAACCTAGTGATTCTAGATGGAACCAAGTTTGAGCTAGTAGAGAAAAGAAGTAGAAAAGGAGAAAGCACAGGACAAGATACAAGTAAGAACTCATATTCCTCTTCTCGTTTTCTTACACCTAATTCCGAAATGAATAAGGCAATTGAGAATGTGATATGTAGACTCAAAGGTACGACTATATTCCTCAATGTACAAGACACTAAGAAAGCTCATACAAGATCTTTTCTTAATGAATGGCTCTATAATAACTCGAAAGAAACTAGGGTATCACTTCTCTTACCTTTGAATGAGAATTCGTAACTCAAAATTTAGGGCAATCCCATGGTCCTCAAATACCATAATTGCAAATATTTTGGATGTGTCCTCTACTAGATGGAACACCATCAACAATCTCCTCCCATTCCTTAGTAATCTCATCCCATAAGTTTTTGAGCCTTTTGGAAATGTTATTAGGATTGAAAAATCATCTACCCTTCTCCCTCATACTAATGTGAGAATGTTCATTGTGATTGACCCTAGTAAAGACATCCCCAATGAAGTTGCATTCCTTATTAAGGGTCAAAACCATGTTTTCCCTATAACATTCCTAGGTGGACTTAATGTGTGATTCCTATGTAGGAATGAATGCCATCTCAAAAAGATCTGTCATTTAATCAATAAGTGATTTGCATCCCTTACATAGAAAGATCAATTACATCCTAAGAATTAGGATAAAAAGCCTAGTAAATAGGGATAGATAGGTAATAGCATCCCTCATTCTAGAGATCTCTCCCTTAATTTGGAACCTCCTCTCATTTTAGAAGACCTTTTTGTAGAAATAAATGATCAAAATATTTCCTTCAAGGAACCATTTGCAAACCCTAAGAACCATTTTAAAGATGATCCTCTTGGTATCAATTTTCCTAACCCAAATTATGATACCCTAGGGTTACAACCACCCAAGCCTAAGAATAGAAAAATGAATGCATAATAGATTGTGCTGGACAAAATAAAGAATATTTCAGGTCAAAATTTTTAAAGAAGAAACCAATTATGCTCCCTTCTTCACTCTCTTGAGGAAGTTGACATCATTCTACAAGGTGCTAGGAAGCCCCTCTTGAAAAATAGTACCTCAAGTATTATGGAACCAAATTTTAGCAACACTCATTTCTCTCCTTCTCCCAATCCTTTCCCCAATAAGGAAAAAAGTAGTGAAGGCCTTGATGCTATCAAGAGCTCTTATGTTGCTAGGGATTATTTGAATAATTTGAGTTGGTAATTATCCAAACCTCATCCCCTTTGTCTTCTTTACCCATCTCTAGTGCCACTTTTTCACCCAAGAGGCTAGTATCTACCATAAATATCCTTGAAGTTGAGGAGTGTGGTGAAGGGTACTTAGGGATCCCTAGAGGAGAGGAATTTGTCACCCCAAGGGTATGCAACAAAGAAGAAGAGCAAGATACTTTTGTATTCAATGCCAAAATGGTAAGTAGAAATCCTATGCAAGGTTATATGGGGAGTAAGGAAGATTTTAAGAAATAAAAAGAAGTTAAGGATAATAAGGAGAAGGTTACTTGAAGGAAGAGAGGTAGACCTTCCAGTTTTATCTCCTTCTTCAAAACTAGTAAGGTGTAGAAGAGTTAACTGCCAAAGCACTTTAAGAGTTTTGAAACACCAATGGATATTGAAACTACCCTAAGTTAAGATGATGAAAAATATATATTTCTTGGAATCTAAGAGGTGTAGAGATGCCAGATAGAAATTATATCACCAAACGACTCTTAAGAAATCACTCCAACTTAGACTTTTTTTGTTGCCATCTCGATCAAAGCGTCTAGTTTTCAACTAGATGTAGAACTTAGGTGTATTTGGAAGATGTAATTTCCTTCTATAAAAATCATACAAGAGGTAAGGGTGGAGCAATAGTACTAATCAGCCCAAAATAAAATAAATAAAGGTAGACTAGTGAACTTGACTGTGTAACATGATTATTTTGTTTTCCTCACTATTCAGGATCAAGAAATTAGGTTTTTTGAATTTATGCCCCCAGTGACTACAATTGAAGAACCTCAATTTGAAGTTGGATGAGTAAGAATAAAGATGTACCATAGGTCTTAGTTATAGACTTCAATATGGTAGAAAGGAAACAAGAAGAATTAGGAGGATATAGAATTGAGTGGAAAGGTGAGGATAAGTTATTCTCATCTAATATAATCATTAAATTTAAACTATTTGATCCTCTAGCTATAAATAAGAATAACCATAAGGGTAAATGGTTTACATAGGTCACAACTCTCAAAAAAATCCTAGAATATTATACAATAGATTGGACAGTTTTTATGTTAAAAAAGATACATTCACCATCAAGAAATTTAAGGAGGGAGATAGTGTCCAATTTTACCCATTCACTCTCTCAAACTACCACCCTATTATTGCCATTATCTTCTTTTTGAAGCATCTTGAGAGAGTGGAAACTGAATCCTTAGATATTTCCATTAACACATCATTCCTACAAGATGATGATACGAAACCACCACCATAATCAAATGGTGTAAATGTAATACTAAAAATCACCCAAGTGTGACAAAAAAATGGGAATTGATGATGGATGGTGAGGAAGATGTTTCAAACTATAGGAATAAAGAGAGATAAAGATGCTAGAAGAGTAGAAGTTTCACTATAGAAGGCCTTGGTAGAAGTTGAATTAGTAATGCAAGAAAACCCTTCTAATTAGATTTCTCATTACACCCTAATCAATGGTAGAGACTTGTTGAGAATAATGTAGAATCAAAATATTAGATGTGTAAACTAGAGCCTAAATAAACTAGTTGGACAATGGTGACAAAGGATCTAAGTACTTCTTTCAAGTACTTAAGAGTTAAAGAAGCTAGAGATAAGATTGAACTCATTAAAGATGAATCAATGACTATATTTGATCAAGAAGATATTATAACTCCTTTTCTAAATTATATGCCAACCTCTCTACCTCTAAAGAAAATGGATCTATGATAGAAGAAGAGAGAAGGAGAGTTAGAAGGCTCATGCATGGTAAATTATCTATAGGAGATAAGGAAAGGTTTGGTCTATTAATTGAAAATGAGGAGCTAGTCATGACAATTTGATAAATGAGAAATTATAAATCCCTAGACCTTTATGACATATCATTTTAGTTATATAGGAAACATGTGGAATGGAGTAGGGCCTCTTATGGTTGTATGAAGAAGTAGGATCAAGAAAAAAACCATAGTATCAGGAAAAAATTTAGCACTAGTTTAGCTTATCCCTAGGGTTGGTGATAAAACTTTGATCAAGAATTGGAGACATATTACTGTCCTTATTGTGCCATACAAAATATTGACTGAAATATTAGCTCTCAAGATATCCTATGACCATTTCAACCCATTCAATCATGTTATATATGTCCCTAGGGGTCCTCAGACCCATAGGAGCATATGTTGTCGCGGAATGGGTTTAAAATTGTTATAGGATACCCTATGACCCCTTTCAACCCATTTGAATTTTTAGGGTACCCTATGAAAACTTTCAACCCATTGAAACAAATGAGATATGTCCCTATGGGTCCTAGGACCCCTCGGGATGTATGTTATAATGGAATGGGTCAAATGGACTATTGTGATACCCTATGACCCCCTTTTTGATTCATTTGAACAAACGATATATGTCCCTAGGTATCATAGGACCCCTAGGGACATATGTTTCATCGAATGGGTTGAAAGGGGTCATTAAATACCCTATGATCCCTTTCAATCCATTCAAACAAATTAGATATGTCCTTATATAATTATTATAAGATATACTATATATTTTCTATAGTATAATTATAATTACTGAGTTATAATTACTATAATATGTACTATATAATTTAATATTATAATTAGACTATAATTAAATATATATAGTATAAATTAAACTTTTACTATATAATTATTATATATACTACAATGTATGTTGTACACAATAATATATAATATATTATATCCTATATATACTATATACTATAATATAACATACTAATAGATCATATAGAATATATGCTAATTATGAATATATGCAATAATTTGTTGATATATCTCTCTCTATAACAATTAGAAATGTATAAAGTTGAACAATTGATTTTTTTATCACATGGATTAAGGAGGAGAGAATCTCAACCTCTCACTAATTCTAAATCCAAATCCTCCAATTTTTATTGTCACCTATTCCTCTAACTAAATATGGGTGACAAAGGATCAAGCATCCAATATATTGGTATCAAATTTTATGGCTTGACAATAATGGCATACCCTATGCCTTCTTCTTCCTTCATGATGTTTAGGAACTCTTTCTCACCTACCATTATTCCATCGAGTTCCCATAATGGTGTGTCTTCTCCCTCTAACAAAGAATGAATGGTATAACACTCTTCCCCTTTCTTGAATTTGTAGATATTTGTCCTGCCATCACATTTTACTTCTCTATTATATTGCCATGGCCTCCCTAAAAGGAGATGGCATACGTCCATGAGAAGTATATCACATAAAAATCTATCCTTATGCCTACCAATTTTGAAGTCCACCCATGCTTTTTCCTTCACCTCTACATGCTAACTCTTATTTAGACATGTGACTCTATAAGGACTATTATGAAGAATCTTTTTAAGTTTCAACTTATGTAATGCTTCTTCTGACACTATGTTATGAGTAGAAATAGACTAACACTATGCTATGAGTAGAAATAGACTATGTGATAACCTTACATACCTTGTTTTGAACCTTTCATTTAACCCTATACAAAGCTCTCCTTTGGCTTGGATCCTCCTTCATGGTCTCCCTTATGGGTGTTCTTATAAACCTTAGATTCTCCCCCCCTTCTGAATCAAGTGGGATATCAACTGACTTCTTTTTACCACCATTCTCTTGTGCATAAACCAAATTTCTTTCCCTCAAGGCAGAAATATTCTTTGGACAAATATAAGAGGGATGCCCTAGTTGGATAAGATTGCAACATTTCATGGTGGAAAAGTATGATGGTCCTCTACCTTGACTACTATATCTATGCGTAAAGCTTCTATTGGCTTTGTCTCTTTGGTTAAATCCTCCTCTTGGATTTCTTGAACCACTCTACTCACTTGGCTTACTATCCCCTTAGGGTTTCGTTACTTGGATTCTTCCATCACAAAAGTTACCTCTCTGATTGCTTTTCTCTCTAACTTTACCCTTACTTCTATTGCTGAAGTCTTGCTTCTTTTTCAACTTTTCCTCAACCTTAAGTGCTAATTAATAAAACTTCTGCACTGTGTTAGGAGTCCACAATTGAATCTCTTTTTGAATGTTCCACCTCAAGCCATTAACATACCTTGCTATCTTGATGCTTTTAGCTTCTTGCACCTTGGATCTTAGGCATAGCTTTTGGAACTCTTTAGTATAATTTGCCACAACATTATCCCTTTATTTCAGATTCTACCATTTGGTATACATCTATACTTCAAAGTCTTCTAGAGGATAGGTATGTTGTATTTGGCTCACCATACTCTTCCAATCTAAGTAGGGTTTCTTTCCCTCTTTCAATCTTTCATCTTAAATGAACTCCCACCATGTGAGAGTTTGTCTTGTCATCCTTGCCTTTGCAACCTTTACCTTTTGCGCTTCAGCCACATTTTCACTTTCAAATTAAATTTATCATGCCTTCCAACCATTCTAGGACATGGTTTGCATCCAACTTTTTACTTAAAAGTGGCACTCCTTCCAAGGTTTTCTAATTAATTTCTTTTATTTCTCTAAGAAATGATTCTTATTCTATCTTAGTATTAGGTGTGACCTCCTCCTCTTCATCAAACACCTATTGCTTCTTCTTGCTATGTTCCTCCTACTGATTGACCTTATTTGTCACTGCTTCAATCTTGAGAACTCCTCTCTCAAGTGTTCTCTTCAAGGATTTTATCTTAGCCTTCAACTCCAAGTTCTCCTCATCTTTCTCCTAAAAATTCTTAGCCAACTCTACATTTTTCACCTTGGTGGATCCTATAGAGGTTTCTCCTTCACTACTAGACATACACTAATATTTTCCAAAATCATATTTTCTCTTATACCTATTTGATAGGAGTAGTCTAAGTTATTGTAGATAGTTGATAACCCTTCCTAGGTATCCCCTAGTACATGAGTTAACCCTAATCACCTAGAGACAAAATTTCCCTTACGCGATCCTATCTCTTCAGGCTTGCACGCTAACTAAAAAATTCATTTTAGGCCTCCTTAATGACTTATTGGTTCTTTCAAGGGTTGGAGACTCTTCCTAGATTTTCTTAGACTTGTTACCATCCATTTATCAAAATCCATTCATTATATTTCTATATGTTTCCTTAAAACTCATGAAAATCTCCTATTAGGGTAAGTAGCCCTCAATCAACCCTCCTAATAGACTAATTTGGGATTTGTGAAAAAAATTCCTTGAGAAGACTCCAAATAAACTTCATATTTTGATACCCTTTTCCAAGACCCTTAAGAATCTTGAGGTTTTAGGTTCTCACCACCTACCACATGCCCTAACTATATTTTAAAGGGTTTGGTAGGGTTAATCAATAGTTGCAACCAAACAAGAGAAAATTTTCTCTTTCTCACTCCCTAAAAATCTTCGAAGCTTCTCCCTACAAAAAAGGTTTCTTCACTCTATCTTGTATCCTTCCATTACACCCATACTAACCAATTCACTTCTCCCTTGCAAGAAATCTTCTCTCCTTGGCTCAATTTCTAGCCAAGCACAACACTATCTCACCTAGGACTTCCATGAAAATGGCTTGGTCATTATTTCCTATCTCAATCCTTCCTAATACATAGTATAAAAGGTGTCCACTAAAATTCTTCAAAGTTTCATGAAGTCTCAACCATGAGAAATGCTAGTAGACACCATTATTCAATGTCTTCCCCAGTACCAACTAGCAAATAGGTAATCTAGAAAAAAAAATTATTGTGAACAAATATATATTACTAAATGCTCCTAAGAAAAACACAAAGAAGGTATTTAAATTTTAGAAGCCAGATTCAAAAGTAAAAGTACATATTCAATCCCATTCCAATCAAAAACTCCAACTCTCCATTCAATTGGGATGAATTTCATTAACTACTGTACACAATTGTACAATGCCAAAACTCTCAACTATAAAAAAATGACTTGGAAGGATTTATATCCCATTTCACAATTAATTGAACCAAAATTTTCTCATTGGTAACCTCCTAGTAACTTTTAACTAACTTTTCAACTTTTGACAAGAAAATTTGTAGCTTTTGCAAAATTGACAATTTTTGCAGTTTTACATCTTGGACTTGGTAGGACTATAAATTATGACTCCAAATCATCCATGGAAAGTATTTAGGCCATACATAAGCCATTTCCATTTCTACCTACCCTTCTATGCTTATTTATCCCTCTAAATCAATTTTTTGCACCGGTTGCTCCTTATTGGCAATAAATGCAACATTACACCTAATTGCTTATCATGCATTACATTAGTTCTTCCAATGCATGCATCCTTGTTCATACTAGGTCTTATCAAAACTCTCACTCCTTCTAAATGACCTATCCTATCCTATGTGCTCCTACACCAAAGTCTCTAAGTGTGGATGCAGTCAAGACCGTTTCTGATGATCCCTTGAGGTTTAGGTCTAGTCCCATAGGGTTTGTCCTTTATTTATCATTATAATTCATGTAGTTAAAATACCACTAATATTTTTATTTATTTTATCGAATCTAAGGTTTTTTCCTTGTTTTTGAGACTTGTGTAAAGTAATGGGTGTTGAACATAGTGATCATAATACAAAAGAAAGCAATATTTAGATATGTAAAAATAATCTTTTATAAACTAGGCATGCCAAATAGAATAAGAATCTTAACCTTATTATATCCTATGATAGTAATCAAATGTGACCTTAACATGTTGATTAATTTAGTATAATGTTATTTTTTAATGAAGTTAGTGTGATATATAGTAACCATGCCATGAGAACATTTGAGAAAGTTAGATTCACCAAAATACTTCTATTTTGATCATGTTAATTTTACATAAGTTAGATTTATTCAAAGATCATATTGCAATATATGTATGCCTTATTTTTTACCAAAATTTTTTTTTGTATAAAATCAATTTCAAGCTAGTTTACTTCCCAATGGATTCTTAGGTTAGGCATTACATATTTGATGTAGGAACATCTTGTGTCAATGAGCAATCTTGCATCAACCAAAAATATTTCTTTATTTTTTGTACTAGTTTGTTTTTTGAGAAGTAGCCATTGCTTCTTATGGTCTTAAGTTTTGCATAGTTGGCATCTTATTATGGACCCATTGGTGATCCTTACTATAAGTGCATGGAATCCAATATCTATTGTGCTTGGAGTTACATGCATCTTTCTCCACTCACTTGTCATTATATGGTTCATGTAACACATTGTGGAATATCTTCTTGTGCAGTTTCTTATGATGACCTAACATTTTGCACAATTAAATAACATCTATTGAATCACTTGTGGACCTATTTCTAAGAGAGATGATTCTATTTTGATCACTTGATATTTCTTTTCTTTTCTCCTCCCAGGAGTGACCTATTTTTAATTAAATACATGAAAAGATAACTTCTAGCCTTGTTGGCTATACAAGAAGTTGGATTAAATCTAGAGAATTATCATGGAGGAATCAAGAAATAGGTAGTAATAGTATAGAAGATAGATTAAAGATGAAAAAGATGAGGTTTTAGCTCTCTAATTATAATCTCTTTTTACTAGCTGCAACCTGCAAGGCCTCACAACTGGGCATGTTGTATGTTTTACAAGTATATTTTATCATGCTAATTGTCTATCAAATCAATAAATTTCTTGATTCTTGCTGCTCGGTTTTTGTTTTCTTCTATGTGTACTCTTGGCAAGGTGTTAGGATATTGGACTTGGTAACAAAGAAAAGTTTCTTTTCTTGTGAAGATTGGGATCATGGATAACCTTAATTGGATTGGTTGTAAGGTGGAAGATCAAAAATCTGACCTATAACTTGTAAAAGTTTCCAATCTTATAGGAACTATTGTCAAGATAGTCCAAGGTAGAAGAAATACATATATTTCCATTATGGATATTTTGAGCAAGATTCTACTGAGACTTGAAGATGTTGAGACAACCCATAGAAGAGGTTTACATCTTGAGGATGTTAGTGATGATAAAGAAGTCGCCCCTAATCTGAATCCTAAACCTAATGTGGAATAAGATGAGGAAAGGTTTATGAGATTTTTGTCTAAGGTGAACTCAAGAACTTCTATTAAAGTTTCTTTCTATAATGGAAGACTTGAAACTAATGTAGTATTGGATTGGATCTCTAAAATGGACAATTTCTTTGAGTATGAAAGTACCTTTCATAATAAGAGGGTAAGGATAGTAGTCACCAAGATGAAGCACCATGCTTCACTTTGGTGGGATCATATGCAGACTGAAAGGCATAGAAGAGGATTGAAAAGATCAAAACATGTGAAAAAATGATTATAAAAATGAAGAAGTTCCTTCATGTACATTATCAAGTTAATATGTTAAGAGGAATACAAAATTTGAGACAAAATGAAATGACTATGAAAGAATATACCAAGGAATTCTATAAATTGGATATCCAATCTAGACATGTGGATGGTGATGTTGAGAAAGTGATGAGAAACTTGAATGGTTTGAGGACATTAATTAAAGATTAGATTAGTTACATTAACTTGGATAGCATGGAATAAGCATTTATTAGTATGCCTTGAAGGCTAAGGACAAGTTGCTAAAGAAACATGATGAAAGACAAAGAGGAAGAGGTGAAAAATTTCAAAGAGGTAGAGGTAAAACCTATGGAGAAAGTATAAGTTCTAATAGTACAATGCAAGATAAGTTTAAGACAAAATGGAAAGAGGAACCTACTATTAAGAGAGGTAATTACTTTAGAGGTAGATATATATAGGTTACTCTAGGAATAGTAGTAACAATGGGAAGAGATAAGAAAGATCTTTGTTGAAGAGCAATCATTTTAAGTGTGGCGAAGAAGGACATAGAGCCTTTGAATGTACTAATTTTGGAAACAATATTGGAGGTAGTAGCATAAAAGCTTTGTCTTGTGACGAAGTTGCAAGTTCACCTAATGAACCTTAGCATGGTGAGAACTAGATGTTCCAAAGAATCCTATGGAATGAGGAAACTAATGAAGAACCTATTCAAAGCAAGATCTTATTCAAGACAAGATGTAATGTCACTACAAAATGTTGCAAAGTAATCATTGATTGTGGAAGTTCAGACAATATGGTGTCATATGAGTTTTTTAAAAAATTATAGTTGTAGAGATTGAGACATCCTAATCCTTATCATGTTGCATAGATCCTAAAGAAGCATAAGATACTAGTAAGTGAACAATTCCTTGTCAAATTCAAGATTGGAAATTATTATGATTAATTTTTGTGTGATATTATGCCTATGGGTTTTTGTCATACTCTATTGGGTAGACCTTGGAAGTATGATAGACAAGCTTCGCATGATCTAATGAGATACAAAGAGGGTTTAGAGGTGGCCATGGTTGTTGATGGGGGACATTGAGTGGGGATTTTTGTGGTTGTCCCATAGTCAATTGAGGGTTTTGTGCTCATGCATTTAAAGTATTCACAGGGGTTTATTGTGTTATTTGTGAAAGAAGTGGTCTTTCATCTCTATGTCATTTTCTTGGATTCATTGATGCATCTAATATTAAAAATTCAATTTAAAAAAAAAAAAAAAAAGCATATTACATACCGTAATTTAATAATAAATAGAAACATAAATGAAGAAAACTTGACAAAATACCTTGGTATGGGGCTTCATCCTTGCAAATGCTAAAAATGTCACTAATTAAGCTCAATTGGTTTTGTGCTTCAAATTTTCTCTTTTGATGTTTCTTTGCATCTTTGAGGCATTATAAATGCCCTTGGCCATGGGAAAAAATAGAGAAATAGTGGTAAGAGAAAACCGATTGGGTTTCTAAGACTAAACTTAGTTTTAATAGCTTGATTGAGTTATATAAATTGACCAGGTTATGATTTTTATTATTTTGGTCAGGCTTGGTTACCAAGCCTAGCTGCATTTTCAAATTTCAAATAAATCAATTAATTTTTTGACATTTTATTCTTTTTAAATTTTTGGTGTTGACTAAATTTTGCACCATCTTGGTACACACACCCTAATAAAATTATACAATTCCTAGAAAGTTGTCCAATGTTGTTGTATGTAAAACACCTTATTCTTGGGTTTACAATCCTTTGACTTAGTTGACATTATCTTAGTTTGCATTGATTTTTCAATGTCCAAAGTTATTGCATTTGTAGTAGGTTATGAACCTTCAATCAATATAATTATTTACATCAAATGTACACCCACTTGTCCTATGTCCATAAGTGAATCATTTATATAAATTTTCTAACAAAAACATAGCAACATTGTTTCAAAATTAACTTTCTTTATGAGTAAATTTATTGCATTAAAAGTATCTTCCATTGAAGATAGATCTTCTCCTTGGTTCCCTTAATAGATCATTCATCACTATGTCATTTTGTCCCAATCTTGAGTTTTCTTCTTCCATGAATCCAAGACCATATGCATTTCTTATCTGATTATTATTTTTCTAATTTTCCATAAATATTTTCTTAAATTTCTATAATTTTTTTTAATTCCATAGTGATAAACTCACTTTTCAAAGTCTTCAATCTACTTTCAAAGTCTTTCTTCAATTTGGCTGGACATTTGAATGAGACTTCCTCTATTAATTGACTCATTTTGATTTCAATTTCATGATCTAATTTAGAATATATGTTTCTAAAAAAACTTCTATAATGTTCTTTCTTACTTTAATTTCATGGCCTAACTTTATCACAATGGATTCCATCTCATGTTTCATGACTTCTAACTTTTTGCATTCTTCATTTGGAGATTGTGAGTCATTTTTCTTCTTTGATTTCTCAAATATCTCTTCCTTTATCAATAAGTATTCATCTAGTTGATCCTTTACTTTATGAATACATCTTTTAACATGCTTGAGTTTCCCTTCAAACTGATGATTTCATCTCTTCTTGTATTAAGATATTCAAGGGTAAAAGCACAAACATCTACAACATTTTATAAAGAAAAAGGACCTCAGAATGCAACTATTCAACTTTAATGACATCAAAAATTGTATTTGTGTTTAGAATTTGAAGATGATGTAAATTGATGAAATGTGTAGAATTGGATGAATTTTATGCCTCTAATTCTTATAGTTTTTTTGAGAGAATTTATTCAATTTAAATTTTTTTGAAGTCTCTTTTTTAACTATAAAAAATATAGGGTGTAGTTCTTGTCAAACAAGTATACACAAATCATCTTTTTTGTTCTAATTTAAAAATATCTTATAGATGACATGTATAGTTAGGAAAAAAAAAGGAATAATTATTTTTTATGTATATTTTCTTTTTTATATAAGTACTCAAGGTCAACCTTATCAGAATCCAATAGTTTTTTTCTCCCATTAAAGATTCCCTATCAAATCTACACCTTTTTAAAAATAAATTATATGTTCATGAAGAGGATTCTCTCCTCTAAAGATACAATATATTTTTTTTATTTTTCAATATGATATATTATTTTATTTTCCTTTTTAAGGGAGCATCTTCAAAAATGTTAAAATATCAACTTATAATGTTTTGATATTATAACATATTATAACTAATTAAAACACTTTGAAATTTATAGTTTTTGAAAAAAAAAAAGAGTTTTGATGACAAATGGAATTTGAAAAAATAGGTTTTGGTATCCTAAAAGATGATGCAAATCTATGCTTTTACCCTCAAGTATAATTTATAGTTTTTCAATATTTCCTCCATTGAATAATCTATAAGTATCTTCCTCAAACAATTAGTACTCAAGGTCAACAAAATTAGGGAGAGTCTATTCATTTCCTATTCCAAGAGTGCATAAGTTTTTTTTTTGAGGTCCCACTAAAACATACATACTAGTATATCATGTTTACCAATTTTGTATGAGCTTTCATATGCTAATGCTAATATAGCTAAGATGAATATAATAAAAAATTATATACACTTGACCTTGGGTTAGAAGTTGTTCTTTATTTTATCAATGCATCTAATGTCTTAGAACTTTTTTGTATGGAAAATTTATTTTATATTATTTAGTTTTTCTCCTTTAATATATTAGCTAATCATTTAACTTGATCTATTTAGTGTAGGATTTATTCTTATGTGACATTAATAAATTATTATCACTTAGATCATTCAATCTTCAAAATTATAAAATCATTCAAAATTGAATAAAAGACTAAATTATTTGTTTGACCTAATTGAAAATTAGACCTAGGATGTCTCATTATATAGTCTAATATAACCCTTACAATCTAAAATTGACCTTGTCACAAAAGAAATTAAAAAATTATTAAACCTTAAGATTGTATCCATTGTTAATAGAGTATAGTGAATTAATTAGTTTGATTTATATGGACAATTGGGTTGTTCTACTTAAATATCATTTATCGTCATTAATAATTTTAATTTCTATTAAAAAATTGCAAATATTGAAAAATTTTCCAAAGAGAATGCCATTTGCTCGAAAATGAAGTCTTTATTAATGTAAAGTATGAAAGAATAGAATACAATAATATGCTATTAAATCCTTGCTGTGGCCATTGACTCTAAACTAGTTAATATTGAAGGCTGGAAGGGGGTAGGATTATAGCTCCACTGCCAACTTTACTCGCTTGTGCATTATTACACAAAAATTGTGCCACTTCTTTTCAACCACTGTAGCTCAAGTTTATAGATGTTGGAATATTTAATGTGGTGGTTGTCTTACCCCTGGAGCCAAACACCCACCTACCACCCAACGACTAGCAGAATAGCCAGAAAAATTAATACATGTAGGTGAGATTTTAAAATTTGGAAATGAGAGGGGAAAACATTTTAGGTTAGAAGACAAAAGGAATGTTATTATTCATTCATTCTGAGAGTTCAAAGAGATCAAGCATATCAGTAGTTGTAGAGGAGAGCAGAAGAAGGAAGAAGAAAATAAGTTTGTTCTTGCAGTTGCATGTGTTTCCCCTGTTCTCTTTGTAAGTTTGTTATTGTTGAACTTGTCCTGTTGAAGCAGTGATTGCTCTAGGCACCATTTTATGTAGCCATTAGAGTTGCAGGTTTAAAGTTTTTTGAAGTATTACCAGTTTAGGGTTGTTTTAGGTTTTTTGGTTGAAGTCAAATGCTCTCAGATTTTGTAATAGTTTAAATCTCAATTGAATAAAAAAGCAAGAAAGCATACTTGAATCTATCTTCCTCTTCTATTCATTGCATTTGACAAGTTCATTTGAAAGATTAAAGCTTTGGCTTTCTGATTGTAATGGTGAAAGCATTCATGTTGAATTTCTCTAAGTTACATTTTTTTAGTTTGGAATAGAACACTCGACATCCTTTTCTTTGTTGTGGGTGCCAAGCATTTCTTTTGTGTGTCGAGTGTACTTGTCACCTGTTGCCTGTCACTCGACACCATTAAGTGCCAATCAATTTGTGACTCGACATCTTCTTGTGCCGAGCAAGTGCCAAGCAATCTATGACTTGACACCTTCTTATGTTGAGCAAGTGCCGAGCAAAACTGGCACTCAGCACCTTCATGTGTCGAGCAATTTTTAAGTGCCCAAAAAAGTTTTTAGGTTTAGAGTTATGAGTATTGATTTTAATTTTATATTTCTCACATGGTATCAAAGCTTTGAGGCCCCACATTCAAAGTGAGTTAGAAATTTTTTTTCTGGGATATTTATCATGGCAGGAGATGCAGGAAAGATATGGCAGTAACCACCACCATTCAATGGACAAAATTATGATACATGGGCAAAGAAGATGAAAACCATAATGGTTGTAAATGATTTATGGGATTTTTTGGTTAATGGATTCAATGATGTGATTGATCCAACTCAGTATGCTACACTCACAAATGCACAAAAGACTCATTTGAAAGAGTCAAGGAGGAAGGATGCTAAGGCATTAAGTTTGATTGAAGCAACAATGACAGAGACAATATTTTCCAAGATTGCAGCAGAAAATTATGCAAAGGAAGCATGGGATATCCTTGAGATGAAATTCAAGGGGACTGATAAAGTCCGTACAGTAAAGCTACAGAATATAAGGAGGGAGTTTGAGAACCTTCAGATGAAGGAAAATGAATTAGTTGCATATTTTAGTTCAAGGACCTCCAATGTGATTAATCAACTAAAATCAAATGGAGAAGACTATCAAGAGCAAAGGATAGTGGAAAAGATATTGAGGAGTTTACCTCATAAATATGATAATTTGTTCATGACCATAAAAGAGGCAAAAGACCTCACTGTTTTGACAATGGATGAGTTGATGGGTACTCTTCAAACCCATGAGCATAGGATCAATAGATCTACATCTTCTTCTTTCCAAGAGCAAGCATTCAAGGCTCAGTCAAATCCAATAGGAAGGGGGAGAGGAAGAAATGGCTCAAACAGAAACTCCAAAGGTAGAGGCCGAGGCAATGGAGGACAAAGGAATGTTGCAATAGAAAGCTCAAGAAGAGAAAATGGAGCAAGTAGCTCACAAAATACTTCAAGAGGAAGTAAGAAAAGCTATAACTCAAATAAGAGTAATGTTGAATACTACTACTATCATAAATATGGGCATTATGTAAATGAATGTTGGAAGAAGCAGAAAGATCAGTCAGGACAAGCAAATGTGGCTGACTTAAATATGAGAAGTGAAAACACTACCTTCATCATGTGTAATATTGGTAAAGAAGGAAGCCTTGAGGTTTGGTACCTCGATAGTGGCTATAGAAACCACATGAGTGGCAATGAAATCTTATTTTTATTTATTGACAAGAGTTTCAAATTTGAGATTAAGATGGGTAACAATGGAACCCTACCAGTTGTGGGCAAAGGATCTATTATGGTCCGCACCAAGAAAGGTGAGAAGAAGGAAATACAAAATGTGTATTTTTCCCCTTGTATGAAGCACAATTTGATGAGCATTGGTCAGCTCATTCAAAATGGATACAAAGTGCTAATGGAGAACGACAGGTGTGTCATTCAAGAAAAGGATGGGAGCAAGAACTTACTTGTAGTAGTTCAAATGACAAAGAATATAATGTTTCCCTTGATGATAGAGACATGTTTCTCATCTCAAGTTGGTGTTGCACCTCCTACACAATCAGCTTTAAGGAGTATGATTGAAGACCCCTCATGGTTATGGCACCTCAAGTATGGTCATCTTGGCTATGCTGGTTTAAATTTGTTGTCAAAAAAAAGAATGGTAGATGGTTTTCCATGTGTAGAAAATTCTTGTGACAAGTGTGAGGCTTGTATTTTGGGTAAGAAATATAGGCTTTCCTTTAATACTAAAAATTCTAGGAGGGCTAGATATCCATTAGAGTTAGTGCATACTGACCTAGTCGATCCTATGCAAGTTACTTCCATTGGGGGGAGTACTTATTTTATGACATTCATGGATGATTTTAGTTGTAGGACATGGGTGTATTTCTTAATGAATAAATATGAAGCATTTGATAAATTTGTAAAATTTAAAGCCCAGGCTGAAAGAGAATGTGGACATTATATCAAGGTCCTAAGATCAGATAGAGGAGAGGAGTATACCTCCAACTTTTTTGTAAACTTTTGCAGGAAACATGGTATAAAGAAAGAGCTCATAGTCAGCTATACACCACATCAGAATGGAGTGGCTGAAAGAAAGAACAGGACCATTATTAAAATGGCAAGAAGCATGATGAAAGAGAAAGGTATCTCAACTGAATTTTGGGGAGAGGCTGTAGCAATAGCAGTTTACCTAATTAATAGGTGTCCTACAAAGGCAGTCCATGAAATAATTCCAATGGAAGATGGTCATGAGGAAGATGGTCAATTGAACAACTAAGGGTGTTTGGATGTGTTGCATATGCACATGTACCTAAAGAGAAAAGGCAAAAATTGGATGACAAAGGTGTGAAGTGCATCTTCATAAGGTACAACTCAGAATCAAAGGCATATAGATTGTATGACCCATTGAACAACAAGATGATTCTCTCAAGAGATGTGGAATTTCTTGAAAATCAATCTTGGTATGGTTCAATTGATGAGTCACCGAGCACTTCAAGTAAAGTGCCAATTATGAGTGAAGATGAGACTGATGAACAACAAAAAGAAGGAGCAGATAGTAGAAAAGGCAAGTAGATTTAGACATTGCCGAGCTCCTCTAGGCATGATTGAGTGGCAGTGCCAAGTACCAGTGAAGATCGAGCTAGTTAGCAATGTAGTAGTAGTGAAGATTCTGATCCCACACTCTCCTCCCTATTACCAAGAAAGACTAAGAGTCTTAGGGAGTTATACCAAGATGAAAGGTATGAAGATTATGATGAGAGTTTTAATTTTGCATTATTTTCTCATAGTGATCCAATATATTTTGAAGAAGCAATCAAAGAGAAGAAATAGTGTAAAGCCATGAATGAGGAGATAGATGCTATAGAAAGGAATGAGACATGGGAGCTAACTGAATTGCCTCCCAAGAAGTAAGTGATTGGAGTGAAATGGGTCTATAAGAACAAATGCAATGGTTAAGGCAAGATTGATATGCATAAGGCAAGATTGATATGCATAAGGCAAGGCTGGTAGTCAAGGGCTACAAACAGCAGTATGGAAGAGATTATGATGAGACATATGCCCCAATTGCAAGAATGGAAACCATGCGTGCTGTCATAGCAATTATAGCTTAGCACAAATGGAAGGTATACAAAATGAATGTGAAGTCCGCCTTCTTAAATGGTGTATTAAAAGAAAAAATATATGTGGAGCAACCACCTGGTTATGAAGTTGTAGGTGAAGAGAACAAAGTATATAGACTAAAAAGAGCTATTTATGGGCTCAAGCAAGCTCCAAGGGCATAGTACAATAGGATTGACTCATATTTGATGAGCAATGGCTTTAGCAAAAGCAATGGTGAGCCCACTCTTTACATCAAGGTAGCAGATGGTAATGTATTGATTGTTGTCTTGTATGTAGATGACTTAATTTTTACTGAAAATGACAAGGCTCTAATTGGTGAGTTTAAAGAGGCCATGGAAAGTATATAGACTGAAAAGAGCTATTTATGGGCTCAAGCAAGCTCCAAGGGCATAGTACAATAGGATTGACTCATATTTGATGAGCAATGGCTTTAGCAAAAGCAATGGTGAGCCCACTCTTTACATCAAGGTAGCAGATGGTAATGTATTGATTGTTGTCTTGTATGTAGATGACTTAATTTTTACTGAAAATGACAAGGCTCTAATTGGTGAGTTTAAAGAGGCCATGGAAAGTGAATTTGAAATAACAGAGCTAGGTCTCTTGAAATATTTTCTAGGCATAGAAGTAAAACAAAAGCATGATGGCATCTTTATCTCTCAAGAAAAATATGTAGGGAAGATCTTGGAGAGATTCAAAATGTAGAACAGTAAGGCAGCCCCCACACCAACAATAGTAGGTCTGAAGTTGAGCAAGGAAGACTCTAGCAAGAGAGTGGATCCAACACTATACAAGAGTATGGTTGAAAGTTTAATATATTTGACTGCAACTCAACCAGATCTAACGGATGTAGTAAGTCTAATTTTTAGATTTATGGAAACACCAAAGGATTCCCATTGGAAAGTGGAAAAAAGGATCCTAAGGTATGTGAAAGGTACCAAGTGATTTGAAATTTTGTATACTGAAAATGATGATTTCAAGTTGGTTGGTTATATAGATAGTGATTGAGCTGAAAGTTTAGATGATAGGAAGAGCACTTCTGGATACATGTTTCATATGGGATCGGGTGCAATTTCATGGGCATCCAAGAAGCAACCTATTATTTCTCAATCTACAACAGAGGCTGAATACATAGCAGAAAATGAAACAACATGTCAAGCAATTTGGCTAAGGAGGATCTTGATAGATTTGAATGAAAGGCAAGAGGATGGAACCACAATTTATTGTGACAACATCTCATCAATTGCATTGTCCAAGAATCTTGTGTTCCATGGTAGAAGCAAGCATATTGAGATCTAATATCACTTCATTAGAGAGTTGGTGGAGAATGGGGATATCAAGATGGATTTTTGTAAGTCTGAGCAGCATCTAGTAGACATTTTCACAAAGCCATTAGGCATAGGAACTTTTGTACACCTAAGAGAGTGTCTTGGTGTAGTTGATGTGGATTAGTAATGATCCTTGCTTGTTTGTCTTGGGAGAAAGAGGGAGTGTTGGAATATGTAATGCGGTGGTTGTCTTGCCCTTAGAGCCAAATGCCCACCTACCACCTGACGACCAGCAGAACAGCTAGAAAAATTAATATGGGTAGGTGAGATTTTCAAATTTGGAAATGAGAGGAAAAAACGTTTTAGCTCAGAAGACAAAAGGAATGTTATTATTCATTCATTTTGAGAGTTCAAAGAGATCAAGCAGATCAGTAGTTGCAGAGGAGAGTAGAAGAAGGAAGAAGAAAAGAAGTTTGTGCCTACAATTGCACGTGTTTCCCTTGTTCTCTCTATAAGTTTTTTATTGTTGAACTTATCCTGTTGAAGCAGTGATTGCTCTAGGCACCATTATATGTAGTCATTACAGTTGCAGGTTTAAAGTTTTTTGAAGTATTACCAGTTTAGGGTTGTTTTAGGTTTTTTGGTTGAAGCCGAATGCTCCCAAATTTTGTAATAGTTTAAATCTCAGTTGAATAGAAAAACAAGAAAGCATACTTGAATCTATCTTCTTCTTCTATTCATTGCATTTGACAAGTTCATTTGAAAGGTTAAAGTTTTGGTTTTCTGATTTTAATGGTGAAAGCATTCACATTGAATTTCTCTAAGTTACATTTTTTCAGTTTGGAACAAAACACTCGACATCATTTTCTTTGTTGTGGGTGCCGAGCATTTCTTTTGTGTGCCAAGCTTACTCGACACCTGCTGCCTATCACTCGACACCATTAAGTGCCAAGCAATCTGTGACTCAGCACCTTCTTGTGCTGAGAAAAATTGGCACTTGGCACCTTCATGTGCCGAGCAGTTTTTAAGTGCCGAGTAAAGTTTTTAGGTTTAGAGTTGTGAGTATTGATTTTAATTTTATATTTCTCACAATAGAATCTACATTGATTCCTTGACAAGGAACTCTTTGGCTGCATTCTAAAGCAACTGCAGCATTTGTAGTCGATGTTCTAGTTATGTTCTTGTATAACACATTACTGATCTTCACACCAGAGTTTCCCTACAATTATGTAATAAACGACATACATAATTAAATCACTGCCATGTCATTAACTACAAATATTAAAGCTTATGTTTAACATGATATAATATATATACTTGTCTAAGAATTCCATCTGGAGAATAATATTGGTCAATTATGATGGGATTTTGTACGTTGTCCATTTTTACATTTTGGAATGTTATGTCAGTTGCAAAACTATTCCCTCCCTGCCAGGTTTTGATCCTTACTCCATTCTGTGTGTTACTGAAAGAAACCCCACTTACTATAATGTTCTTTACACTAGCAACTGAACTATCTTCATCAAGGCTTCCAATGCTTCATTACCAACAACAAAAATTCTTTTTAGTACCTAACATTTTTTCTCCAATTTATGAAAAACAAACTTATAGTTATTAGTGCTACTTTTTTATCACCTAATTCCATGCCTTGGTCCATAGGTAACTCCTTCGACGGCAACATTGTTGGATCCTGGCCTGATAGAAATACAGTCATCTCCTGAAAATAAATACATAATTAGGAGTCTCTTCAGAAAATAAATATTTGATTAAAGCCAATTTCATTCATCGACAATAATCTATGCTAAAGAAATGTCCATCATATGAGTTGAAAAAAGTCACCTGTTCCTACTATGCTGTTTCTAATCTTAACATTTGAAGTCTATCCCATATGAATTCCATCAGTATTGGGACTATCACCCGGAGCCTCAATAGTTTAGATGAAACTATTTGTTGTTGATCGAAGTGATCTTTCTTACTATGGTATTTTTGGTCCCTGTAAATCTCAATGTCTATTTACCAATGAAAAAAGATCCCTTAGATGCTAGGAATTCTTATAATTTCAATGTTTCCAAATGAGTTGTTGTAGATTTGATAAAAAATCACTGGTATAGAAGAGGTAAAAGTGTTAATTATTGTTAGTTGGACAGCTGTTATTTCTGACCTAGAAATAGCAGCACTATTTATGGGTAGCTTGGACAGTTGTTCGTCCTTATCTATGAATAGCGGTTGTATTTATGGGTGGTTTGGACAGCTGTTTGTCCACTTGCCAAAAATTAGTAAATGGTTATTATTTACTAATTTTAGAGATTCCCTTTTGGACACCTTGCAACCAATTCTATTATTGGCTGTTGAGTTGTCTTAATCTCAGCCGTTGGTTTGTTTTAATCTCGATCGTTGGTTTACCAACGAGAGTAGTATAAAAAGGGGTCTAGGGGGCATTTGGAGAGGAAGCCAGGAAGCTTTTGGAAAAGCAGTTTGCAATGTTAGCAAACAGTCTTGCATTATTAGCAAGGAAGCTTTTGGAGAAGCAGTTTGCAGTGTTAGCAAACAGTCTTGCAGTGTTAGCAAGGAAGCTTTTGGAGAAGCAGTTTGCAGTGTTAGCAAATAGTCTTGCAGTGTTAGCAAGGAAGCTTTTGGAGAAGCAGTTTGCAGTGTTAGCAAGGAAGCTTTTGGAGAAGCAGTTTGCAGTGTTAGCAAACAGTGTTGCAGTGTTAGCAAGGGCGCAGTGTTAGCGCAGGGATAGCAGTGAGAAATATCAGTGAGAGAAATTAGGAGGTTGTCGGAGTTCTGCCAGTGTGAGGCAAGGAATTTTGTATCTCTTGATTTGCTGAAGTTTAATATAATTTCTCATCTGTAGAACTGGTTTTCCCTTAGGGGTTTTTCCAGGGACAATTTGTCCGAAAATATTGTGTTGATTCTGTTGCGCATTTCTTTCTGTATTTTAAGTGAAGTTGCAGTTGTGTTATTTTTCGATATTAGCTGGGAATTTATTTTCAGCAGTTTAATAATCATTTGTGATAGGAGATTAATAATCAGTGACTGCAATAGTTTGATTTTTCACATGGTATCAGAGCATTGTTAAGGGTAGAAGAGTTTTGCCCTAGGAAAGAAATTTTGATCTCTTTAGATTTATTATTGCTTTAAACCCTTGAGATGGCTTCAGCTGGTTTGAGAGATCAGGATAGATTGGATGGTGCCTCAAATTTTGGTGTCTGGAAGGCCAGAATTTCTTTATTGTTGGAAGAGAATGGTATCAAGGATTATGCTACCAGTGGTGTACCTGTACCAACGGATGCAACATAGCTTACAGCATATAGGAAGGACGATGCCAAAGCGAGGAGAATTATCCTTGATGGTGTCAAGGATCATATTGTTCCACATATCTCAGAGCTAGATACAACAAAGAAGATGTGGGACGCCATTCTAAATCTGTACCAGAATGCTACCACTAACAGGAAGTTGATCCTCAGAGAGAAGCTAAAGAATACCCGGATGAATCAGGGAGAAGACGTCACAAGTTACCTCACCAGGCTCAGACTTGTCAAGGATGAGTTAGCAGCTGTTGGAGATAGCCCTAGTGATGATGAGCTAGTGAGAATAGCCCTAAATGGGTTTACTAAACAATGGAGTGTCTTTGTTCAAGTTGTCAGTGGACGAGATACTTTACCGAGTTGGGATCGACTATGGACTGATTTCACTCAGGAGGAGTTTAGACTAAGTCTTGTCAATGGGGCCAACAAGAGTCAGAAAAATGAGGTGGAACAAGAGAACGTTGCCCTAGCTGGTAAAGGGAAAGCAAAGAAGGGATCTAGCAAAGGATCAAATTCACAAAGTGAAAAGAAGAAGAAGGACCTTTCTAAGGTCAAGTGCTTTGGATGTCACGAGTTTGGCCACTATGTCAGTGATTGCCCAAAGAGGAAAAAGGGTAAGAAGCAGGTGGCAGCTTCAGCAAGTGCAGAAGAACTCTCCAGCAGAATGGAAGATGAGTTTGCACTTATAGCTTGTATGGTTAGCTCAACCTCACAGTGTGTTTGGTATATAGATAGTGGGGCGTCATTTCATATGACAGGAGTTAGAGAGTACTTCTCCAGTTACAAG
This sequence comes from Cupressus sempervirens, assembly GCA_028749045.1. Lineage (NCBI taxonomy): Eukaryota > Viridiplantae > Streptophyta > Pinopsida > Cupressales > Cupressaceae > Cupressus > Cupressus sempervirens. Next base: position 968,259,250 of record CM053792.1, on the reverse strand, counting down.
GAGGAGGACACCAACATCTAGATTTCTATGGGAAACTTGTCCAAACTCAACCCTGTTGGGAAAGGGACTGTTCAGTTTCAGAGGGAGAATGGAAAGATAATTCCTCTTCATGATGTGTTATATGTGTCGGGATTAGGTATGAATTTGATTTCTGTATCTGTTCTTCAGGATAGGGGGTATAATGTACTCTTTAGAGGGACACATGTGTTGATTAAGCACAAGGATTGGAAATCACCCATAACTATTGGAGTTAGGAGTGGTCGCCTTTATAGATTGCAGTTTGATACTCCTAAGGCACTTATGAGCAACAATAATCCTAGAGATCTTGGAGAGCTATGGCATAGGAGGTTGGGCCATATTCATCATGGAGCACTTAGATTGCTTCGTGAGATAGTGACAGGTGTTCCGGATGTGAGCACAGAGCATGACGATACATCTAAGGAGAAAGATGTAGATCCCACTTTATATAGACAGTTGATTGGTTCGCTTATGTATTTGGTCAACACTAGACCAGATATAGCATTTGTAGTAAACTCTCTTAGTCAGTTCATGGTTGAACCAAAGAGAATGCATTGGAGAGCAGCTAAGCATGTGCTACGTTACTTGTGTGGTACAGTCGAGTATGGGATCAGATATGTTCGAGGTGAAGGTATCAGGTTGATAGGCTATACTGACGCAGATTGGGCAGGAAGTACAACAAACAAAAGGAGCACTTTAGGGTGTTGTTTCAGCTTGGGATCAGGAGTTGTATCTTGGTTCAGCAGGAAGCAGAAGTCTGTGGCTCTAAGTTCAGCAGAAGCAGAATACATAGCAGCTAGCATGGCGACATGTGAAGCTATATGGCTTCGGAAGTTGTTAGTAGCCTTGTTTGGTCAAAAGGTTGAGACTACTGTGATACATTGTGACAATCAGAGTTGCATCAAGTTGTCTGAAAATCCAGTGTTTCATGATAGGTCTAAACATATAGATATCAGATATCACTTCATCAGAGATTGTGCACAAAGGGATACTCAGGAGTTTGTGGGAGCTCCTAGGAAGAGTACTAGACAGCGAAGACAACCAGCCAAGTTCAATGACTATGTTAGTCAGTTGGTAGATAGTGAGCCTTCTAGCTATCAGGAAGCTGCAGAACATCAGGTATGGCGAGATGCTATGGTTGAGGAATATTCTTCAATAATGCAGAATGATGTGTGGGAGGTAGTACCTAGACCAATAGATAGGGCTGTAGTTGGATCACGCTGGATTTATAAGATAAAGCACGGTGCAGATGGTAGCATCGAGAAATACAAGGCTAGGTTTGTGGCAAAGGGGTTCTCTCAGAAGGAGGGAATAGACTATGAGGAGACATTTGCTCCATTTGCCAGGTATACTTCTATACGAGCTGTAATCTCACTTGCAGCACAGATGGGATGGCAGATCCATCAAATGGATGTCAAGACAGCATTCTTCAATGGTGAGTTGAAGGAGGAGGTATACATAGAACAACTAGAAGGCTTTGTAGCACACAGCAAAGAGACCCACGTGTGCAGATTGAAGAAAGTTGTTCGACTACAATACATACCTACAGATGAGCAGGTAGCAGACATTCTGACGAAGGCTTTGGGAAAGGCCAAATTTATCTTCTTCAGAGATAAGATGGGTGTCATGCAGAACAGCTTCCTCGCTAAGAGGGAGTGTTAATTATTGTTAGTTGGACAGTTGTTATTTCTGACCCGGAAATAGCAGCACTATTTATGGGTAGCTTGGACAGCTGTTCGTCCTTATCTATGAATAGCGGTTGTATTTATGGGTGGTTTGGACAGCTGTTTGTCCACTTGCCAAAAATTAGTAAATGGTTATTATTTACTAATTTTAGAGATTCCCTTTTGGACACCTTGCAACCAATTCTATTATTGGCTGTTGAGTTGTCTTAATCTCAGTTGTTGGTTTGTTTTAATCTCGGTCATTGGTTTACCAACGAGAGTAGTATAAAAAGGGGTCTAGGGAGCATTTGGAGAGGAAGGCAGGAAGCTTTTGGAGAAGCAGTTTGCAGTGTTAGCAAACAGTCTTGCAGTATTAGCAAGGAAGCTTTTGGAGAAGCAGTTTGCAATGTTAGCAAACAGTCTTGCAGTGTTAGCAAGGAAGCTTTTGGAGAAGCAGTTTGCAGTGTTAGCAAATAGTCTTGCAGTGTTAGCAAGGAAGCTTTTGGAGAAGCAGTTTGCAGTGTTAGCAAGGGCGCAGTGTTAGCGCAGGGATAGCAGTGAGAAATATCAGCGGGAGAAATTAGGAGGTTGTCGGAGTTCTGCCAGTGTGAGGCAAGGAATTTTGTATCTCTTGATTTGCTGAAGTTTAATATAATTTCTCATCTGTAGAACTGGTTTTCCCTTAGGGGTTTTTCTAGGGACAATTTGTCCGAAAATATTGTGTTGATTCTTTTGTGCATTTCTTTCCGTATTTTAAGTGAAGTTGCAGTTGTGTTATTTTTCGATATTAGCTGGAAATTTATTTTCAGCAGTTTAATAATCATTTGTGATAGGAGATTAATAATCAGTGACTGCAATAGTTTGATTTTTCACAAAAAGTACTACCGTGGGTCCATTATGATTTGGCTTCTGCTCACGGAAAATATATAAAATCTTAGTTAGTTGAAGATAATGAAATATTGAAGATCGATTTTAAAAGTTATGACATTTTGAAGATCAATAGTAAAAGCTATGACAAAGCAAAAACACTTGCGCAACTAAAATGACACATAATAGAGCTTTCTCTTTTATCAATTTAGAATAGTTTTCTAAAGTGGGCGATATATTTGGGTTGCCATTCACAGATATTTTATATCATTACATGTATTTCAATAAAGAGACTTTCTTCATATGATATGAAAAAACAAATGCATATAGAATTAATTAAATTAAAGAGTATGTTGCACTTCAGTTGATACCTTTGCATTTGTCTCTGCCCACCACAAAGCCCCTCGTCCATCTAAAACTCCTCTTCCCTCAACTATTAAGCCAATCACGTTCCTGAAATGCAGCCAATAATCTATGTTGTTTTCACTCCACAATCTATTATCTGTTGGAGCAATAAGCTTTCCAGTTACATGCTCAGAACAAGAACACATCAGGAATCATATGTACCATTTTCTAACTAAACAAACACCAACAAAGTTGCAAAGATTTTTGGGTTAATGTTTTTTCATTCATTTTGAAAAGTAAATAGAAATCATGTATGAATTTCTTCAAAGCTAGATACTTCACCTGCACTGTCATATGGTTATTTTGGCATGGCCCCTCAAAGGAGACTGGATTGATCAAAAATGTCATCTTTGGGACATATACAACTGGCGATCTAGTTGAAGAACAAGTAGCATTCTACGCTGCTAGAAATGCCCATATTCCACAAAACACAGATTATTAGCAGAAGAAAAGGAGTGACGAAAATGGAAAATCTTTATCCATTCTCGATAAACATTATCCGTTTGAAACATTCCATCATACCGTGCTATCATCTGTTTGTCTGTTAGCTTTTGCACCATAGCCAAGAACGTTAAATATTTTATGTTTACTAATATTAGGGCTACCCAAGAGTCTGACAGCATATACGCCAGGCGTACCGGATGATAACAAAACAAAAATAAACACAAAGATGAACATGTAGAGCGTCATGTTTTTCACTATAATATGTAGCAAAGCTTGAAAGCACTATACTTTGAAAGACTACGTTATGAAGATGGAGGTGTTGACGACGACTTGATCGGTATCCTAGTTATATAGATGTGAGAGATACATCATACAATATAAACCAATGAAATTGTTGTCGTTAAGCTGCTGTTTGAATACAGGGAAATTAATTTCAACAAAGTCTGTGGCCGCCACAATTAACAGAAGGGAAGAGTTGCTTCAGAAAGAAGTACACGTACAGATTATGATTATCTGACAGTCCATCGTTATATTCCAAAACATATCTTATGTAAACGCCTCTTCAATAATTGAAGGAAAAATCATGTTTTTAAGAAAGTTGATAGCTTTTGATTTCCATTTCGTAAGCAGTAAAAAATGACACTTCATTCACAAGTAAGGGAAATCCAGGCATGTGTTTCACTGGAGACTCTATTATTTTAAGGTTGAATCCATGGGATTGCAAATGTATCTATACAAAACAATGAATTTAGTCCAATTAATACAAATGTTTAATCACACGGGAAATATAGAGAAGGAAGCAAGATTTGAGGGTCAGTCTGTACGTAGCAAAATATTATTGAGGATATGTATAGAGTTAATATATTCTCGACTGGGAGAGAATAAGATATCACTTAGCCGTCAAGTACATTCTAATTAGCCAAATAAAACCTGGCAACGAAGATCGTGAGGATAAGAATGAGCAATGCAAAGTGAGTGACATGATTCATTTGAATTCCTGTACAGCCCATTGGAATCTCATTTTTTAATTCCTGTACAGCGAAATGGAATCTCATTAGATGCTTCTGCTGTTTGAAAATTATACCGTACGAGTTTCAGGCCTCCATTTCCTTATAAAATCATTTATATGGTGAAACTTGCACTTCATGTTCCCACTATGTAGAAATTGTTATGTAATTACCAGTCGGAGAAAAAGTGGACCCTCTTTTAAAAAAAATTTAATGAATTTATTTTTCCTCTCTTTTCTAGTTCAAGTTTATTTGACGTTCCTAATTTATGTTGCAATATTGGATTGTTTCTAATATTGAACTAATTCTTTCCTAAACTATTCTTTCCTAAATTGATTCTTTCCTTTCCTATAATTGTTTCCTTTCCTGTAGCTTTATGGGTTTGGTACACAACTATATATGTACCTGTACAGTTTTATGTAAATACATGAATGAAAAACATTCTTCTTGATTTCTGATTTTCAAGTTGATATCAGAGCTCTTAAGCTTGAATCATTTGTATCCCTTCATTGAACCATGACCAATTTAGATTCAGAAGTATTTGAGAGCAAATCTGCTTCCATTATTATTCAATCCAAAGGTTCATCGTTCAAGGTAGGGATTACACTCGATGAAGCAAACTATGATTTGTGGTCTCAAATCATGGAGATGCATATTGCTGAGAAGGAGAGACTCTCTTTCATTCGTGGTAATTCACAGCCACCTACTGAGAAGGATGATGGATATGAGAAGTGGTATGCAGACAATCAAAAGGTCAAAAGTTGGTTGTTGATATCTATGTACCTAGAAATTATGAAGCGATACATTCACTTAACCACTACTCAAGATATTTGGAAAGCTCTTTCAAAGGCTTTTTATGATGGAGCAGATGAATTGCAGGTGTTTGTCTTGAATCAAAGGGCTTTCTCTACCAAACAAAATGGTAGAACACTCTCTATGTATTATGGAGAATTAACCGATATTTTTGGTGAGTTGGATCATTGTGATAAAGTGATCATGGAAAGTGAGAACAATGTTGAATCTTACTAAAAATCAGTTCAGCAACAAAGGGTGCATATTTTTCTTGTTGGATTAGATGGTGACTTCAAACAAGTTCGCGGTGAAATTTTGAGAAAGGATCTTATTCCCGAATTATAAGCATGTTATGCATTGGTCTGCCATGAATCTGCTTGATGCACAACAATGATTGGAGAGCTAGAAAAGATTGAAGCTTCAACTATGGTGACTCGAAACTGATCTAATCAAAATGGGTCTCCTCAAAACCCACCTATGATCACTAATGGTGCTGATAAATCCACCTACAAATGTACCCATTGCAATCAAACTAGTCATACCAAAAGTCATTGCGTTGAACTTGTTGGGTATCCAAAATAGTGGGATTGTAGCTGTAATTCATGGAAGAAGAATTCCAAGAAGACCTCCAGTGCAACGTTTGTTAAAACAACGATAGAGGATAATGTTGTTGGACAGATCTTGGCATTAGCAACAGCGACAGGTAATGGTGGTAAGTGTTTAAATATGTCTACATTTTTTTCTAATAATGCATGGATAATTGATTTTGGTGCTACGGATCATATGACATTTGATTCTAGATAGGTCTCATCCCTTAAATCGTCCTCACAAAAAAAATGTTTCCATTGCCAATGGCTCTTCGACCCTAGTTATTAGAGAAGGATCCTTACCTCTCACTGATACTTTGACTCTAGATTCTATTTTAGTGGTTCCATCTTTGGATTACAATTTGTTGTCAGTTTCCCAAATCACCACTACTTTACTTTGTGTTGTAATGTTTTGGTCTGATTTCTGTGTGTTTAAGGACATCCAAATGAGGCAAATGATTGGTTGTGGTGTTAGGCGAGGGAAGTTGTATTACTTGGACTCAGTGTCAAAGAGTTTGAACAAGCTGTGTCAAGCTCTAGTGATGGATGGCTCTGAGGGGTACAAGAAAAATTTGAAATCTGGTTATGGAATTGACATTTGGGACATGCTTCCTTTGGTTACCTGAAGAAATTATTTCCTACTTTATTTGCAAAATTTGATGTTTCTAGCTTTCAGTGTGAAGTTTGTGAGCTTGCAAAAAGCCATCGTTCTTTTTTTCCATTAACTTTGAATAAAAGTCCAGTTCCATTTATGATCATACATTCTGATGTTTGAAGTCTTTCCAAAGTTACTACCTTGGGTGGATCATGTTGGTTTGTTACTTTTATTGATTATTGTACTAGGATGACTTGGGTATGCTTAATGAAGTCTAAAAGTGATGTGAACTTATTATTTCAAAAGTTTTATAACATGATTTGTACTCAGCACAATGCACAAGTTCAAGTTCTTCGTAGTGACAATGGAGGCAAATATTTGAGTTCTGAACTTCAGTAGTATCTTGAAGCACACAAAACTATTCATCAAACTACTTGTTCCAATACACCTTAGCAGAATGGGGTAGCCGATAGAAAAAATTGTCACTTGTTGGAGGTTGTTCATGCTTCTCTAATAGAAGCCCATATGCCATTATCCTATTGGAGCAAACCACTTACCTCTACAACATATTTGATCAACCAAGTACTCTCCAACACTATTGATTTCCAGACACCATCCTAGGCTCTTGCTGAGGTGGTTGTTGCTCCAACTATCCAAAGTTTACCTCCTTATTTCTTTGGTTGTGTAGCTTTTGTACACCTCCATAAGCGTCAGCGCAACAAGTTATCTCCTTAAGCACATCAATGTGTCTTTCTAAGATGTCTTGCTTATCAAAAGGGGTATTGATGCTATCATCCTCCAACCCAATGAATCTAATTTTTCATGAAGACTTCATGTATTTTTCATTTGAGCCTGAACTTCAAGGGGAGTACTAGAAGGAAATTCAGACTCTAGACTACGATGATCACATTTCTAAAGATGTTGATGTTCACATCTCTAAAGATGTAGGTAGCTTGGATATCTCTGAAGATGTGGATAACACCTCTGAAGCTGTGGATGTTCACATCCCTAAAGATTTGGGTAGATTGGACATCTCTAAAGAAGGGGAACTCTCTGAAACTGTTAATCAAGAAGTAGGTGAAACTTTCGATGAAAGTAGTGATGAACACCTAGAAATTGAAGTTGTGGGTCCACCTCTATTTGAGTCCCTCACACCACACCAATCACTTACCAAGGATGTTGTTGAACCATCTAGAAAAAAGCTACCTTAGCATCTCACCAGAGGTATCCCTAAATACACATATGAACTTGAGCTTTGTAGTAAAGTTAAATATCCTATGAGTCATTATGTGTCTTACCATTGTTTGTTAGAATCAAATCAGTTATTTGTAAATCAATTATCTACTGTATCTATTCCTAACAATGTGCAAGAAGCCTTAGCATATCCAAGGTGGAAATCTACTATGAATGAGGAGATGAAATCATTACAAGAAAATAATACTTTGGAACTTATTGACCATCCACTAGGAAAGAAACCAATTGGATGTCGGTGGGTTTATACTATTAAGTACAAAGAAGATGGTACAATTGAACACTTTAAGGCAAGGCTGGTAGCAAAAAGCCACACCCAAACCTATGGGATCAATTATATAGAGACATTTGCACCTATAGCTAAAATTAATATAGTACGAATCTTGTTGTCTCTAGCTATGAACTTGGGTTGGCCATTACAATAGTTTGATGTGAAGAATGCCTTTCTATATGGAGAGTTGTTCGAAGAAGTCTACATAGAACTCCCACCCGACTGCATGATACCAAAAATACATAGTATGAAGGTGTGAAAATTAAAGAAGTCATTATATGGGTTGAAATAATCTCCGAAGGCATGGTTTAGAAGATTCACAAAGTCAATGAAAGCCTTTGGTTACTATCAGAGCAATTCAGACCATACTTTATTCATAAAGAATTAGCAAGGTAAAATCACTACACTTATTGTGTATGTGGATGACATGATAGTTATAGGAAATGATCTTGAAGAAAGGAGGGCTCTACAAGATTACATTTTTAGAGAATTTGAAATGAAAGACCTTAGTCCCTTGAAATATTTCCTTGGGATTGAAGTGTCTCGATCTGATAAATGGATTTTTCTGTCTCAAAGAAAGTATGCCTTAGACTTGTTATGGGAAACCAGTATGTTAGCATGTCAACCTATTGATACACCCATGGAAGAAGGATTAAAGTTGTGTATTGAGTCTAATCAGGTACCAGTTGATAAAGGAAGATTCCAGAGACTCGTAGGAAGATTGATGTGCTTAGCACACACAAGGCCAGACCTTGCCTATGCATTAAGTATTGTTAGCTAGTTTATGCATAATCTTGGAGAGCAACATATGAATGTAGTTATGTGCATTTTAAGGTATCTAAAGTCTGCTCCTAGAAAAGGAATTTTATTCACTAAAAATGGGGATTATCAAAGTGTGGATGCATATACTAATCCTAACTAGGATGGAGCAGTAGATGATAGGTGCTCTACTTCAGGTTATTTCACCTTTGTCGGAGGTAATCTCATTACATGGAGAAGCGAAAAATAGAATTTTGTTGCACGATCAAGTGTCGAGGCAAAATTTAGAAGTATGGCACTTGGAGTATGTGGAGTGTTGTGGCTAAGACTTCTCCCAAGAGATTTGGACTATCCGCCTAGGTGACCAATTCAACTATATTGTGACAATAAAGCAACATGTGATATTGCTCATAATCTAGTTCAACATGATTGTACAAAGCATGTGGAGGTAGATAGATTTTTTATTAAGGAGAAGTTGGATGAGAAGATTGTAGAGCTGCCTAAGATTCGATCAAAAGATCAACTAACTGATATTCTTACCAAAGCAATTTCAAGTCAAGTGTTCTCAAAGTTTTTGGGCAAGTTGGGCATGTGGGATATCTATGCACCAACTTGAGGGGGAGTGTTGCAATATTGGATTGTTTTTAATATTAAACTGATTCCTTCCTAAATTGATTCTTTCCTTTCTTGTAGCTATTTCCTTTCCTGTAGCTTTATGGGTTTGGCACACAATTATATATGTACCTATACAATTTTATGTAAATACATGAATGAAAAACATTCTTCTTGATTTCTAATTTTCAAGTATTTATTTCTTGCCATGGTTAATATTGATTGTATCAAATAATAAAATTTTGTAAATATATGTTAATAAATATTATAATTTATTAAAAAAATAAAATTTAACATGCATTTGAAATCAATTAGACATTTATGACAATACTTAAAAATTTTACTCTATGTTGATATCTAAATGATAAGTTACTTATAAAAGTTGACAAATTATTAAACCAATACTTTTCAAATTTTACATTCAACAATTATTGATTTGTAAAATCCTAAACATTTTAATGCATATAAAAACAAAAGAATCTCTTAGATTGCCTTGAAATGTTGTGAGAAAAGAAAAAAAAATTGTAATGAGATCTTCACATTTCTTATCATAATTTTTTTTTTACAATTTAGAATCATATTTAACTAGATAAAATACTTACATTCTATCTTCTCCTTAACATGAAATATATTTGGTCGCTAAAATGCTCATGCAAGCATGGCTTTGTAGCACCTATATTGTAATAGAATTTGTGCAATTTTTATATTAAAGTCAAATGTATTTTTGACATTGCATGTGTTTCTTTTTGGTAGTGAAATACAACATCTTATTTAGGGAAGGAAAAATATGTTTATGTTAACATGTATATGTTTTGGGTGCCTAAACTTTAGTGTTTCTATTTTGGCCTCTACTAGAGTGTTAGGAAACTATTTCTTTTTCTTCTTCTTTTTGTGTCTGTGTTCAAGAGATAGAGAGATAGAGAACAATTTTTGTATGTTCTATTGGAGTATTTATAAAATACTTGTATAAGCTATCTTATCTCACTTATAGATCACTCATAGTATTTATATGTTCAACTGTTTTTTTAATGACTCAAAGCCGAGTAGGAAGAGATGAGAGTATTTATGAGTTTCTTCTACCATAACTACACTTGAGTGTACTACACAATGAGTACTTCTCCCAATAACACCAATTAGATCAGCACAATAGCTGATATTACTTGCAACAACTCATTTTGTACACATATCTATTTCATCTTCAACACTCCAAAGAATTTAGAAAACACCAAAAAATTAATCTCAAGCTTAGCTCTAATACCATATTGAAGAATAGAGAAGCAATACTCAAGAAGAAAATAGACAGGAGAAGAAGAACTATCAACTTGATATTATTGAATAATGGAAGCCTATATATACAGCTGAATGAATGATGGGGACACAACCCAAGAACAAAATGGAAACAACAGAAAAAGGAAATTATATTAACTAAGAAAATAAGCTAGTACAAATAGTACAGGAAAATAAACTTCAAAACATGCCCTAAGGGCTTACAATAGCATAAATCTGGAGATAATTTCTCCTTATGGTACCTCCTCTCAAACTCCACCCGGAACTGCCTTTTACAATGCCAAAAATCACCTTAAATAGACCCCGGAGGGTTAAGGACTAGGAGTACATTCTAGAAAGTGCTATTAGGCATCTGCCAACCAAATAGAAGGTTCCAGAAGCATCGTTAGAAGTCGGTGCAAATCTAGGAGAATCCAGAAACGGTAACCGAACTTTCGGGAGGCATAACTTTTGAACCGTAGCTCTGATTGACGAACTGTTTACATTTTCAAAAAGCTCTCGAAGCACTCTATAGCCCTAAGGAGGATCTTAGCTCGTCCCCCATTTTTCGGCCCTTTTCAAGGTCATTTAATACCCCTAACCTGACTTTGAAGCATTCTTAGGAGGTCTCCAAAACTCGAAAAACTACAATAACTTTCAAACCATGGGGCCTTTTGACCTGATTCTTTTTCTAGAATGCTCTAAATCACAATTACATTCATTTGGCCAATTCACACCTTCTAGGTCACCAAAATGATGGCCAAATTACATGCTCCTATTTTTTCAAGATTTTCAAACATACTGATAGTGGAACTGTGAGAGTTGGAACCTTTATTTGACCCAAATGGGTATCCAAAAATGTAAAGACATGAAACAGAAACTAAGTCTAAGTACATTTTTTTGGGTGACACAGGATTGCCCTTATACCTCTGGATGCTCCTACATCAAACACCCAGGGTAGATTGAAAAGTGACCCTGTCACTTTATGGATGGTAGAGGAAATCCCAAATGGGAAACCTCAGCTGCTGAAATCCAAGTTGAGTCCTCGATTGTCCGTCCTTTCCATTTGACCAAATACTCTTCATACTGACTGTTTCTAGTACTCCTACCCACACGATGATTAGAATGTCTTCTATCTCCTCCTTCTTAGAAGTAGGAATTGGACATGGCTCTAACACTAGCTCCTCATCTGCACCATCATCATGATACTCTGTTAAATATGCAATGTTGAAAATGGGAGAAATCTGAATACCATCTGGCAGCTCCACTTCATATGCATTTCCTGAGTCATGTTTCTTCAAAATTTTGCAGGGGCCAAATTTCTTCATTTTCAGCTTGTTGTAAGTACCGGCTGGAAATCTTTCTTTTTGTAAGTGTACCATGACTAAATCTCCTACTTGGAATTCCTTATGTCTTCTCCTTTGATCAGCCCTAGCTTTATACTCTTGATTCATCTTGGTTATGTGTGCCTAAACCTCCTCATGTAGACGCTTGATATGTTCAGCAAATTCCTCAGCTTCAGCACTTGTCCTCTCCCCTTGTTCTATCTTCCTCAGCTCTGGTGCAGTCCTTGGGCTATTCCCATATACAATTTGGAATGGTGATTTTCTAGTACTCCTATTTATAGAGTTATTATAAGAAATTTTTTCCTGTGGTAGAATCAAATCCCATCCCTTGGGCTTATCCCCAACTAAACATCTCAGCAAATTTCCTAGACTTCTGTTTGGCCATTAGTCTGCGGGTGATGCGTGGAACTGAATTTCAAGTCTGTTCTCAACTTTTTCCACAATGTCCTCCAAAAATACCCCACAAATTTAGTGTCTGTGTCAAAAACTATACTCCTTGGAAGATCATGTAGTCTTACCGCCTCTTTGAAAAACAAGTCTGCAATATGGACAACATCATGAGTTTTGTGGCATGGAATGAAATGTGCCATTTTGGAGAACGTATCAACCACCACGAATACTGAGTCATTACCCCTTTGTGTCCTTGGCAATCCAAGAACAAAATCCATACTTATGTCCTCCCATGGCCTTGATGGAATAGGCAACGACTGATATAGACCAGTATTGTGACTAAACCCCTTGGCAACTTGACAAACCTGGCAACTTTGTATGAACTTCTTCACATCTTGTGAAATTTGAGGCCAAAAATAATGTTCTCTAAGAATGGAAATGGTCTTATCTCGACCAAAATGTCTTTCCATCCCTCCACTGTGTTTCTCCTTAATCAGATTTGCCCTCATGGAACTCCTTGGAATGCACAATTGACTACCTTTGAACAACATGCCATCCTAAATCAAATAGTCTAACTACTTGGTTCTATCTATAGCAACAGGCTCTTTACAAGCTTTCCATGCTTCAGAAAAATTAGGATCCTCGGGGTACAAATTCTTGAGTTCATCAAACCCAACTACTTCAACCTGCATTACTGTAAGTAGTGACTGTCTCCTACTTAGTGCATCTGCAACCCTGTTAGATTTTCCACTTCTATGCTTCAACACAAATGTATAACTCTGCAAGAATTCTACCCACTTCATATGCCTCTAATTCAATTTACCTTGGCTATTTAGGTACTGTAATGCCTGATGATCAGTATACAAAACAAATTCCTTTGGCAATAAATAGTGCCTCCATTTCTTTAAGGCTTGAACTATTGCATAGAACTCTTGATCATAAACATAATACTTCTTCTTTGCATCATTCAATTTTTCACTAAAATATGCAATAGGCTTACCTTCTTGGCTTAATACAGCCCCAATAGTGCTGCCACTAGCCTCACAATCCACCTGGAACACTTTTCTAAAATTTGGAAGTGCCAACACAGGCTGTTCTGTCACCTTCTTCTTCAGCAATTCAAAACTTCTCGCAGCTACTGCAGTCCATTTGAACTCTTTTCTATCCCCTCTTATTGTATCAGTTAGGGGTGCACATATGCCATTGAAATTCTTAATAAACTTCTTGTAAAAACTAACCAGACCATGAAATGATCTTACCTCAGTAGCAGACCTTGAAGTAGGCCATTCTAAGATGGCTTTTACCTTCTTTGGATCCATTTTGAGACCTTCAGGTGATATAACAAACCCCAAATAGACTAATTGCCTTTTTGCAAAGACACACTTCTTTAGATTAATTAACAGTTTCTCTTCCCTTAGCCTTTCAAGGACACTACGAATATGTAGTAAATGTTCTTCCAAAGTCTTGCTGAAATTAAAATATCATCCAAATAGACAATAACAAATTTTCCCAAGAACTTCTTAATTACTTCATTCATGAGCCGCATGAAGGTGCTTGGGGCATTCGTCAATCCAAAGGGCATGACTAACCACTCATAAAGACCCTCCTTGGTCTTGAAGGCTATTTTCCACTCATCTCCTTCTCGAATCCATATCTGATGATAGCCACTCTTCAGATCTGTCTTTGTGAAGTACTGAGCTCCACTCAAGCAGTCCATAAGATCATCCATCCTTAGCAAAGGAAACCAGTACTTGATGGTTATCCTATTTATAGCTCAAGAATCTGTACACATCCTCCACTCTCCATCCTTCTTTGATGCGAGTACTACAGGTACTGCACATGGACTCAGGCTCTCTCGAATCAAGCCCTTCCTCAACAGCTCCTGAACCTGTCTATTTAGCTCCTCTGTTTCAGTAGGAGTCATCCTGTGAGCAACCTTGTTAGGAAAACTAGCTCCTGGAATCAGATCTATCTGATGACTGATTTTCCTTACTGGTGGCAATCCATCTAGAACATTATCAGAGATAATATCTCCAAATTCCCCTAGTAAATTTGAAACTTCAAATGGTATTCCACTACTACCTTCTTTATCTTTCCTAGGAATCAAAGCATAGAACATATGCTGATGTTTCATGCCATCTAAAAACTTCCTTCCATCAACAAGACAAATCCTAGCACTGCTACATACCTTTTCACCTTCCTTTTTTATGGGCTTCAATTTGTGGTGAACTCCATCCTTTGTCAGAGAGTATGTGTTTGCATGTCCATTATGTATTGCATGTCTATCAAACTACCATGGTCTACCCAACAATAGATGACAAACATCCATCGAAATAACGTCATAGAGAACTTCATCATAGTAACTCCCAATTTTGAATTTTACTAAACATTGTTCACTTACCAAGACCTTATGATCATCTTTTACCCAAGAAATCCGATAGGGCTGGGGATGTTTCTCCCTCTTGAGCTTCAGCTTAGAGACCATCTCTTCTGATACCAAGTTATTAGTGCTACCACCATCAATGATCACATCACAACATTTATCCTCAAACTTGCATCTAGTATGGAACAAACTCCTCCATTGTCCTGGTTCATTCTCACCACTTAGTAGGACTCTTTCATTTACCAAGGTCTCTCCTCTTTCTGCATCCTCTAAATGTGATGATTGTGCACCCTCATCCACATGAGCAACCCTAGCTTGGCCCTCAGGTCTCCTATCTGTCCTTCCTTGTTGTTGAGGGCATTCAAAGGCACGATGACCTTCTTCATTGCAATGGAAATAGGTACCATGGAAGCCTCCTCTTCCTTGTCCACGTCCTCTACCTCTTCCTCTCTGATTTCCAAAGTCTTGGTCATGGAAGCAGTTGAAACCCTCATTCCTCTGGTTCCTGCTAGTACCCTTATCTTCATTTTTCTTTTGGGTTTCATTGCAGCCTCCAGATGATCTACCGCTTCCCCTTCCTCCTTGACCACACCCTCTTTGTCTTCCTTCAAACCTTTTATTCAGCTTCTCTTCAACTCATAGGGCAAACTGGTATGCCTCTTCAATGCTGGTCATTCTTACTAGAGTTAATTCCTCCTGGATGCTTGGTCGCAACCCACTGATATAATGAGAAACCTTCTCCTTATTTGCTTTTGCATGCCCTACTCTAATTAAGAGTCGATAAAAATCCTCTGTATATTCTTGGACTAATCTTCCTGCTTGCTTTAACACATGCATCTTCTTAAATAGATCCAGCTCGTAGTCTACAGGAATGAACTGCTTCTTCAATTTGTCCACCATGCGATCCCATCTTGTGATCTTCTCCTTTCCTCTTCTATTTCTTTACAATTGAACCTCTTGCCATCAGATTTTGGCATGGCCTTTCAGTTTGGCCTTTGTAAACTTAACCCTATCTGGGTCCCTGATATCCTCATACTCAAAGTATTCTTCCAGTTCATTGATCCAATCGATCAACTCATCTGATTTCAAATTTCTTGAAAATACACCCACTTCAATTGTAGGTCTTTTCCAAAACTTAGTAATGGCCCTAAAAAGCCTTTCCTCTACAGGATTTAGAACTTCCCCATCAACTTCCTCTTCTAGTCCCATTACTTCTTCTTCATTGTCATCCTCACTATTTTCACCTATGGCAATATTTGCTCCTCTACGAAGCTCCTCTTGCAATGCCTACACCTGCCTTTGGAGGGCTCTAACCTCCTCAAGATTAATAGCTCTGGCCCTTCCACCACACTCTCTTCATGGAGGCATCTTCTAACTCGAACCGAAAACCACACAGTCCTAGTGCAAACTGCCCCACAGTCGGCACTCTGTCTACACACGCAGGAAAATCAGCTCTGATACCACTTGATGGGGACACAACCCAAGAACAGAATGGAAACAATAGAAAAGAGAAATTATATTAACTAATAAAATAAGCTAGTACAAACAATACAGGAAAATAAACTTCAAAACATGCCCTAAGGGCTTACAATAGCATAAATCTAGAGATAATTTCTCCTTATGGTACCTCCTCTCACACTCCACCTGGAACTGCCTTTTACAATGCCAAAAATATCCTTAAATAGACCCCGAAGGGTTAAGGACTAGGAGTACATTCTAAAAAGTTCTAGTAGGCATCCATCGACTAAATAGAAGGTTCCAGAAGCGTCATTAGAAGTCAGTGCAAATCTAGAAGAATCCAAAAACGGTAATCGAACTTTCGGGAGGCATAACTTTTGAACTGTAGCTCCGATTGACAAATTGTTTACATTTTTGAAAAGCTCTCTAAGTGCTCTATAGCCCTATGGATGAGCTTCACTCATCCCCCATTTTTTGGCCCTTTTCAAGGTCATTTAATGCCCCTAACCTGACTTTGAAGCATTCTTAGGAGGTCTCCAAAACTTGAAAAACTGCAATAACTTTCAAACCGTGGGGCCTTTTGACCTGATTCTTTTTTTGGAATGCTCTAAATCGCAATTACATTCATCTGGCCAATTCACACCTTCTAGGTTACCAAAATGATGGCCAAATTACATGCTCCTATTTTTTCAGGATTTTCAAACATACTGATAGTGGAACTGTGAGAGTTGGAACCTTTATTTGACCCAAATGGGTATCCAAAAATGTAAATACATGAAACAGAAACTAAGTCTAAGTAAAAATTTTTTGGTGACACAGGATTGCCCTTATACCTCTAGGTGCTCCTGCATCAATGAAAAACCTACATACCTAAAATATTTTAAAGGAGATTGACAAAAAAATCTTAAGAGTTTGAAAACACACTAAGAGGATTTGAAACCACAACAAGAGTAATGGATAAGTGGGCTACTCTAGATAGCTAACTAGATCTATGATAAAGATCTATAGTTAGTTAGTTGTTCAAACTAGAACTCTGTGATACAACTACAACTAAAAAAAAGTCTTGCTGCCAATTAACTCAAACTTGAGTTGCCACATGTGTGACTGGTTATTCATTATTATAACACTCCCTCTTAAGGAATAACCAAATTTTGTTTGACCCCTAACCTCTCTCTAAATGTTATAAACTTTATTTTTCCCAATGACTTATTAAATATGGTAGCTATATTGTCATTGGTATTATAATATTTCAGCTCTATCTCTTGAGAATGAATTTTCTCTCTTACAAAATGATGTTGTGTTTCAATATGATTTGATCTTGCATGATAAATATTATTTCTTGAAAGTTTTATTGTGCTTTGATTGTCAAACTTGATTGAAGTAGGACCCTCTTGCTTTTGTCCCATATCTTCAACAATTCTCCTTAGCCAAATTGCTTCACTTGTAGCACTACATAATGCTTTGTACTTAGCTTTATTATATGAAAGACAAATAGTTGGTTTCTTCTTGTTGCTCCAAGAGACAACACCTAATCCTTTGTTGAATGCATAACCATTTGTTGATTTACAAATATTTGGACCTCCTTCCTAATCATAATCAAAATAACTTGTCAACTCAACATTCAAATGGTTAGTTATATTCAATGTCAAAAGATATGCTACCTTGTAGATATTGAAGAACTCTTTATCTACATTCCAATGACCCTCAAGAGGATTAGCCATGAATTGGCTAAGTATGCTTACAGAATATGAAATATTAGGTCTCCTAGTGGTCAAGTAGTTTATACTTCCCACCATATTCCTATACAATTTTCCATTGACTTCTAAAGTGTCACTAACATAAGAGAGATTGAAATTTTGTTCCAATGGAGTACATGTTGCTTTACACTCTTGCTCATTAAACTTATGGATTAACTTCTTTGCATACTTACTTTGAGTAATCAAAGTTCTATGATTTTGTTTCCACACTTCAATTCTTAAGCAATAATGCATTTTTCCAAGATCCTTCATTTCAAATGCTTGTGACAGAGCTTCCTTGATTGTATCAATCAACTCTATAGGACTTCATGTTATGATTAAGTCATCCACATAAAAAGAGATCAAAACAATATGCCCCTTTTCATCATTCTTTATATACAAATTTGGATCATTATTACTTTTGATATATGCTTTTTGAAAGAAGATTTTATCAATTTTCCTATACCATGATCTCAGTGCTTGTTTGAGACTATATAATGTCCTTTTTAACTTGCATACCAAATTCTCGTTTCCCTATTTTACAAAATCTTCAGGTTGAATAAGATAAATTTTCTCTCTTAAATCAACATTTAAAAATGCTAATTTAACATCCTTTTGATGAAGAACCCAATCAAATTTAGTAGCAAGTGCAATAATTAGTCTAATAGTATTTATTTTAGCTATTAATGCAAAAGTATCCTCATAATCAATTCCTTCCTTTTGTGAGTATCCCTATGCAACTAATCTAGGTTTGAATTTATCAACAATGAAATTATCATCAAACTTTGTTTTGAACAACCATTTACAACCAATAGGAAATTTATTTACTAGTAGTTCAGTTAGTTCCTAGGTTACATTATTCACAATTGAAACATTTTATTCATGCATTGCATTCATCCATTCTATATGATTCTTAGCTTCTTCAGAATTTTGAGGTTCATCTACGCTCATTATTTGAGTCATTAAGTCATAATCATTTTACTTGATTGGCACCTTGATTTACCTTGTAGATCTTCTTACTTCTTCATTATTGGATGGAGTGGGCTCACCTTGACTTGTCTCATGCCCAATTTTATCATGAGTTTGTTGATCTACAATATTTGAACTTTCATTGTCTTCTTCAAGTAGTTTCAATGAAATGGTTTTGTCCACCTTTTCTTAATCTTGAACATCATCTACAAATTCATGAAATATAACATCTGTACTAGCAACCACCTTATGAGTAGTAGGATTATACATCCTATAGGCCTCGTGATCAATACAATAACCAAAAAATATACATTTGAATGACTTTGCATCAATTTTCCTTCTATTCTCTTTTGGAATATGAAAATATGCCTTACTTCCAAAAAAATTCTCAAATGACTAATGATTGACTTAATTTCTCGAAGAGCTTCATAAGGAGTATTTTTTGCAAGATACTTAGTAGGTCTTCTATTTAAAAAATAGTTAGCTATATTAATTGCTTCAGGCCACACATTATTAGGGAGATTCTTTTCTTTCAACATACTCCTAGCACATTCAACAATTGTTCTATTTTTTCTTTCAACTACACCATTATCTTCAGGATTATGGGCAACTGTACATTGCTTAATAATTCCATTATCTTTGTAATAGTTCACAAAATTATCTGAAGTATACTCCCCCCCCATGATCTGATCTAAGAATCTTAACATTGCAAGTTTTTTATTTTTCTACCATTGTTTCAAATTTTTTGAAGCATTTAAAAACTTCACTCTTATTCCTTAAGAATACACCCAAGTGTATCTAGTGCAATCATCAAAAAATGTAAGAAATTAAGATGCTCCTCCAAGTGATTGAGTTTGCATAGGATCACACACATTTGAATGCACTAATTCAAGAATAGTTCTTTCCTTTACAGTGGTTCTTATTGGAAATTCATTTCTATGTTGTTCTCCTAATGCACATCCATCACAACTGATTTATTCATCATTAAATTTGGAAGACCTTGCACCATATCTTTTCTTTGTAGAGAAATCAAATCTTTTAAATTTAAATGACCATACCTCTTATGCCATAGCTCTTTAGTAGATACACATGGAGTCATAATTTATTGATAATAGATGAAAATATATTGTTGAAGGAGATTGTTAAAGAGGTATATTGTATGTTTCAATCATTTTTTTGTCACTGATGTCAAACTTGCTATTTTCTAGTAAGACAACTCCTTATATGATTTAAGTACTATCAATTATTTGATTGATGAAGAGGATTTGATCAAATGATGTAACAATAGCACCTAGAGGAAAGGTTGAGTTATGCTTATGAAAAGAAGTACAAGAATAAGTTAAGATAGTGATAATATGATATATTGATAATCTATTTAAATTTGGAATACCTTTATAGTTCAAGAATAGTTCTTTCCTTTACAGTGGTTCTTATTGGAAATTCATTTCTATGTTGTTCTCCTAATGCACATCCATTACAACTGATTTATTCATCATTAAATTTGGAAGACCTTGCACCATATCTTTTCTTTGTAGAGAAATCAAATCTTTTAAATTTAAATGACCATACCTCTTATGCCATAGCTCTTTAGTAGATACATATGGAGTCATAATTTATTGATAATAGATGAAAATATATTGTTGAAGGAGATTTTTAAAGAGATAGATTGTATGTTTCAATCATTGTTTTGTCACTGACGTCAAACTTTCTATTTGCTAGTAAGACAACTCCTTATATGATTTAAGTACTATCAATTATTTGATTGATGAAGAGGATTTGATCAAATGATGTAACAATAGCACCTAGAGGAAAGGTTGAGTTATGCTTATGAAAAGAAGTACAAGAATAAGTTAAGATGGTGATAATATGATATATTGATAATCTATTTAAGGGTGCAAAGCATGGTTACACTAAGAAAGTTTAGAAAAACTTGAGTTACACAATGTTTATCTACCAAGCTTGACCGAGTGGATAGCAGGTGCCAAGAAAAGTTAGTGCAAGACAAGCAAAAAATCAGTTGGAGCCGAGTAAGTGCTTATTCTAGTGTATGTAGAGGAAAACAATTGATGCTGAGTAAAGTTTAGTTGACACCAAGCACTAGTAAATTGTAGTTCGGGCTGAATGATTTTATAGAGGATGTTGAGCAACACAATATGTGCCAAGCATCAAAGGCTAGATAATGCCGAGTGGTTCCATTGTTTAAAAGATTGTGAATTCGATGGATCTGAGCTAATAAGTTTGTTTCCTTGGATTATGTGAAGTAGGTGTAGATAAGATTGATGAGCTGGAGGCACAAAATTCAAGATAAACCATTTTTAGGTGAATTCAAAGAGGATTCAAGGATAAGTCTCTAGAAGAGATATGGAATGTGGGATAGATTTATTGCATCCTACCTAATCTATCCTAATCATAAATTGGACCATGAAGAATGAGCAAAAAAAGATCTTAATTTCCTATTTATATAAGAATGCCAGGTCAAAAGAGAAGGTTTTCATGTGCAAGAACGCAAGGAAGACAAGGAGTCAAGGGTTTTGCTTCATCAAGTGACCTAAGAGAAGATTCTATAATGACATGTTAAGGAAGAAGACTTAAGGGTATGAGTGCTTGAAGGGTGAACAAGTTATCAGAGCTACAATGAGTAAAGGCCAAGTAGAATGGAGGACTGAAACAAAGATCTGTAATCTACAAATGGAGTTGTAAGTTGTTATTAGATCAAGCCTTACTATTACTCTCTAATAATTGTATTAGTCTAGGGTAAATCCTTTGGATTAAGGTTGACCTAATAGTAATTTGTAAATCCTTTAACTGGGTGACATTCCAAGTGAATGGTCTAAAGTCCCTTAACAAAGCTCACTTCTAATAGGGTGATTGAAATCCTTTAATAGGGTTGGCCTTTCATAGGGCATTACTTTAGAAGAGTGAAAAGAGTAGCATGTTACTGGTGGTTTTTCACAAATTGGGTTTCCATGTAAATCATTGTGTCAAGTGTGTTGATGAATCTATTATGTTTTATGTTTACATTTCTACAAGTTGATTTGATAGTAACCTACAAAGTTTTTAAGTGATTGCATAATCTTATGGAAGCATGCATGAAGATAAATGTTTTATGGGATCACTAAAATGTGAAAAGTTTTATTTATACATCTGGACCTTGGATAATTGATTCACCCCCCCCCCCCCTCTCTCAGTTATCCTAAACTATTCCAACAATTGGTATCAGAGCCATCTACTTAAGAGGATTAGTTTGAAGATACTAGAAACACAAAAATCATGATGTCAAAAAGAGAAGTACGCAAGGTCAATAGAGATAAATTTCCTACATGGAAAAGTTTGATGAAGCTACACCTTGGAGGACTTGGAGTTCATGCACAATCTACCATTACCACTGAGCATGTTAACCCTGTTGGAGCCTCAACTACTGAGGATATGAGAAAGAAGAAAGAATAGAATCAGGCAATGTTGGATATTGCCTCTGCACTAAGCTATGTTGAATTTGATGATATCAAAGGTCTTGACAGTGCAAAGAAAATGTGGGATGCCCAAACCAATATCTATGGAGGAGATGCAAATGTTTTAAGAGCCAAAGCTGAAAGTCTCAGAGGTAAGTTTGATGATACAAGAATAGAAGAAGATGAAAATATTGCTGAATATGTTGCAAGGATAAAATAAGTTTTTAATGCCATAAGAGGAGCTACTGGTAAAATAGATGATGATATTGTGCTAAGAAAAGTTTTAAGAACACTACTACCTATATATGCTATTAGAATTTCTACAATTCAAGAACTGAGATGTATACCAAGGAATGATCTATCACTTGAAGGTCTGGTAGGTAGACTCATTTCTTTTGAGCTATCTAACTTTGATAATTACAAACTTGAAAGTATTAAATCTACTTTCAAAGCTAAGGTGTCATTGAAGGAACTTGATGAGAAGAAAAAGAAGAAAAAGAAAAGGTGTGTGTCTAGTTATAGTGATACAAATGAGGAGGATTTAGAACAACTTGGAGCATTTATGGCAAGAAGATTCCATGAAGGTAAAGGAATATTTAAAGGTAAATTACATATAATTTATTTCAATTGCAATGAGGTTGGTCATATTGCTACTAGATGTCAAGAGAAGAAGAACTATCGAGGTGGTGACAAGTACAAAAGTAGAAGAGATGAAGACGATAAAGACTACAGAGACAAAGGCAAAAAGTTATGCTACATCGTTGAAGAGGAAAAAAGAGATGAATCTAATGAACATAATGATGAAGTGGTGTATGTTGCAATAAAGGATAAATCTGATGAAGATGAGGCAACTGCACTTGTGACTTTTGTGAACAAGAATGATAGATGGATCATTGATAGTGGGTGTTCACATCACATGATTGGAGATAAAAGTAAGTTCATTACCTTGAATTATTATGATGGAAATAATGTAAGATTTGGTAATGATGCACCATGTTTGATTAAAGGAAAAGGTTCTATCAAGCTCACAGATAAGATTTCATGTGACAATGCTTACTATGTTGAAGGACTTAACTATAATTTATTGAGTGTGTCACAACTGAATAATTTGGGATGTAAGGTTGAGTTTGAAAACAAGATTGCTAAAATATATGACAAAAATAGAAAACTGATTGCAAAGGGTAATCAAACTAAGAGTAATCTATTCTATCTTAATATAGAGGATGCTACTTGTCTAGTTATAAAATTTGATGATGTGTGGCTATGGCACAAAAGGTTATGTCATGTCAATTTTGATAACTTGGTTAGTATCAGTAACATTAGAAAAGTTAGAGGTTTACCTAAGTTGAAGAAGCCTAATAATATAATGTGCAAACAATGTCAGTTAGGCAAAATGACAAAGTCAAGTTTTAAGAGTAAAACTCACACCTCTAAAGGAATACTAGAGATTGTTCATACTGACTTGTGTGAACCAATTTGTGTGCAAAGCTACAAAGTAGATAAGTACATTATGCTATTTGCTGATGACTATTCCAGAATGATGACAATTATGTTTTTAAAATAGAAATATGATGCTTTCCAAATGTTTAAGTGGTACATAGCAAGAGTTCAGAAGGAAACAAGTAAAAGTCTAAAGTGTTTGAGATATGATAGAGGAGAAGAATTCACATCACATGAGTTTGAGATGTTCTATAATGATAGAGGAATGAAAAGACATACATTTGCACCTAGAACCCCTCCACAAAATGGAATAGCTGAAAGGAGAAACAAATCTATAATGGACTATGTTAGAACACTCATGATGGATAAAAAAGTTGCTTTGAAATACTAGAGAGGAGCTATAAGTATAATTTTCTATACCTTGAATTGTGTACAAGTCAAGAAAGGTACTCATTCAACACCATTTGAGCCATGGTATGGATACTCACCCTATGTAAAATACTTTAAGGTATTTGGGAGCAAGTGTTACATTCATAAAGACTTTAGGAATGATAAACTAGATGTAAAAAGTGAAGAAGGTATATTCCTAGGATGCTCCACAACAAGTAAAGCTTATAAGTGTTTAAATGCTAACACTAACAAAGTTGTGGAAAGTGCAAATATAAATTTTGATGAATATACAGAAGTATAGGAGGCTGAACCTATGAAAGAACCATAAGAATACAAATCATTAGTGTAATTTTATGAAGGTATTCCTATTGAAGAAGATGCTACAAACCAAGCTACAAACCAACAAGTTTCAATGACTACTGAGTCACATCCTATGAATGTCGAGTTTCATTGAGGAACCGAGCTAAATTTAGATGCCAAATTATAGAATGAAGTTGATGCACATTCTAATTCTAAGATTAGTGTACATGAAAGAAATTTTGAACTAGCTGATAGAGATGTGCACGGTGACTTTGAAGTTGAAAGACAATTTGAAGAAAATAGAACTGAACCAAGATTTTCCAAATATGTCAAAAGACATCATCTTGCTACACAAACTATTGGAGAAAAAGATGCTAGACCAATGAGAAGAAATAAATTGAGAAATGACACATGTTTGCTGAGCATGAATGAACCCAAATCAGTGAGAGATGCTTTAGAAGATGTGGACTAGAGTAAAGCCATGGAAGAAGAGATTGAAAAAATTGAGAAAAACAAAACATGGACTCTAGTTCTTAGACCAGAAGACAAAAATGTAATTGGCACCAAGTGGGTATTCAGAAACAAGCTAGATGAAAATGGTGAAGTCACAAGGAACAATGCAATATTAGTTTGCAAGGGATATGCACAAGAGGAAGGAATTAACTATGGAGAGACATTTTCCATTATTACTAGATTGGAAGGAGTAAGAACTCTACTTGCTGTTTCTACATACAAAGGTTTCAAAGGTTATCATATGTATATTAAATCTGCATTTCTAAATGGCATATTAGAAGAAGAAGTTTACATAAAATAGCCAAAAGGATTTTTTGATATTAACAATAAGAACATGGTATGTAGATTACATAAAGCTCAATATGGTTTGAAACTAGCACCAAGAGCATGGTATGAGAGGCTTCATAATTATCTTGTGAAGTTTGGATTTGAAAGGACTGATGATAACAACAATTTGTACATGAAGAAAGAGAAAGGAAAAGATATTTTGTTATCTAAATTTTTTGCTGATGATATCATATTTGAAGGTCAAGATGTTTTATGTAAAGATTTTGCAAATCAAATGAATCAAGAATTTGAAATGTCTATGTTTGGAGAGATCAAATTCTTTGTAGGTTTGCAAGTATATCAGATGAAATATGATATATATATATATATATATATCACTTAGTCGAAGTATGTCAAGGAAATAAATTTTTTTTTTGGTTTAGAGGGTTCCAATCTAGTAAGTACACCTATGGTAATAGGACACAAGTTGTCAAAGAATGATGATTCAATTGAGGTGAATCAAACATTGCACAAGTCTATGATTGGCAAGTTACAATATGTAGTACATAACAGACCTGATATTGCATTATCTGTAGGGATAGTTGCAAGATTCTCTATTAATCCTAGGGAGAATTGCTTGATGGGTGTAAAGAAAATAATGAGATATCTAAAAGGAATAGAGGAGTATGATCTATACTATAAGAAGAATAAAATTTTTGAATTAAGAGCCTACACTAATGCTGATTGGGCTAGAAACTTTGATGACAAAAAGAGCACTAGTGGAGGAGCATTTTTCTTAGGCAAGAGGTTGGTTACATGGACTAGCAAGAAAAAAGTTGCACCTCACAATCTACTACTGAAGTTGAATATGTTGTTGCTGCTATAAATTGTACAAACATTGTATGGATCAAATAGTTACTCAAAGAGCATCATTGGAGGAGCATTTTTCTTAGGCAAGAGGTTGGTTACATGGACCAACAAGAAAAAAAATACACCTCACAATCTACTACTGAAGCTGAATATATTGTTGCTGCTATAAATTGAACAAACATTGTATGGATCAAAAAATTACTCGAAGGTATGAAGGAAGAGATCACAGAACCAATGACACTTTATTGTGATAATACAAGTGCTATAAACATATCAAAGAATCCTGTGATGTACACAAAGACTAAGCACATTGCAATCAAGTATCATTACTTGAGAGAATTAGTTCAAGATAAAGAGGTGAAGATGGAATTTGTTAACACTAGAGAGAAAATTGTTGATATCTTCACAAAAGCATTACCTAAGGATTTTCATGAGTATCTAAGAGGTAAACTAGGGGTGATACCCCTATCAAAGGCTATCTAAGTAACAAGAGGAGTACCCTGCATCAAACAAGTTGATGTTTATATATTACAAATTGATGCAGTGGATCTTACTGTAGGAGTAGTCTAAAGTAATCAAAGAGCTAAAACTACAAATTAGTCATCAGTAAGGTGAGAGAGGAAGAAATTGAAGGAACTGAAGAAGCCCATACCTACATGTTAATTTGAAAAGTCTTTGGCATTGTTGTCAAAGAGGGAGATAATTGTTAATAAAAGAGAAGATAATATTAGAGGGAGATAAAGGGAGAGATTTACTAATCTTAGAGGGAGATACTTGCTGATCAAGAGAACAAAGATAGATAACATCTACCTAGTAAGAGGAATATATAAGAAGAAATTTTGAGGGAGGTATAATGAAAACTTTTGTAACCTATTCAGAAGATGGAAGTTGTTGATAGAGGGAAAGATTTCAATACAAGGAATCATTTTATTTTTGGTATTGTCTTACTATTTTAACCTAGTCAATTTGGTTTATCATCAATGCGAAAGAGGGAGATTGTTGATAATAGATTGAAAAGAGATTGTTGAAGAAGTAGACTGTTAAAGAGGGAGACTGTATGTTTCAATCATTGTTTTGTCACTAATATCAAACCTACTATTTGCAAGTAACACAACTGCTTATATGATTTAAGTACTATCACTTATTTAATTGATGAAGAGAATTTGATCAAAAGATGTAACAATAGCACCTAGAGGAAATGTTGAGTTATGCTTATGAAAAGAAGTACAAGAATTAGTTAAGATAGTGATAACATGTTATATTGGTAATTTACTTAAGGTTACAAAGGTTGGTTACACTTAGAAAGTTTAGAAGAACAAGTTACATGCAAATTTTGTCTACTAATAGGTGCTGAGTAAAGTTAGTGCAAGTCATGCAAAAAATTAGTTGGAGCTGAGTAAATGCTTATCCTAGTGTGTGCTGAGTAGAACAACAGATGTTGAGTAACATTGAGTTGATGCCAAGCACCAATAAACTTTAGTTCATGTCATGTGATTTTACAAAGGATGCTGAGTAATGTAGTTTGTGTCAAGAATTAGAGGCTAGATACTACTGAGTGGATGCATTATTTAAAAGATCATGAGTTCGATGGATCTTATCTAACAAATTTATTTTTTCGGATTATGTGAACTAGGTAGAAGATAAGATTGATGAGCTGGAGGCATAGAATTCAAGATAAACCATTTTTAGGTGAATTCAAAGAGGATTAAAGGAGAATTTTCTACAAGAGATATGGAACATCAGATAGATTCATTGCATCCTACCTAATCCATCCTAACGCTAAATTGGATGATGGAGAATGAGCGATAAAAGATCTTAATTTCCTATTTATAGGAATGGCTGGTTAGAAGCAAAGGTTGTCATGTACGAGAACCTAAAGAAGACAAAGAATTAAGGGTTTTTCTTCATCAAGTGACCTAAGAAAAGAGTTTGTAATGGAATGTCAAGCTAGAAGACTTAAGGGTATGAATACTTGAAGGGTGAACAAGCTATTAGAGCTATAATGAGTGAAGTCCAAGCAAAATGGAAGACTAAAACAGAGATCTATAATCTACAAATGAAGTTGTAAGTTGTTATCAAATCAAGCCTTACTATTACTCTCTGAAAAATGTATCAAACTAGGGTAAATCCTTTAGATTAAGATTGACCTAACAATCATTTATAAATACTTTAACCACGTGAAAATCCAAGTGAATGGTCTAAAGTCCTCTAACAAGGCTCACTCCTAACAAGGTGATTGAAATCCTTTAACATGGTCACATTTGACAATGTGTATTGTAACATTTAACAAGGTTGGCCTTTCATAGGGCATTACTTTAGAAGAGTGAAAAGAGTAGCATGTTACTAGTGGTTTTTCCCAAATTGGGTTTCCATTCAAATCACTTTGTCAAGTGTGTTGATGAATCTGTTATGTTTCATGTTTACATTTCTACAATTTGATTTGATAGTAACCTACAAAGTTTTAAGTGATTGCATAATCTTATGGATGCATGCATGAAGATAAATGTTTTATAGGTTCACTAAACTATGAAAAGTTTTATTTATGGATCTCGACCTTGGATAACTGATTCACCCCCCTCCTCTTAGTTATTCTAAAGTATTCCAACAATAATTGCATGATGACTTTCCATTTTGACATCAAATTTTTATGAACCTCCCATCCTAATTCCTTCAACAATCACATTATTTTGATTTTCCATATCTATAACTTGACAACCTATGTTCAAGAACTTAAATTTTAGACTTTGATCAAAAATTTCTAAAATTGAATCAAATTCCTCTTAATTCCTAAGACATACATAACATTAGAAAGTTTCTTTACGTTTTCATTAGGTAGTTGTATACTTATGTCAACACATCATTTTACATCATGTGACCTATTATCTCCTAAATAGATCCTGCCACCATCATTTTTCTCTTAATTTTTTTTGAACCAACTTTTATGACATGAATCATGGATTGATGCCCCTAAATCTATAAACCAATCATTACAATCACTTGATTCAGCTAAAAGAGCATAATTATAAAAAAACAAACTTAAATCATGAAGCTTATCACTTATTGTATCCTCATCAATCACAAAATTATATTTTTTGTTTTTGGATTCATTATTTTTCTTTTTGTAACATTCATATGCATAATGACCATGTTTGTGACAATAATTACAATTTCTAGTTTTCTTTACATTTGGTTTTGATGGTTCCCCATTATGATACCTTTTCTCTTCTTTGTTCCTTTGGTTGTCAAACTTACCTCATCCTTTGTTCTTTGACCATTTCTTTCCTTTATATGGATTTTTGTCTTTCACCATCAAAGCTGACTCTACATTTTGAGATCTAATATTCACATGCTTCTTTCTCTCACCTTGTAGAAGGATACCTTCCAAATTCTCAAAAGAAGGTGCATTTTCTCTTGCAATGAAAATAGTAATGAAAAATTAATAATCACTAACCATTCCATTCAAAGTAATTGTTACTAGATCATTACTAGATACTTGTTCACCAACATCAGCTAACTTATTCCTCAATCCCTTAACTCTTGATAGAAATTCAATAACACTTTCATTTACTTCCATTTTGATAGAAAATAATTTTCTCTTTACAAAATAATTCTATTTGAGTTTGTAATCTAATAAAAACCTTTCAAAGTTGACAATGTACCATTAGAAGCAGTAGCATTTCTTATGTGAGGCATAACTGAGTCTTTTATTGGCATACACAAGATAATCTTGGCTCTTTTCTCCCAATATTGGACAATAGTTGGTGTTGTTGTAGGTGTTGTAGGCTTGACCTCTTTGACATTTACAATGACCTATTAGATTGTGGTGACTGATCAGGGAAGTACTGTACATACTCCTATTTTATTAGGATTTTGGGCCGACACCTTAATGCAATAAAAATACTTGTATAAAAAGGGCTTAGGGTTAGGGATTGTTTCATAGTGGTGATGTGAAATTGGTTCTTGTGATAGTATTGGGCTGTAAGGGATTATAGATTATAATCAAATTGTAATCACTAGATCATAATAATATCAGCCTTCTTGTTTGGTGGATGTAGCCTAGGGATTAGGTGAACCACGTTAAACCTTCGTATCTTGTGTTCTTTTCTGTGTGATCTATTATATTCTTTTGTTGGTTATATTTGCATGTAATTATTATTTTTGTTCTTAGTTTAATCCTAATAAGTGGTATTAGAGTGAGGTTGTTTTCAATTATCCTCTACAGGAAAGTCTCACAGTTGAGTAGGAGTCTCATGGTTAAGTGGAAGAAATGACAGACAAGGGTAAGATGAGGGTCGATAGGTTTAATGGGCATAAGTTTTAGTTATGAAAGATGTAAATGGAAGGCTATCTTTATTAGAAGGATTTATGGAAGCCGTTGGAAGGAAAAACCAAGAATTAGGGATCTATGTCAAATGACGATTGGGATCTTTTGGATAGAAAGGCACTTAGAAGCATTCAATTATTCTTGACACCATTGGTGGCATTTAATATTACAAAAGAAAAGACAACAGAAGAGTTGATGCAAACCCTAGTGAAACTGTATGAAAAACCCTTCGCTTCAAACAAGGCATTTCTCATGAAGTATTTATTTAATATGAAAATGATAGAAGGTGGATCCATTGCAGATCATTTAAATGAGTTAAATACTATTTCTAGTTAGTTAGCTTCTATGGGTATCAATTTTGATGAAGAAATTAGGGCTCTCTTGATTTTTTTTATTTTCCTCAAAGCTGGAATGGCTTGGTAATGGCTATGAGTAATTTTGTTCCCAAATCTAGTACCCTAAAATATGATGATGTGATCGGTGTTATTTTGAGTGAGGAAACTCGTAGGAAATCCTCATGCAGATCTAAATCTAGAGGTGCTTTGAATGCACAAGGTTGAGGCAAAATGATTGAGAGAGGAAGTAATTCTAAAAATCATGGGAAATCAAGAGGAAAGTCAAAGGAGAGGAGGTCTCAATCAAGAGGACCAAATGACTTCTGGTACTATGAGAATCAAGGCATAAAAAGAAAGATTATTGGACTTGAAAGAAAAATGAAGGAGATAAACTAGATGGAGACAAGGAGGCAAATGTGGTAAGTAACAAATTTGAAGAGGATGCTTTGCTTCTATATTTAGAAAGTGTTGATAATTCATGGGTTTTAGATTTTGATGCTTCAATTCATGCTACACCTCATAGAGGTTATTTTATTGATTATGTCCAAGGGGATATTGGACTTGTTTATTTGGGGAATAAAGAACTTTGTCAAATTTTTGGAAAGGGAAAAGTTAAGATTAAGTTGTAGAATGGGAATCATTGGCTACTACATAAGGTAAGACATGTTCCAAGGCTAAGTAGGGATTTGATTTTAGTAAGGCAACTCGGTGATGAAGGTTGTGTAGTTACTTTTATTGATAAAAATTGATAGGTTTCAAAAGGTTCCCTTGCAGTAACAAAAGATGTGAAAGTAGGCACCTTATATCTTTATACAGGTCATATTACTCCTTCTACTTTAATTGTTTCAAAGAAAAATGAATGTTCAAGAACAATTGCTACAGTTGAGTAGGGAGAACAAATAGCTACTGTAAATTCTAATACAATGGTATGACACAATAGACTTGGGCACATCAGTGAGAAATGTATGAAAGTACTTCATTCAAAGAAAGCTCTTCCAGGTCTAAAATGTGTTAATATGGATTTCTATGAAAGTTGTGTCTATGAAAAATAAAAGAGAGTGAGTTTTGTAAAGACTGGGAAGGAAAACAAAAAGGAGAAATTAGAGCTTGTGCATACTGATGTATGGGGACTAGCTTAGGTATCTTCTCTTGGAGGCTCTCATTATTATGTTACATTTATTGATGATGCAACTAGAAAGGTATGGATTTATTTCCTTAGAAAAAAATCTAATGTACTTCAAACTTTTAAGAAATGGAAATGCTTGGTTGAAAATGAGACTTGTAAGAAAATAAAATGTCTTAGATCTGATAATGCTGGTGAGTATTGTAGTCATGAATTTGAAGATTATTGCTCCACTAATGGTATTTATAGACAAATTTTTTTTCCAAGGACTCCATACAAAAATGGAGTGGTTGAACGCATGAATAAGACTATAATGGAGCGTGCAAGGAGCATGAGGTTGCATGTTGGGTTACCCTTACACATGTGGGTAAAGGTTGTTAATATTGCTGTGTATTTGATTAATAGAAGTCCCTCTACTCCTTTGGGTTGTGGTATTCAAAAGGAAGCATAGACTAGTAAGAAGGTGAGTTATTCTTTTTTCAAAACCTTCAGTTGTGAAGTATTTGCTCACATAGATTCTAAAAATAGAACCAAGCTAGAAGCTAAGTCAAAGAAATGTGTATTTTTTAGATATGGCATTAATGAATTCGGTTATAGGCTTTGGAATTTTGAAAATCATAAAATTGTAAGAAGTAGGGATGTCATATTCAATGAGAAAGAGTTGTACAAAGATCTATGGTAGCAACATGAGAAGAAAGGAGATGATTATGTAGTGCTGGATGATACTCCAAAAGATGATGTTCCAGCCATTCCTCATGATGTGCAACAACTGCAACAAATAACACACACACCAGTGAATGTTAGATGGTCAAAAAGGAAAATTAGACCTCCAAAAATCTTTTCTCCCTCTTTGTATTCTATTTTATTAATAGATGTTGGAAAACTTGAATGTTATGATGAAGCTATGTAGGTGGTTACTAAGATTTAGTGGGAATCTGCAATGAAAGATGAAACAAACTTTTTGCTGAAGAATAAGACATGGGATTCATAGGTAAAAGAGCTTTACAGAATAAGTGGGTTTAAAGGTTAAAAGAAGAGGATGGAGGTAAGAAAATATTTAAAGTCAAATTAGTTTTAAAAGGATTTGCATAGAAAATGGGCATTAATTTTGATGAGATATTTTCTCCTGTTGTTAAGATGACTTCTATTCATACTATTTTAAGTATTATGGCTACTAAAGATTTTCATTTAGAGTAGCTTGATGCTAAAATAACCTTTCTTCATGGTGATTTGCATGAAGATATATATATATATATATATATATATATATATATATATATATATATATATATATATATATATATATATATATATATATATATATATATATATATATATATATATATATATATATATATATATATATATATATATATATATATATATATATATATATATATATGACTCAGCCACAGGGATTTGCTGTCAAAGGTAAGGAGAACTTAGTGTGCAAATTGAAGAAAAGTGTATATGGCTTAAAGCAAGCACCTCAAAAATGGTATCTAAAATTTGATAGTTTTATGCATGAGCATGGATACAATAGGTTTCATTTAGATCATTGTGTTTATTTTAAGAGGTTGGATGATGACAACTACATTATTTTATGTTTATATGTTGATTATATGCTTGTAGCTAAGTCTAACATGGATCATATTAAGAGGTTGAAATGCCAGTTAGCACATGCATTTGCTATGAAGGATTTGGGGGCACCAAAGCAAATCCTTGGTATGAAGATTTGCAAAGATAGGAAGAACATGAAATTGACACTATCTCAGGCTAATTATGTTGAGAAGGTGTTGCAACATTTCTCTATGGAGAATACTAAAGTTGTTAGCACACCTTTACCTAGTCCTTTGAAGTTGACTAAGGAGCTGTGTCCCAAGACATAAGAAGAAGAGGATAAGATGTCCAATATGCTTCAGCTATAGGAAGGTTTATGTATGCTATTACAAGGCTTGATATTGTACATGCAATGCTAGTCATTAGTAGGTACATGAGTCATCTAAGAATTGAGCATTGAAATGTAGTAAAATGGATTCTCAAATATTTGAGAGGAACATCTAGTAATTTTTTACACTTTTACTTACTTATAGTGCTATGTTGACTTAGATTTGGTAGGAGATATTGATACCAGGTGAAGTACTACAAGTATTTTTTTACTATTGGTGGGGCAACCGTGAGTTGGGTTTCTAGGTTATATAGAACGTTAATGCTTTATCCACTATAGAGGTAGCCAAGGAGATGATATGGCTTCAATTCTTCTTGGAAGAATTGGGACACCCTCAAAAGGATAATTATTTTCTTATAGATAGAGTGTCATTCATCTTGCAAAAAATTTAGCTCTACATTGAAAGACCAAACACATACAGTTGCGGTACCATTTCATTCGATTACTTTTGGATGATGGATAGTTAAAGCTAGATAAGATACATATAGATGACAATCCAATAGATATGTTTACAAAGGTAGTGACTAGGGAGAATTTGAATTCCTCTTCAGCTTCGATTGGTCTTCTAAATTGAACATGAATAAAAGAACAACAAAGTCCAGGGTGGTTTGATCTAGTAGGAGCCTCATGGAGTAGTGATATAGCTGTAGGATCAGTCTCCAAGTAGAAGATTGTTG
The DNA here is from genome assembly GCA_028749045.1 of Cupressus sempervirens. Lineage (NCBI taxonomy): Eukaryota > Viridiplantae > Streptophyta > Pinopsida > Cupressales > Cupressaceae > Cupressus > Cupressus sempervirens. Next base: position 968,224,794 of record CM053792.1, on the reverse strand, counting down.
TTTGGGGTGGAGCTTGATCAGTCCCCAAGTGGGAGATTGTTAGATTTTGGTGACTGATTAGGGAAGTACTATACATACTCCTATTTTATCATGATTTTGTGCTAACATGTAATTATTAATTATAACCCTAAAGTAGTAAAAATACTTGTATAAAAAGGCTTAGGCCTAGGGATTGTTTCATAGTGGTGATTCAAAATTAGTTCTTACAATGGTATTGAGCTGTAAGGGATTACAGATTGTAATCACTAGATTGTAATAATATTAGACTTGTTGTTTGGTGGACGTAGCCTAAGGATTGGGTGAACCACGTTAAATCTTGGTGTCTTGTGTTCTTTTCTGTGATCTATTATATTCAGTTATTGGTGATATTTGCATGTAATTGTTATTTCTATTTGTAGTTTAATCCTCACAGACCCAAACATTATGCCCCTCCATTAGAGTCTACATCTTGAACTTCCAATTAACATAATTGGCACCATCTAACTTACTTGATTTAGTTAGAAAAGAATCTACAATATTGGCATCATGAAGAATAAGAGAAAAATAAAAATAATTTTTTACCAAAAATAATTTCTTACATTTGAGAGTACTATTACAATGCATACATCTCCCAATAACACCAATTAGATCAACACACTAGCTAATATTACTTCTAGCAACTCCTTTTTCACACACATATATTGCATCTTCAAGACTCCATAGAATTTAGAAACCACCATAAAATGAATCTCAAACTTAACTTTGATACCATATTGAAAAATAGCAAAGCAATACTCAAGAAGAAAATAGACAAGAGAAGAAGAACTAGCAACTTGATATTATTGAATAATGGAAGCCTATTTATGTAGCTAAATGAACAACCTACATACCTAAAATATTGCAAAGGATATTGACAATAAAATCTTAATAGTTTGACAACACACTAAGAGGATTTGAAACCATAACAAGAGTAATGAACAAGTGGACTACTCTAGAAAACTAGATCTAAGATAAAGATCCATAGTTAGTTGTTTGTTCAAACTAGAACGTTATGACACAACTACAATTAAAATGAAATCTTGCTACGAATAACTCAAACTTGAGTTTCCACATGTGCAACTGGTTATTCATTATTCTAACTTAAGGAATTACCAAATTTTATCCACTCAATTTTTAAAAATTCCCCAACAAGATCAACCTCTTTTTTCTGATAAGATCGACCATATCAGAGATCTAGATCAATAACTAGCTCTAATATCATTCTTATGCAGTACAAGGTAGATGAGTATGAAAAGGAGATGATGAAGCCACCAAAAATACAACACAACATAAGTACACATGATATAATTGCAACAAACATTTTTAATATAAATAGATATTCAATTAAACCAATGTTACATTATAATCCACTAATATATAAGAAAACTTTCATGATCAAATATACCATATGCCAAACTATAAGGCCTTCCTAGTTATGGCCAATGTACATTCTATATTACAGACCAAATTTTGATATCCAAGATTCTTCTAAGTATCCTCTTGAATTATATTACCTCAATGATGATGATCTTAAGACTTAAGAACATTACATATATAGACACTTCACAATCCCTAATAATAGAAAACACACATTAAAATAGGATTTATCCTTAATCAATTAATAACCAAATACATAATACATGAGATAAAATTATGTGAAACTAGGTATAGGCACACATGTTAACCAACTACCCAGATCAAAGAATGCATAAGATAGATCTTAAATATAGAACCTTTCTAAATTAAATGTCAGACATCACATGAAGAGAAACATAGGAAAACAACACCCAAGAAGATGAAGCATAACTTCAACAAGTTGTCACACATTATTATGGGCACTTAGGGTAATGATCCAAGATATGTCCCCAATATTAAGCTAAAACCATAGAATCTGCAAATAACAAACAAGTTTTTTTTCAATACAAACTATCAGACAAATAACTATAAAATAGAAAACAACAAATATATTTTTGGTGATGCAAGACTTCTAACAACCCAAGGAGGCTGCTACATCAAAAAAAAAAAAAAAAATGATAATAAGTGGAGTCAAGAGATACTTGAATGAATTCCCTCAATATTTTGTGTATCTTTTCTAGAAGACATCCAATCTAATCTTGGGATAGAAGAGGCCATATTATGTGAACTAATAAATATTAATCATATGACTCCTCAAGCTTGAAATGTGCATAGATAATGGAATTTATGTTACAAATATGATATAGTGTATGTTTGATGGTTTATTTATTAGCTATTGTACTTCTATTCATATTAAATTCAAGGTTGTCTATTAATTTTTTAACATGGAGCATTGTTCTAGTATGTGCTGAGTTCAAATCTAGTTTGTAGTTAATTTATGTGTTGGGTTGGAGTATGTGGTTGATATGAGAGACTCAAAGATGTCTTAAGATGATGTGTGCACAATTTAATGTATTGCACATAGATATTGAAAAGGTTATGATATATTGAAGCATTATAGTTTTACCAGATTAAACAATTTGTTATGGGAAATGAATGATTTGATTAATCTATCAAATTTGTGATGATTTAGATATTGTAATTCAAGATTTATTATCTATGCTTAGTAATGTAATAATTTATATGAATGTAGATTAAAAAAATTATTGGAATCCATGTTTTGAATTGATTGAAGTATGATGAGCAGAAAATATAAGAACATTTAGAATAGTTTAAGTTTGATCCTCAACCAATAGGATTTGGGTTGACTATAGTAGAACATTCATAATGTAAAGTGAGGTTATGATTTTGCACCAATGGGTTATGTTGATGTGGTAATACATTGTTCATTTTGATAAAATTTATTGAAGTAAAAAATCTTCATTGGAAAAAGTGAAAAAGGAAATATATTATTTGGTGAATTGATGTGTGTAGGTCAAATTATTGATTGAGATGATGTAGTTAAGGACAAGTTTGAGTTTGGTAGCATACTTTGGCAGACCCAATCTGAAATTCAACAAGGTAAAATAATTAGGTTAAGGTTGTGATGACTATAGAGATTGAAATGTATATTTGTATGACAAAATGTTGTAGTTTCAAGTGTGATGACTGTGCATGGTATGTGCGATCAAGTCGATAGACAATTTCTTGCATTCAGATGAAGACATTGAGCTAAATTAGATATATATAATAAATTGAAAAGTTTTATTACTATATTACCTTACTTTTTGAATACTAGCTGGCTATTGAATTTAGATCGCTTAACTAGGTCACTCTTAATAGATGAGAAAGATAATAATAGGTTTGAAGATTAGTTCCATTAATTGGGTGTCTCACAATCTTGAGTTAGAAATCATCCTATGAGTAGGGTAAATATGCTAATAGGGCATAATTGTAAGCTCCTAATAGGGCTAATTTCAAAAGAGAAAAATACTTTTGGGTACTAATTCCTACAATAGTTTCTCCATCTAAGAAAGATTTTCCATGTGAAAAATAGTGGTGTCTCTTTTTACCTATGTATAACTTTTATAAGCTATCTTATTAATAGTTTCACAAGTTTTTACTACATGTATATAGTGAATGGTTAGTTGGTTAATATATGATCTTGGTTGATATTTTTTGATAAACGAGTGAAAGTTTTGAATTGAATAGAGTACTAATTCACTTCCCCGCTCTTCTTGATATTAGACCTTAAGTATATTAACAATTTGTATCAAATCTTAGTGTATACCAAAAATTTGGAACACTTCTATAAACTATTATGCTTGAGAATACCCATGATGAAGAGCATGTCAAGAGGGAAATTTTGTTGGAAATCTGATTGAAAAGATCATTGATGAAGAAGATTCATTGAAAGAGGGAGATTTTTGTTAAAATAATGTTTTCAATCATTGTTTTGTCATTGATGTCAAACCTGCTATGTGTAGGAATGACATTTTATTATAAGATATAAGCACTATCACTTAGTTGATTGATGAAGAAGATTTAATCAAAAAGATGTAACAAGAGCACCTAAGGGAAAGGTTGAGTTATGATGTTGTAATTAAGTGCAAGGATCTGTTAAGACAATGGTTAAATGATGTATTAATAACATACTCAAAGATAAAGAGTTTGGTAACACTTAGAAACATTGGAGGAATAAGTTGTAACAAGGCTGACTGCAAAGCTTAAAATAAATTCATTAGTGGGTGTAGAGCAAGCTAGTTGAAGCTGAGCAAATTCTCAGTTGGAGCTGAGAAAAAGAAAAATCTAGTGTGTGCTGAGTGAAGTTCAAGTGTTGAGCATTAGAAAATCTTGGTAGTTTCCAAGTGAACTTTAGGTGCCAAGCATCAGTAAAACACAGTTCATGCCAAGTAACATAGTATGTGCCAAGCAATAGTATTTCAATAGTGTCGAGCTACTACCTTATTGAAAATGTCAAAGATTCACCAAATCTAAGCTAACAAAGTTATTACCTAGAATTTTGTGAACTAGTTGGAGGATAGGGATGATGAGTTGGAGGCACAAAATTCTATGTAAACCATTTTTGGGTGAATTCAAAAGGATTATTCAAGAAGTTTCTAGATGAAACAAAATATGGGTTAGATTCAATGAATCCTACCTAACCAATTCGAACCAAAATCAAAGGAGGAAGAATCGAGCAAGAAAAAGAATTCTAGACTTCTATTTAAGGAGTCACAGATCAAGAAGCAAGAGCTGCTAGAGTGCCAAATTGTGAAGTTATTAGAACGGTGTCAAGGAGAAGACATCTATGAGAAGGAAGAATAGAGTATAGAGGCTCTACTTCAACAAGTGGTTAGATAGAGATGATTGCACTGGTACATTGAGCATAAAGAATCAAGGAGACAAAGCTTGAAAGGAGGGAAATCTATCAGAACTAAATATATTGAAAGCTAAGCAATGTTATGAGCTAAGAAGTGATCTAAGATTTGAAAGTTAAGTTGTATGTTGTAATCAGGTCAAAAACTTTCTAATACTCTCTAGCTATTGTGTTAGATATGGAAATCCTATGGACTTAGGTTAGCTTAATAGCCATTTGTAAATCCTTTAATAGGGTGGAATTCCAAGTGAATGTACTAAAGTCCTCTAACCAGGCCCACTTCTAATAGGGTGGTTAAATCTTTTAACTAGGTCACATTTAACAGTGTGTTGTAAGCCTTTAATAGGGCAGGCCTTTCACAGGGCAATACTTTAGAAGAGTGAGAATTGAGTATCATGTTACTAGTTGTGTTTCCCAAATTGGGTTTCCATGTAAATCACTATGTTATGTGTTGATTCTTTATGTGTTATGCTTACATGTTGATTTATAGTAACTTGTTGAATATGAATTTTTTAAGCTTGGATGAATGAATGGCTGAATGGGCTCACTACACTTAGTGAAAAAGTTTGAATTGGACATTTGGACCTTGAATAACTAATTCACCCCCCCACCTACTCTCAGTTATTCTAAATTATTTATAAAAATTCATCTGTTTATTTAGTTTCAAGGTATTAGAAGCAAGAAGATCAAGATGTCCAAGAGAGAAGTTCCCAAGCTTAACAAAGAAAAATTTGTTGGATGGTAGAGTCTGATGAAATTGCACCTTAGATCAATAGGTGATTATGCAAAAACTTCAATTGGAATAGAACATGTAGACCTAGTTGGACCTCTTACTGTAGATGATTTGAAGAAAAGGAAGGAGCACAATCAGGCAATGTTGGAGACTGCCTCTACACTAAACTATGCTAAATATGTTGACATAAAAGGATGTGATACTACATTCAAGATGTGGAAAGCCCTAATAGATATCTATGGAGGAGATCAGAATGTTCAAAGATCAAAGAGAGAAAGCCTTAGAGGAAAGTTTGATGACATGAAAATGGAGGAAGGTCAAAATGCTACTCAGTATGGATCCAGAATAAAAGAAGTAGTAAGTGCAATAAGAAGTTTGGGTGGTCAATTGGAAGAAGAGACTATCAATAGAAAATACTTAAGAACCATGCTCCATATCTATGCTATTAGAGTTTCATCCATCCAAGAGTGGAGGTGTGTATAAGGAAACACACTAACCTTTGAAGGAATAGTGGGAAGACTTACTGCATTTGAGTTGTCCAATTTTGATAACTATGAAACTAAGAGCCTTGAATCTACTTTCAAGACCAAGATGACATTGAAATACATTGAGGAAGTGACATCAAAAAAGAAGAGTAGAAAATAAAAACATGCAACCAATGATAGCAACACAAATGAGGAAGATGTGGAATAGTTGGAAGCACTATTGGCAATAAGATTCCATAGAGGCAAAGGTAAATTCAAAGGTAAGCTCCCCATCATTTGTTTCAATTCCAATGAAGTAGGGCATATTTCTGCAAGGTTTACACAAAAGAAAAACTACAAAGAAGGAAACAAGTACAAGAACAAAAGAGAAGATGATAACAGAGATTACAAGGACAAAGGCAAAAGATGCTACTTTGTTGAAGAAGATTCTGATGAGAATGATGATGATGTAGTCTATGTGGCCATGAAGGATGAATCAGATAAAGATGAAGAAGAAGCAACAACATTGGTAACCTATGTGAAAAAGAATGACAAGTGGATTATAGATAATGGTTGCTCACATCACATGATAGGAGACAAAAGTAAGTTTATTACCTTTACTTAGTATGATGGAAATAGTGTTAGATTTGGAAATGATGCTCCTTATCAAATCAAAGGAAAAGGTTCAATTAAACTTACTAAGAAAATTTCATGTGATAATGCATACTATGTTGAAGGATTGAACTACAATTTGTTGAGTGTATCACAGTTAGGCAATGTAGGTTGCAAAGTAGAATTTGGAAACAAATCTGCTAAGATCTATGACACTGATGGAAATTTGATAGGAAAAGGTGAACAAACTAGGAGTAATATATTTTACCTAGATATGGAAGCTACAACTTGTCTTGTTTTTAGACTTGATTATGTGTGGTTGTGGCATAAATGATTTGTATCATGTTAATTTTGACAATCTGATTAGCATCAGCAAAAAGAAGAAAGTCAGAGGTTTGCCTAAGTTGAAGAAACCTAAAAGAACAATGTGCAAAAAATGTCAACTAGGAAAGATGACTAAATATAGTTTCAAAAGAAAAACATACACTTCCAAAGAAGTACTAGAGTTAGTCCATACATACTTATGTGGTCTAATAGAAGTGCAAAGTTTCCTAGGAGACAAATACATAATGCTATTTTTAGATGACTATTCCAGGATGATGATTGCTATGTTTTTGAAGCAAAAATCTAATGCATTTCAAATGTTCAAGTGGGATTTGGCCAAAGTTGAAAAGGAAATAGGAAAGAGTCTGAAGTGCCTAAGATCAGACAAAGGAGGAGAGTTTACATCAAAGGAATTTGAAATATTCTGCAATGATAAAGGCATCAAAAGGAAAACATCAACACCAAGAACTCCACCACAGAATGGTATTGCTGAAAGAAGGAATAGATCAGTAATAAACTATGCTAGAACCTTGATGATGGAGAAAAATGTTTCTCTAAAGTACTGGAGAGAAGCTATAAGTACTCCTATTTACACCCTAAACAAAGTTTAAGTCAACAAAGGTACTAATGCAACTCCTTTTGAACTATGGTATGGTCACTCACCTAATGTAAAACATTTCAAAGTATTTGGTTGTAAATGCTATATTCTTAAAGATACTAGAAATGGAGAGTTTGATGCAAAGAGTGATGAAGAAATATTCCTTGGATACTCCACTAGAAGTAAAACATATAAGTGTTTGAATACTAATACTAATAAGATTGTGGAGAGTGTAAATGTAAATTTTGATGAGTATGCAAAAGTTTAGGTTGATGGAATTAAGAAATCATAGGATCATAGATCCTTTGTATACTTCTATGAAGGAATGACTATTGAAGACAATGCTGCAAACCAAGTTGGGAATCAACAACAAATTTTAGTATCAGCTGAGTCACACCAAGTGAATGTCGAGCTGTATTTAGAGGTTGGGTTGCAGAATGAAGGAAATGCACATTCTAATTTTGAAATCAGCTTACATGAAGAGACAATGAAGTACTAGATGGAGAAGAGAAAAATGACTCTGAAGCTAAAGGATCAAACATAGAAACAAGGACAAAACCAAAATTAGCCAAATATGTGAGAAGACATCACCCTACAGATCAAATCATTGGTGACAAGGATGCCAGACCAATGAAAAGGAATAGACTAAGGAATGAATCATGTCTGCTAAGCAAGTTTGAGCCCAAAATAGTAAAAGATGCACTACAAGATGGTGACTGGTATAAAGCTATGGAAGAACAGATATAACAAATTGACAAGAACAAAACCTAGACCCTAGTTACTAGACCAGTTGAGAAGAATGTAATTGGTACAAAATGGGTGTTTAGGAACAAACTTGATGAGAATGGTGAAATTACAAGAAACAAGGTCAGACTAGTCTGCAAAGGCTATGCACAAGAAGAAGGACTGGACTATGGGGAAACATTTGCCCTTGTTGCAAGAATGGAAGGAGTAAGAACATTACTTGCATATGTTGCTTACAAAGGTTTCAAAGTCTACCAAATGGATGTGAAGTCTGCTTTTCTAAATGGTGTACTGGAAGAGGAAGATTACATAGAACAACTAGAGGGATTTTTTGATGATGACAAAAAGGATATGGTTTGCAAATTGCATAAGGCACTTTATGGTCTGAAGCAAGCACCTAGAGCATGGTATGAGAGATTGGACAAATACCTTGTGAAGATTGGATTTGAGAGAACAGATGATAACAACAACTTGTATATCAAGGCTAAAAAAGGTAAATATATCTTGATATCTGAAATCTTTTTTGATGATATAATATTTGGAGGGAAAGATGTTCTATGCAAATATTTTGCTAATCAAATGAAGCATGAGTTTGAGATGTCAATGTTTGGAGAAATCAAATTCTTTGTTGGATTACAAGTACATCAATTGAAGCATGGAATATTTGTGACCCAATCAAAATATATCAAGGAGATACTCAAGACATTTGGATTGGAAGACTCAAAACTAGTGAACACACCAATGGCAATAGGACATAAGTTATCCAAGAATGATGATTCTACTGAAGTGAATCAGACAATGTATAGATCAATGATTGGAAAGTTGGAGTATTTTGTACATAGTAGACCAAAAATTTAATTAGTTGTTGGAATAGTGGCAAGATTTTTTGCAAATCCAAGAGAACATCACCTGATGGCAGTGAAGAAAATACTAAGGTACTTAAAAGGAACTGATGACTTTGGTTTGTACTACAAGAGGAGTAAATAGTTTGAGCTAAGAACCTACACTGATGCAGATTGGGGAGGCAATATTGATGACAGAAAGAGCACCAGTGGAGGAGCACTTTGCTTGGGAAGAAGATTGATTACATGGACTAATAAAAAGAAAAGTTGTACCTGACAATCTACTACAGAAGCTGAATATGTTGCAACTGCTATCAATTGCACTAATATTTTATGGATCAAACATCTATTGCAAGGTATGAAGGAAGAGGTAAATGAGTGTGTGATACTCTATGGTGATAATACAAGTGCCACCAAAATATCAAAGAATCCTGTAATGCATGCCAAAACCAAGCATATTGCAATTAAGTATCACTATGTAAGAGAATTGGTGGAAGACAAACAAGTGAATATGGAATATGTAAGCTCAAAGGAATAGATTTTTGACATCTTCACAAAAGCACTACCTAAAGATGCTTTTGAGTGTCTTAGAGGTAAGTTAGGGGTGATACCCCTAGGCAAGGCTACTTAAGAGAAGGCAAGACTACCCTGCATCAAATGAGTTGATTGTTGAAACATATTACACATTCATGCAGAGGATACCTACTTTAGGATTCATGCCTAAAGTAATTAAAGTAATGAAGATCCAAATCAATCACAAGAAAGGTGATAGAGGGAGAAAGTGAAAGAACTTACAAAAACTACACTAGCATATTAAGATGTTGAAACAGTATGTCTTTGGCATTGTTGTCAAAGAGGGAGAAGTAGTAAGAAACTAGTCAACAACATTTGATCAACAATATGAGGGAGAAAGTGCAAAAATTGATCAAATCTAGAGAAAGAGAGAGATTGTCAAATCTAGAGGCAAAAAAAGAGAAGTACCAAGAAGCTAATCAGAACAAAGAATAGCAGAAGATGAGCAATGCATACAGAGGGAGAGAATGTAAAAAAAGGATACAAAATCTAAGAGGGAGAAGTTAGCATAAAGCAATTAGGATAGTAGATCAAATGAAGGAATTATGAAAATTGATGGTAATACAATTACTTTTTGGCATTTGACTTGCTGTTCTAACCTACTTAGTATGTTGATAACTTGGTTGAGTAGTTTGGTCTGATGGTTGATTAGTTTGGTTTCCCATCAATGCCAAAGAGGGAGATTGTTGGAAATCTAATTGAAAAGATCATTAATAAAGAAGATTGATTGAAAGAGGGAGATTGTTGTTAAAAGAATGTTTTCAATCATTTTTTTTTCATTGATGTCAAACCTGTTATGTGTAGGAATGACATTTGCTTATAATATTTAAGGACTATCACTTAGTTGATTGATGAAGAGGATTTAATCAACAAGATGTAACAAGAGCACGTAAGGGAAAGGTTGAGTTATGATGTTGTAATGAAGTGCAAGTATCAGTTAAGACAATGGTTAAATGATGTATTGATAACATACTCAAAGATACAAAGTTTGGTCACACTTAGAAACATTGGAGGAATAAGTTGTAACAAGGTTGACTACAAAGCTTAAACTAAGTTCATTAGTGGGTGCTGAGCAAAAAAAAAATCTAGTGTGTACCGAGTGAAGTTCAAGTTTCAAGCAAAGTAACAAGAGTCGAGCATTAGAAAATCTTAGTAGCTGCATTAGTAAAACACAGTTGATGCCAAGTAACACAGTATGTGCCAAGCACCAGTATTTCAACAGTGCTGAGCTACTGCATTATTGAAAATGTTAAAGATTCACCAAATCTGAGCTGACAAAGTTGTTACATAGAATTTTGTGAACTAGTTGGAGGATCAAAATGATGAGTTGGTGGCATAGAATTCTATGTAAACTATTTTTGGGAAAATTCAAAAGGATTATTTAAGAATTTTCTAGATGAAACAAAATATGGGGTAGATTCAATGAATCCTACCTAACAAATTCAAACCAAAATCAAAGGAGAAAGAATTGAGCGAGAAAAGGAATTCCAGTCTTCTATTTAAGGAGTCACAAACCAAGAGGCAAGAGCTACTAGAGTGCCAAATTGCAAAGTGATTAGAAGGGTGTCAAGGAGAAGAAATCTAGGAGAAGGAAGAAGAGAGCACAGAGGCTTTGCTTCAACAAGTGGTTAGATAGAGATGATTTCACTGGTACATTGAGCATGAAGACTCAAGGAGACAAAGCTTGAAAGGAGGGCAAGCTATCAGAACAGAAGAGGTTGAAAGCCAGTCAATGTTATGAGCTGAGAAGTGATACGAGATTTGCAAGTAGTTGTATGTTGTAATCAAGTCAAAGACTTTCTAATACTCTCTAGCAATTGTACTAGATATGGAAATCGTATGGACTTAGGTTGGTTTAATAGCCATTTGTAAATACTTTAATAGGGTGGCACTCCAAGTGAATGTACTAAAGTCCTCTAACTAGGCCCACTTCTAACAAGGTGGTTAAATCCTTTAACTAGGTCACATTTAATTGTGTGTTGTAAGCCTTTAACAGGGTAGGCCTTTCACAGGGCATCAATTCAAAAGAGTTAGAATTGAGTAGCATGTTACTGGTGGTTTTTACCAAATTGGGTTTCCACGTAAATCATTGTGTTATGTGTTGATTCTTTATGTGTTATGCTTGCATCTTGATTTATAGTAACTTGTTGAATAGGAATGTTTTAAGCTTGGATGAATGAATGGTTGAGTGGGCTCACTACACTTAGTGAAAAAGTTTGAATTGGACATTTGGACCTTGAATAACTAATTCACCCCCCGACCCCACTCTTAGTTATTCTAAAGCATTTCTAACAAAATTTATCTTTGTATCCATAGTGTGAAAGGCTATGAGTTATTGGCTCTCAAATGAACCTAGATATGTAACCCTTGAAATGTGCACCATAGAATGGCAGATTAAAAGAGTACTAGTAAGAATGGTAGATGCAATTGAAATGAAAGATAATTAAAGGAATTGTAAATGCTAAAAAAGAGAGTTACAAAATCCTCCTAGTTAAGATATATGATCTAAGCTAAAGCATAAAGGAAACTAAGCTAAAAAGTATGCAATAATGCAAGTAGATGAGGACTAGCTAAGAATGCAAGAATAATCCAAATAATCAAAGTTCTCCAAAGCTCTAAGAATACCTCCAACATAAGAATACCATAAAATAGAATGATACGAGGGAGTGAAGAGAGAGCCTTCTTTTAAAGAAAAATGGACAGTAGGGATACAAAAGAAAAATTGAGGGTAGAGAATGTATGTTATGTGATCTATGTGCACAAGAAGCTTACCTAAAAATGATAAACAGTTTAATTTTGAGAGATGAAATATGTGTGGAGGATAAAGGAGATTCCACCCTACTTGAAAAGTGTTCCCTCCATGTGAGACAAAAATGCATCTAAAAAAAAAAAATATGAATAATGTTTTTCATGGGCACACACTTAGGATAACTGATACTTTTGGGATTTTATATAATTAAAAGGGATAATTTTCTTTAATAAAATAAAAAGACTTAGGAAAAAATGTCCAAACCATAGATTATAATTGAATAAATAGCAAAGTATGATCTTATCAAGAATAAGTGACTACCAAATTAAAGAATAATGCTAGAAAAGGGGATCATAGTCGAGATAGCCATTTTTGGGTAATTATATTTTCCCCTCTTTGACTAATGCGTGATCAATCTAGGAACACCTTAATTAAAATAGCAAAGAAGAAAGATGATAGAGAAATCCAACTCTGAAGAATTAAGGACAAAGAGATAACTGACCAAGAATGCACATTTGATAAGCAGTGATATTGGACATTAGGAGAGATAGATGTAGAGAAAATAGAAAGGTCAAGCATACGCCCTAGAGAATATATATGAAGAGAAAATGAAAATTTGAAGAATATGATCTTGAGCAGTAGCTATAGAAAAATCAATTTGTAGCAATGACAAAGTGATGATAGAGTATTCCTGTCCACTTTGGATCAAAATTGAAATGAGGTAGAGGAGATGCAAAATTAAGATAGATTTGATCAAATAAAGATAAGATAGAGTCAAAAATGAGATATAAGTTATTAAGACCAAAGAACAACCACCAAGAAATGAAGACATGCTCTATTTGGACTAAGTTTGACTAGAAAGATAAAGCATAAGAGATAGGTCAAAAAGGGAAGAAACGATAAAATAAAGTGAATAAGAAGAGTGGGAGAGATGAGATAGATGTAAATAATGTATGAATGAAGAAGAGATGATGATTTCCTTAGAAAAAATCAAAAGATTAAGCCTCAAAAGGTCAGCAACCCATGTAGATGAAGGAAGAATTTTAAAACATCATTTTGACCATCAAGATGAACCCAAATTACAATTTAGATCCCAAAAATGGATCCAAGATGTCTAAATTAGGTAAGGGTGCAATTTTTATGAAAATTCAAGGAGATAAAAAATCAAGTCAAAAATATGTCAAAAGGGTATATAAGGGATCTAAAAGAGTTGATAGATGTGATGATAAGATTAACCTCTTTGATGACATGAAATAAATTGACGAGATGAGAAGATCAAATGAAGATAAAGAAATGACCAATAAAAACCAAGAGGATGAACATAGTTCACTGCACATCCATGAAAGATAGAGAAGACTCTGCCGACAATCAAATGAAAGATAAGCTAGAATGAACCCTAGAATGAAATCTAGTATGAAAAGAGCAATTAAAAGGGTTATATAAGTAGGTATTAGTTTTTATCATTTATCCTCTTTCTTTATCATCAATCCTTATTAGGGAGAAAAGAAGATCATACAATCACCACTATCATAAATATGAGGACATGTATATGATCTTTAGTGGACAAGTATGTGGAAATCTAACCTATGAATGAAAGACATAAAGGTCAAGATGATGGTGTACTTAGATTCCATAGGGTCAATGTAAAAAGATTATGCTCACACTAAGACACAAAATGTCAAGATGGCCATATGTACGAACTTGTAGAAAAAAGAAAAGGATGTAAAATTGAAGATCCTAAGTGTCAAGTGGGACAAGAAAAATGCTCAAGACACCTAACATCTAACAAAGAACACCCACAAGTAGAAATCAAAGGAAAACATGCCCCATGCCCCTAGTCCTCTAGTTCATGAAATCTTGCAGAGACAATTAGGGGAGGAACACTTAGCAAAGAAATCATCATAGACAACAGAAAAATTAAAAAATCAACAAGGTTCAATCCATTTTTAGTTTAACTATGTGTGTGAAAGCCACATGAGTGTCTTCCTAGGACTTAAGTCTACCAGTAAGAAATATACCAAAATATTATGGTATAGCTAAATTATCCTATAAGTTTTATGAAACACTTGATGTCAAGGGGAAGTGTTAAAAAATATTGTTTGGGAGCTGCCAAAGAAACATCAATGCAACAAGAAGACCTAGCTAAGGTATACAGTTCATTCCTTCTAGACTTAGAGAAGAGTCAATTGCAAACTAGCTAAGAAAAGAGGCATGAGGTGGATTTTTTCAAAGGGACATGATAATAGACATAAGTGTAAGGGTCTCAAGTAGTTCCCATTTCTAGGGTTTCACCACTTGGTAGGATTTCCTAGATCTTAAGCAAGATCACATTGTTTATTCTATTGTCAAGAAATGTGTAGGACATGGTAGATTAGAGAGGTGAAAAGATGGACAAGAAATCATGGATGGAGAAAGATGAATGCATTCCTCAAGGATTGACTCCTCAAGAGTACCCAAGCTAGGGAAAGATAGCCATATGAATCATGTTTTAGATATGTCAAGTGGCCTCTAAAAACCATTTTTTTTAATATTTATTGTGATCAAGACCAAGAGGTCAACTAGATAAGATAGCAATAAGATAGAGTAATAAGGATGAAGTTAGATATGTAGGCTATAAGTGAATGAGCAAGATTATGATAGGATAACATAATCAATACTCAAGGGTAGCTCAACATTGTGAAGATCAAAGAGAGAAGAGGGAATAAATGGATGATGGAATATTTACACATGACACCTATTTGCTAGGTTTTCATCATGGTACATTTCCAAAGAGCCATAAATAATGGTTCTCACCATAAGGAAAAATTATTTATCTTAACTTTTTTTTACTAAGATGCCTATTTACCAAGTTTCACCAAGGAACATTTTTTCGTTTTTCCTTTTTTCTTTTTAAATTTTGAATTGATTTGGTTTTTTTGGATTTTTTCAGAATCGGTGTTGTAGGGGCACATAGGTGGGTCACATGGGAGGCATAGGGCTCCTAAGTTTTTTTGGCTTGTAGTGGTTCTAGCCACACCACTAGGACAAGAAAAGGACTAGCTAGGTCCTAAGTTGAGGTGTTAATTGTGTGATTTTAAGGGTAGCATGGAAAAATAAGGGATTTAAGGTCCTTTTAAAATGTTTTAAGTTATTTTTAGTCTTTTGGTGAAGTTTGGTAGCCTTTTGGACAAGTTTGAGTGCAACATTCAAAAAGATGTAAAAGTTGCTCAAAAGTTGTCAATATCATCATTGATAACTTTTTGTTGCAAAAGAGAAACTTTGTGGATGGGGCTTGATAACTATCTGACATAGTTAGTGTTGGGTCTTTGATAATTATTTAAGGCCATACTTGACCCTATCAATGGGTTGGAAGAAGTTTTGATTTTGTGTGTATGGATTGTACAACAACAATAACAGTAACAGTTCTTGGTTTGATGAGTTTTGTGTGTTTTATTGGATTGAATGAAGTGTGGTAACTAGTAGAAATCTTAGTGTAATTCCTTTCTAGATTCCATATAGTGTTAGATTGCAATTTTTAGGATTTCTAGTTATTTGGTTAAATTACTTTGTTTCTTTCCTATCTACTATTGTGAACTAGGCAATTGGCCAAAATGGGGCATAGAGCCTCTTCCCACTCTAGGATCTATATGGTCTTTTGGGATTAGGATAATAACTCGATTTACATATTGTATAGTGAATGAGGGGCCCTAGAAAACAAGGATGATGTTTTATGGTGATGCCCTAGGTGAGCTAGAGTTGCATGGCTAGGGACCATAGTAAGTTGCAAGGTAAAACTACAAAGTTGTGTCACCTTTCAAGCTAACATATTAGAATGAATGAATTTGAATATTTCTATCTAAAATTAAATTTTTTTAAATGTATGATCTAGATAAACTTAGTTTAGCTAAGTTATATATGGTCTTACATTTTTCCAATTGGAAATGTCTATTAAATGTGTTAGTGTTTGAAAACGTTACAAGTTTCCAATTACCCTAATGAGAAAAAAACACATCTAGGGGTACCTAACTCCCATTTTCAACATGCCCATTGAGACACCGAGCCAACTATAAGGCTAGACCCTTCTTCTTCTGCAGGCTCTGCAAAACCTAGGTGGGTAGACCTATAGATTCTTTATATGGTACAAGTTATCAAAGAATACACTGAATCTAATAAGTAGAAGAAAACCTTTATATCTCCTAATAACTCATGAAATAAAATCAATCTACAGTAGCTAAATGCAGATCTATGAATCTTAGAAGATGAGTGAGGGTATTCTATTATAGCTCTTTAACATAAAATGTAAAGATCATTTGATTAATAATGTTGAATTTAGCAAAACCTCAGATATGTAGCAGTAAGACCTAATGATCTTGTAATTGATCAGTGCCTAAACCATTGGGCCAACCCATGAATCACAAATAGACATATGAATATCTGAGACATATGTGCATCTTCACATACTTGATCTATCCATTCAACTTGTAAATAGATAGCTATGTTTAGTTTAAATCTCATTCTTACCTGATATCCTCCTCAATAAACTTGCAACCTTGTTAGTTCCCTGAAGCATTTACATAACTACTTGAGTTACAGGCAATAATGAAATAATATATAGCCTTAGGGACTACAACTATGATCTAGGCTCTTTGTTTAAAGACCATAAAACATTGAAACTTACTGAGAAAGGAGACACGATTCAAGATGAAACTGATGAAATCCTGTTGTTCTTTGTATTAATTTCCTTGAAACAATACATTCATATGCATGAAATGAAAACATGGAAAAAACCTAGCAGATCTGAACTATCTATATTATATGCACTATTGTTGTTCACATGAGAGAAATTACTAAAAAATATGTGGTATCACAATATGGGAACACATCAAAACTGGGTCCAAAACCTAGTATCATAGTAGTGACTGGTTTTTTCTCCAAAGACTTGAACCCTTACAATAGAAGAAAGATAGAAAGATATAGACAAAGGTGAATTCTCAAATTGAATCTACAATTGACATCTGTCCACCTGAAATTCCCTCTTCTGCAACTGAAAAGACTCTCTCTAACCTCTCTCTTCCATCTAATCTGATTTGATTTCATCAATATTCTGTAAAAAACTTCTAAATATCTTAGTTCAATGATGAAATTCTTTGAATCTCTAATTCGTGGTCAACCCTCTGTTTGATTAGCCTTTCTGCCACATGGTAGCCTTTGATTGGCCAATCACTACCCATCAGACACCACATCATCATCTATGGGACTCATGCCATGTTTCACCATTTCGTAATCCCACATTATTTAACTGGTTCACATCTTCATTTTGGAGAAATGTGTCATTCATCAGATTTGGACACGTGGTGGCATCTGGTGAATCTGTTCTAAACTATTCCTTTGATGCCACCTCATGATCAGCTGGGACCCACTGCCATGTGGAAACAATTTGCATTCTCACATTGTCTAACTAGCAAGCATCTTCATTTTGTGGGTTTGTGCCAATCATTTGATCATGCCACATGGCGTTATCTCGACAAATCTAGCCACATCAACGTGCTTGTGTGCTCTGTCAAAATTGTGCCTACGTCATGCTAACATCATCCTCCATGTCATGTTTGTTGGCACATGGGACCCACCTGCACAACCTAGGCTTCCACAAAGATAATATATCTTTAAGACAACAAGCTTTAAGTGTGCAATCATATTTAACGACTAAAAACTCCTTGCTGCAACCAATGTGGGACAAAGGTTTTTGAACTATCGTTCTGCCCCTCCATCAAACCGCTTTCTTCATCCTAGTGTGAGTTTTTTCTCAATTCATTATGACTTTTCAAATGCTGCCCTTGCTTAGAAATATAACTGATGTTTTTCCCTTTGCATGGGCTTTCCTCTTTGTCTAGTGGATTCCATTATAAAAACTATGGCTTTTTCTTGATGTGGTCGTTCCTCTCTATTTGGCATAATCTCATTGCTTGCTCATGACTTTGATTGCGAGTTTTGGTTATGGTCCTTTTAACATGTCGAGTTTCCTTACTCTAACATGGTTTGGCCTTTTGTTTCTATGTGGGATGAGACTACAAGTTGTGGCTCTTTAATTTTCATTGACTGTGCTGGGTGTTCCATCATTTTTGTATGCCATGGATCCTTGTTGCATGTCGCTAGTTGCACATTAAATGAGCTCTTTTTCATGTGTTCCTTTTAATATGTTTTCCTTGTTCTTTCCTTTTAAAATGTGATCTTCTTATAGCATGAGCTCCTTTATTCATGCTACATCCCCTGCTTCCTTTGGGTCACCTCTACTCCACCTTCTAACATGGCACTGCTCTCTAGAACACTAGAGCTCTATTGTTACATGTAGCAACTTCTTCCTATTTTAGCATGGGAAATAGAGCTAGGCGTGAGCTTCTCTTTTTGTTTTTGTTTTTTGGTGCTACTTCCTTAGCACTTGGTGTGGATGCTTTTTTTTTTGACTGAAATGTCTTCATCTTCATATGACACCTTGCCTCCCTCTACTCTAACATGAATCTCTTCTAACATGTGCAGTGGCTTTCTGCTTCTCTTGGTCTGCATTTTTATTTGCAACATTGGGTGTCATTTTCTAACTGGCTAGATTTCCTTCTTTCCACACCTAGCAAATGTTTTTAAGATCTCATGCCACGTGGTCTTCTTTACTAGACATCTTTACCCTTTGAAACAACTTCCTTTGCTATGGACAACTACCTCCAAGTCATGGACTCTTGCCAGCACATTGTTGTAGGTTGTTCCTTTGAATATTTCCCCTAATCAATGAATACATGGGGTCTTCACTTTTATGGTCTATGTGTTGGTGTGGAGATTCATTGACAATAGTGAGAGCTCACTTTGTTTAGAATGTGTGGGATAGTGAGCTCTTTTGCGTAGGGTGTTCCTCTTCATTGTACAATAGCTTATCTGCATTTTAGTTGGTAGATTTCTTGTCTTTATCTACATCCTTGTTTTTCTTTATTCGCTGGTTCCTCCATTGAAATTTATAGTGAGCATTGAAAGATTTGTTCAACATCAGAGGCTTTGCTGCCAGGCTCTTCTTCATTACATTGCCTCTTCATATCATGTTGAATGTATGAATCTGACTTAGAGTTCTATCTAAGTTCCAGATAAGAAAAGGATCCATGCCACCTCCCATGCCAATACACACTAGAGGTTGGTACATGAGGTGATCAATTAGTGGTCTTGTTGCCAATACGAGAGCTCCAAGAGTGTCCATTATTGATCTGACCTAAAGGAGCATCTCCAACAAACAACCTTTGCAACAGAGGTGAAGTTGTCATCTAGAATAATGATATCTGAGCTTTCCTTTGAAACATTATCGTACCACAATCTTTTGTCATGACATGGAGATCTTTAATCCATACATAACTCCATCAATATGGTGTAATTAGTCAGACCCAAAAATGGGTCTGACTAAAAAAATTTTGTTTCCAAACAACTAAATCTTATAACTAGTCCATTGAATACTTGATACTAATTTGAAAAAAAATTAACCACTGAATTAGCATTTAAAACTCATTTTATCAATTTTTGCCAACTGTCAAAGTTGCACTAGGAGGTCCTCTGACTGGCCCTAAAAACTGACCCAAACATCTAACTAGGCTCTAGAATCTGACCCACTGATTCTCTGTTCCTCATTCTTGCACCCTTTCAGATTTCATTGCATGACGACATTAGGGTCAAAAGCTATAGACCTCCAAAGTTGCCCCTTCAGAATTGCCTGTAGAAAGACCTGTCAAAATACCATAAATTGGGCTTGGATTTGACCTTGAAAAGTAGGTAAACGAGGACATGGGGAAATGAAAACTAGGGTATTAAATCTCTGTCATGAGGAGAATACGGCTATGCGATTTGGGCTCACAACGAATAACAGGATGCAAATGGCGATCAATCAAAGTGAGCTACTTGGATTTTGTAGATTAAAAGCACTGATAGAAAACATTTTTTGTGAATGGAATGGACCTGAAAAAGTGTGCATACGGATTCATCAAGACTTACAAACTGACACACTTGGAGTATTTTCAGTGGACAATATAGGGGTACAATCCATTTGGTCCAGCTAATGATAGATTTCAAGTTATAACATCTGAAACATGGCTATCAAACAATCTGCAAATATTGACACCAATAAAATGTTAGAAATTCCATTTGGAATCGCGTTTGAAAACTGATCAAATGGATTTGTCATAACTTGAAACTTGAAACATAACAATTCTTTGATTTCTACAATGCAACGCAAAAGAAATTTCAACATTTTGGTCAATTGGGTCCAAATTATAGCACGTCAAATAGGGCTTCCTAGAAAAATGTGCAAAGTGCAAATGAATGAAAATGATAATTGACCAACTTTGAGGGATTCAAAACCTAGTCGTACGAATTTGAAACTACTCAAAATCTAAAACATAGGTTCTTGGGTATGGACACTAGACATTCCCAAAGTGGCAAATCATGACACAATTCTAGGTGTGAGATATTCAGGTGCAAACAGGGCTTCCTATCACTATTTGACACTTGGGGTAAAATGAAAATTAGACATTGGCTCAAAATAGGACTTCGCCAAACAGCTCAGAATATCAATTTATCATTACAAAATATGTGAACGGGCTAAATGAAGGGTGTTAGAAACATTAAACACCATTTATGCATTAACTCAACAGTGGGGTACATAGGCTTCACAAAGAATTTACAAGCCTAATTTTCTCAAAAAATTTGAAATGTGACTAAAAAATGAAGCATGCAATTTTTAGTCCCAACAATGGCTCTATCTGGGGATGAATGCCCCTTGCAGGCATGGCAAGATTTTAGATCTCTAGGAGAAACATACCACAGTCCTAAACTTCAAAAACTCTCCTAAACAGCTTTATTGAAAGCAAGAAACTACCACTAAGACTACTATATACACATGATGACCCTGGGCCACCAAACTTCAGTAAAATTGTTTACCTCTGTCATATACCTGATTTTCATTCCTTTCCTCATGAGGCAAACTAAAATTACTTCTCATATCAGTTTCACCAATTATATTATCATCATATAACAAATCACTTGGCAAAACAAAATCAATACCTTCACTTTCATAGTGCATATTAAAACTTGACACAATTTCAACCTTTTTCTCACTATGAAAAAGAACATCAGCATGCTCATGAATATTGATATCAAAGTGAAGCTCATCCCTACTAATTGATTCATGCATGCTATCTAGTAGAAACACAAAGTCCTTATTCTCAACTCCACAGAAAAAGTTATATATATCATGAATTTTCAACTCACCTTGACTTTGCATTTCTTCAAATATCTTTGGCTAAATGTCAAAAGAGCAGTTAGATTTATATTCAGACATGACATCATCATCAAAATCACAACACTTCACAACCACCTGATATATCTTCATAATCAAAGTGCTGATTGGCTTTTACGTCATTTGAATCATCATAGAACATAGCATGAAGTGTCAGTTTCTCTTCAAAGACAACTCCATTGCACACTTCATCTTCACACTCACCAAATACAACATCATTAGAAGATTCAATATTAGAAATGGAAGAACAATATTCTGATATGTTATAGAAATATGACAGTGTATCACAATTTGCATCTAACCTTGCTACATCTGAAACCTCCATGTCATTTCAAACAATGGGTTAATGACTCCATGCAGTAATCCCTTTTGAACATTAGGACAAAAAATGGGTTGCTCATCATCACAGGCTTCATTATATAAAGTGTTATCATATACTTTGAATTCACTACCCAATTTATCCTCATGGCAACTTTTAGCGTATGAAGAAAAGTCAGAATTATATGAAGACTCCTTTTCTATTTCTTCTACCAAACATATAGTATCCATAGTCACATCCTCTTTATCAACTTGTTTAGGATAACCATTATGAACACACTGTGAATCAGTCCTAAACATTGCACTACATGCTGGATCTTTATTGTCTGATGTAAAAGAATTTGAAAAATCTTCATTGGAATCTCCAAATTCAGATTCATTAACTGGACTCAACATTTTCTTATCTTCATATTTTGAGTACAAATCACTCATAATTTCTTCACTAGCTAACTAATTTGTATGATGCAAAAGCTGAGATGCATTTTCCTTTTCAGAATCAAAAGAATAAATCATACCTTCACCTTTGGATGAACGTTCACTGCCATCATTTCTTTCTTCTTCCCAATCAAGATCAGACTCATATGAAGATGAATATATAGTGTCATTTTTCTCACTATGATTCGAGAAAAAACTCTCACCATCAGCTTCATATGATGCTTCTTGATTGTACATCGGATAAACAACTTCATTATCATCACTTGGAAGATGACTTATAGCTTCTCCGTACCCACATTGAGATGCATATCTTTTTAATTCATTATCAACATATTGCAACCTCTCAATAAGAGAATTCAATTCTTGCCATTTACTACTGAAAAATTATCAACATGTGCATGAACTGTTCTTCTGATTGTGGTTGAGATGACTGTGATTCATGCTTTTCACTTTGTGTTAACTCTCCATGGCATGTCAGATCAACAACATCAAACTCATGATTAGAGAGATAACTTTCAGCCTTCTCACTTGCACAAGACTAAGATCTAGGTTCAGAAACTTCAAAATTGGAAACATTAGTAACATCATCATACACATAACTGTCATGAGAAGAACTTTCTATTGTAACTAATGTTTGATCTGTAAAATCAACATGTCGCTAAAACCTATCAGAGTCTAAAATATTATTCACTACTGTAGCATCATGACCATGTATGTTTCTATTTGCAACTAGACTAACCTTTCTCATACACACATTCTGATTTGAATTCTCAATTTGATTATAACTTACAAAAGGGGTGTTGACATTCTATTTTGAAACTGAAACATCAACACTATGTTCCACTTTTCTTTCAAACACATTATATCAGCAATCATTCAAGGCAAAATGACCTCTAGTCAATCCATACTTCATATTATTCTCAATATCCCTTGTAGTCACAAAAGCCTGGTATAATGTCTGTGGTTCTTTATCCCTTAGTAGATAATTCATTTTCTTTTCAAATGCATCAAAATAAACAGCTAAACACATTTGATCATCAGATCTATAACTCTCAAGGATTTCATTCAAAACTCTCACAAATTTGATATTAAATTGAGGGACAAGTTCATCACTCTAAATTTGAATCTTCAAGAACTTATCATAAGAATAAGATAAGCTTACCCATTCTCCAAATTGCTCCATGAAGGCTAAATGCAACTCACTCCGGGATGAAATAGAAAGTGCTAGTAAAAATGAAAACTAGTCTCTAGCATCTCCTTCCAAGGTTTGAAAAAATAACTTCATGTGAACATCTTCATGAGAAATCTCATAGTCACCCATCAAATCAATGAAAAACTCAATATGATGATGGGCTGAAACAAGATGGTTCCCACTAAACTTAGGCAATTTATTTCAGACATCACTAGGAAAGACATTCGGGAAACCATGAATACCATTGAAACTTAATGGCATATATCTCTTGGTAGAAATGGATCTAGAAACTTTATTGACTGACTAACTAATTGCATACTAGGTGAAATAAAACTTGACATTCTTTCCAAAATATGAAACTAATTCACCCATAATAAATTCTGATTTATAACTTGTAGGAGATCTTTACAACCCTCTACCAAATGAACACTTCAAATACATTTCACAACTTTAAAACAACAAGCTGAAACTTAATCAATGAAGTGTATGAAACCTTTTAAAACTATTCTCCTCCTATTAGTGCTGAAATTCACTTGAAGAAGAACACATATGTAGAGCTTACTTTCATGGAAACAAAATCACATGAAATTGTAAAATACCTCAAGTGTTGCTGCTGAAAACATTTATCTGCTAGTTGGCACAGGTGCAAGACTGAAATTCCTTTACACCACTGATCATATCCTTTGTAGAATCACCATCTCCTTGAGGAGAATTAAATAAAATCATAGCTATGATTCATTTGTATCATTTAGAATTACTTGTGATAGCAGATCAACAGAGCACTTAAAAACTCATCAGTCAGGAACTTATAAATTCTCTCTTCTTGCTTACAACTTATCACAACTTTCAGATCTGCATAATTGAATTGAAAAACCATGAAAAAATTTAGATGTAACTAATCTACACTAGTTCAAAATCTTAGAGAGTCGCCACTCACAATTGTGAGAAAGATTTAAAACATATGATTTATAACACAATAGATCTAAACTAGATTTTGAATTTGTAGAATTTGCAAACTGTTAAACACTTAGAAAAGAGAAAACACTTTAAAACAATTATAACTCTAAATTGACAAAAGTACTCTAAAAATAACAACCTTTTGAATTGACTGAAGATGAACACCTTTTAGCAATACAATTTTCATTCAACCTCAGAGTTACTATTGCAAATGGATAAAACCTAACTGGGGAACATAAGACATCAACAGAGAAATGGTAAACACCTCACACAACCCTATTGTTGTAGCATATCCTTCCTGTTGTATTGAATCTTCTTCAAATTCTCAAGGTTTGTTTGTCATACAGATTCCATACAAGTCCCTAGTAGAGTCACCATTTTGTTGGTGTTTGAAAATGTTACAAGTTTCCAATTACCCTGATGAGAACAAAACACATCTAGGGACAGCTAACTCCCATTTTCAACATTCCCATTCCGGCACCAGGCCAACTATAAGGCTAGACCCTTCTTCTTCTTCAGGCTTTGCAAAACCTAGGTGAGTAGACCTATAAATTCTTTATATGGTACCAGTTATCAAAGAATACACTAAATCTAATAAGCAGATGAAAACCCTTATATATCCTAATAACTCATGAAATAACATCAATCTATAGTACCTAAATGCAGATCTATGAATCTTAGAAGCTGAGTGAGGGATTCTATTATAACTCTTCAAGATAAAATGTAAAGATCGTTTGATTAATAATGTTGAATTCGAAAAAACCTTAGATATGCAGTAGTAAGACCTAATGATCTTGTAATTGATCAGTGCCTTATCTATTGGGCCAATCCATGAATCACAAACATACATATGAATATCTGAGACATATGTGCATCTTCTGATATCTGGACTATCTATTCAACTTGTAAATAGATAGCTATGTTCAGTTTAAATCTCATTCTTACCTGATATCCTCCTCAATAAACTTGCAACCCTATTAGTTCCCTAAAGCATTTACATAACTACTTGAGTTACAAGCAACAATGAAATAACATACAACCTTAAGGGACTGCAACTACGATCTAGGCTCTTTGTTCAAAGACCATAAAACATTGAAACTTACTGAGAAAGGAGACAAGATTCAAGATGAAATTGATGAAATCCTGCTATTCTTTGTATTAATTTTCTTGAAACAATAGAGTCATATGCATGAAATGAAAACACAAAAAAAACCTAATAGATCTGAACTATCTGTGTTATCTGCACTACTATTGTTGACATGAGAGAAATTGCTGAAAAATATGTGGTATCACAATATGGGAACACATCAAAACTAGATCCAAAACCTGGTATCACAGTAGTGACTGGTTTTTCTCCAAAGACTGAAACCCTTACAATGGAAGAAAGATAGAAAGATATAAACAAAGGTGAATTTCCAAATTGAATCTGCAATCGACATCTGTCCACTTAAAATTCCTTTTTCTGCAACTAAAAAGACTCTCTCTAACCTCTCTCTTCCATCTAATCTGATTTGATTTCATCAATAGTTTGTAACAAACTTCTAAATATCTCAGTTCAATGATGAAATTCTTTGAATCACCAAAATATTTGATCACTTCATGAAGTGCTGGTGAAATTCCCATCTATTTGACTTAGATGTGATCAAGATAAACCCTAACTGAGTCTTTACTACCCTTTAACCATACTCAATTCATCACCTCATTAGAAATCAGTTCTGAACTTTGATACCTAAATCCAATTACAAAAAGGAAACCTAAGAGAAAACCTCGCATAGCTCAAATAGACTACTACCTATGCAAAAACTAACTATAGAATTGAAAAATTTAGATTCTCATGATTTTGACAGTATATAACATTGCTATGTTTGCCTACCAAAAACCCGTCCAAAGTCAATTTGAAAAATAACTCCTCTGGCTATAAATGTCAAGTCTACAACTTTGAATTTTAAAATTTTCAAAAAAATTTCAAAAAAAGCTAAGGTTCCAACATTATAAAAATGACTCCTTTGAATTTAAAATTCAATCTGAACATGCATTTTAGCCTGAGAGAAGAATAAAAATAATTTTATGGCTTTCACATTTTCCCTTGTCTTTCCAATCCATGGTCAACCCTCCGTTTGACCAACCTTTCTACCACATGGCAACTTTTGATTGGCCGATCACTACCCATCAAACATCACATCATCATCTTTAGGACCCATGCCATGTGTCGCCATTTTGTAATCTCGCATTATTTTACCAGTGTGCATCTTCATTTTGTGAAAATGTGTCGTTCATCAAATTTGGACACATGGCAGCATCTGGTGAATCCATTCTGAACTGTTCCTTTGATGCTACCTCGTGATCGATTGGGACTCGTTGCCACATGGCAACAATTTGCATTCCTGCATTGTCTAACTAGCGAGCATCTTCATTTTGCGAGTTTGCACCAATCGTTCGATCATCCCACATGGCATCATCTCGATGAATCTGGCCACATCAGTGTGCTCTTGTGCTCTTTCAAAATTGTGCCTATGTCATGCTGAGATCATCCTCCATATCACATCTGCTGGCACATGGGACCCACCTATGCAAGCTAGGCTTCCACAAAAAGCGTTTGTCTTTAAGACAACAAACTTTAAGTGTGCAATCATATTTAATGACTAAAAACTCCTTGCCGCAACCAATGTGGGACAAAAGTTTTTGAACTGTCATTCTGCCCCTCCATCAAACCACTTTCTTTATCCTAGTGTGAGTTTTTTCTCAATTCACTGTGACTTTTCAAATGCTACCCCTGCTTATAAATATAACTGATGTTTTTCCCTTTGCATGGGCTTTCCTCTTTGTCTAGCAGATTCCACTATAAAAACTATGGCTTTTTCCTTATGTAGTCATTCCTCTCTATTTGACATAATCCCATGCTTGCTCATGTCTTTGACTGCGAGTTTTGGTTATGGTCCTTTTAACATGCCGATTTTCCTTGCTCTAACATGGTTTGGCCTTTTGTTGTTACATGGGATGAGACTACAAGCTATGGCTCTTTAATTTTCACTGACTATGTTGGGTGTTCCATCATTTTTGTATGCCATGGATCCCTGTTGCATGTCACTAGCTGCACATTACATGAGCTCTTTTTCATGTGTTCCTTTTAAAATGTGATCTTCTTATAGCATGAGCTCCTTTATTCATGTTACATCCCTTGCTTCCTTTGGGTCAACTCTACTCCACCTTCTAACATGGTGCTGCTCTCTAGAACACTGGAGCTCTATTGTTACATGCAGCGACTTCTTCCTATTTTAGCGTGCAAAATAGAGCTAGGCATGAGCTTTTCTTTTTGTTTTTGTTTTTTGGAACTACTTCCTTAGCACTTAGTGTGCATGCTTTTTTTTTTTGACTAAAATGACTTCATCTTCATATGATGCCTTGCCTCCCTCTGCTCTAACATGAATCTTTTCTAACATGTGCAGTGGCTTTCTGCTTCTCTTGGTCTGCATTTTTATTTGTAATATTGGATGTCTTTTTCTAACTAGCTAGATTTCCTTCTTTCCACACCCAGCAAACTTTTTTAAGATCTCACGCTACATGGTCTTCTTCTCTGACATCTTTACATTTTAAAACAACTTCCTTTGCTCTATGGACAACTGCCTCCAAGTTGTGGACTCTTGCCTGCACATTGCTGCATGTTGTTCCTTTGAATATTGCCCCTAATCAATGAATACATGGGGTCTTCACTTTTATGGTCTATGTGTTGTTGTAAGATTCATTGACACCAATGAGAGCTCACTTTGTTTAGAATGCGTGGGATAGTGAGCTCTTTTGCATAGGGTTTTCCCTTTCATTGTACAATAGCTTATCTACATTTTAGTTGGCAGATTTCTTGTCTGTATCTACATGCTTACTTTTCTTTATTTGTTGGTTCCTCCATAAAAATTTATGGTAAGCATTGAAACAGAGGCTTTGTCCCTAGGCTCTTCTTCATTAAATTGCCACTTCATATCATGTTGAAGGTGTGGATCTAACTTAGAGTTCTATCTAAGTTCCGGATAAGTAGAGGAGCCATGCCACCTCCCATGCCAATACACACTAGAGGTTGGTACATGAGGTGATCAATTAGTGGTCTTGTTGCCAATGTGAAACCTTCAAGTGTGTCCATAATTGATCTGACCCAAAGGAGCGTCTCCAGCAAACAACCTTTGCAGCAAAGGCAAAGTTGTCATCTAGAATAATGATATCTGAGATTTCCTTTGAAACATTATCATATCACAATCTTTTTTCATGGCATGAAGCTCTTTAATCCATACATAACTCCATCAATATGGTGTAATCAGCCGAACCCAAAAATGGGTCTTACTAAAAATATTTCATTTCCAAACAACTGAATCTTATAACTAGCCCATTGAATACCTGATATTGATTCGAAATAAAATTAACTACTGAATCAGTATTTAAAACTCATTTTATCACTTTGTGCCAACTATAAAATTTTTGCTAGGAGGTCCTTTGACTGGCCTTAAAAACTGACCTAAACATCTAACTAGGCTCTAGAATTTGACCCACTGATTCTTTGTTCCTTATTCTTGCACCCTGTTAGATCTCGTTGCATGATTAGATCAGGGTCAAAATATATTGACCTCCAAAGTTGCCCCTTCAGAATTACCTACACAAAGACCTGTCAGAATACCATAAACTGGGTTTGGATTTGACCTTGAAAACTAGGTAAATAGGGACATGGGGAAATGAAAATTGTGACGTTAAATATCTGTCATGAGGAGAATATGGCTGTGCAATTTGGGCTCACAACGAATAAAAAGAAGAAAATGGCGATCAGTCAAAGTGAGCTACTTGGATTTTGTAGATTAAAAGCACTAACAAAAAATATTTTTTGTGAATGGAATGGACCTGAAAAAGTGTGCATACGGATTTGTCAAGACTTACAAACTGACACACTTGGAGTATTTTTAGTGGACAATATAGGGGTATAATCCATTTGGTCTAGCCAATCATGAATTCCAAGTTATAACATCTAGAACATGGCTACCAAACAATCTACAAATACTGACACCAGTAAAAAGGTAGAAATTCCAATTGGAATTGCATTTGAAAATTGATCAAATGGATTCATCATAACTTGAAACTTGAAACATAACAAGTCTTTGATGGTTGCAATGCAACACAAAAGGAATTTCAACATTTTGGTCAATTGGGTCCAAATTATAGCACGTCAAATAAGGCTTCCCAGAAAAATGTGCAAAGTGCAAATGAATGAAAATAATAACTAACCAACTTTGAGGGATTCAAAAGCTATTAGTACGAATTCAAAACAACTCAAAATCTAAAACATAGGTTGTTAGGTATGGACACTAGACATTCCCAAAGTGGCGAATCATGACACTTGGGGTAAAATGAAAATTAGACATTGGCTGAAAACAGGACTTCACCAAACGGCTCGGAATATCAATTTATCATTATAGAATATGTGAATGGGCTAAATGAAGGGTGTTAGAAACATTAAACACCATTTATGCATTAACTCAACAACGGGGTACACAGACTTCACAAAGCATTTATAGGCCTGATTTTCTCAAATTTTTTGAAATGTGACTAAAAAATGAAGCATGCAATTTTTAGTCCCAAAAAAATGCATGTTTGTACTAATTTGTATCCAATTACTAAAGAAATAAAATTGTTTCAGAAAAGTGGTGTTTCAATAACTTTTACTATTTTTATGCTATCTTTTTAGCAACATATAAACACCATTTTATACAGCATAAAGTTAAGAATATTCTCACATAGAATTTACAGTTATTTAATTAGATATAGTATATTGTAATTAAAAAATTCTACAACCACATATTTTAACACTCAAAAAGATGTCAGTTTTGAGAAACAAAAATATATTAAATCATATTAAAAAAATCTAAAAATTATATGATGTTCTAGAGGAGAGAGTCCTCTTCTAGAATGTATAACTTTTCTTCTAGTTAGCATCAATTTGTTTTGAAAAATGTGGTGGGAGATGAAAACTATCAATTTTAGGTGAGTTGAAATTTTAGTCCTTATAAAAGAGATAATATAGGTCTAAACCCGATTTTTATTTTTTATTGTTCTAGATATATATGTTACCTATAACATAGTTTGAGATCAAAGGGAAATAAGTTAATTTCCATATGGTTTTGTGGTGGGAAATGGACCCCTAATTTTCAGCATTTTTTAGCATGTAAAAAATTATCTATAAAAATTAGGAAAATATATCAATTCTTATTCCAAATAATTATTAAAAATTATAATCCTAAAATTTATCCATTCTACACATTTCATTAGTTTACTTCATTTCAAAATTGAAAATAATAATTCCAATTTTATGTCATTGAAGGTGAACAATTATACTTTTGTTAGCCTTTTCCTTTACAATAGGGTAATACAGGTTTGTGCTTTTACCCTGGATAAGTGCTAAGAGGGATGTAAAGCATAGGTAGCTTCAATAAAAACTTGGAGTGGGATATAATAGTGAGTGGTGAAGTCCCAACAATAGTGGGAGGTAGTGGTAAAGAGCCAAAGTGGGGAAAAGAAACTTCTTGTCAAACATGTTTTAAGGTCTTATAAATCTTGATTTCTAGGCATAGTTCTAGGTCGTACTATATGTATTGGTTGAGAGCCTAAGACCTCTAAAATATTTTAGTTCTCTAAAAAGGGTATATGGATCAAGCATTTCTTTACCCCCTTGTTAAGAACTTTTTCAAGTTATTCAAGATTTTCCTCAAATGTAGGGCTAATTGCTTATAGCCCTATTTGCAAGCATTTTTGTGT
This sequence comes from Cupressus sempervirens, assembly GCA_028749045.1. NCBI lineage: Eukaryota > Viridiplantae > Streptophyta > Pinopsida > Cupressales > Cupressaceae > Cupressus > Cupressus sempervirens. The sequence continues at coordinate 968,193,377 of CM053792.1, read as the reverse complement.
GATTCTTGGAACTCAATTAGGGTTTCAATGCCAATTGTATTTGTAAGTCTTGGAGAGGATCCTAATTTCTTCCTAGATATTCACATCTCCATTTGGAAGTCATAATTGAGATGTTGGGATAGATTGTGGAGTTGGTGAAAAGGAAGAAAGAAGGGCTAATGCAAACCTAAGAAGTAGTGAAAGAATTGTTGTTCTATCTAATTGGTGTTCACTATTTGAATGGATTATAACCTCATAGATATGATCCTAAGTATATTAGGGGTAGTAATAAAACCTATTATTTTGAGAGAAAGACCTAAGGAGACCCTAGAAGAAGTTGGGGTAGGAGAAAGATTAGTGTTACATCAGAGTGGTATCAGAGCAAGTTAAGGATTTGGGAATTAAGTATATGTTTGGAGCTATTGGAGAATAGTGAGTCAAGTATGGTGACAAATGAAGAGCTAGCCAAAGGGGTTGACAAGAAAAAAGAGAATGACAAACTCCTTAAAGAATCCTTAGAAGAGGTAAAGATAAAATTAGATGCAGTTGTTGATGCAGCCAATAAAAAGGAAGAAGAAATAAATAATAGAGGTAAGGAGATAGAAGAGGAAGATATTGTCCATTGACTATAAAGTCCATAGGGGGGAAAGCCTTGGAAGATGATCCATTTTTAAGTGGGAAGATGGACATTGATGCAATGATGGATATGGATAAATGGGATGGAGAACCACTTTGAATGTAAAGGAGTTACATAGGCACAAAAGGTCAAAGTAGCCAAGTCAAGACTCAGAGGGTCAGCGTTAACATGGTGGAAATATGTCCAAGATGAGAGGATTAGGATGGTTAAGAAGCCCATAGTATATTTGAATGCAATGGTAACCAAACTGAAGGAGAATTTCTTACCAGAGGATTATGAGATTCAACTTCATAGAGGAGACAAGGACTTAAGAAGAAAGACATGGATGTGTCCTCATATATAGAGTAATTTTAGGGGTTATGTCTTAGTTCCAAGAAGAAAGAAGAAGAACTAATCAAAGTTGCTAGATACTTGAGTGGTCTAAAATGGAACATTCAAGAGGAGCTAAGATTTTGGACACCTACTGCTATTCAGAGATGCCATCAACTAGCCCTAAAGGTGGAAGAAAATAACAAAAGGAAGGTAGATTCCAACTTCAAAGATAGAGGCAAGGGTAGAAATAAGAGGGGTCAAAGAGGAAGATATCAAGGTAGAAGAAGCAAGGTGAAACCCAACTCACTGAGAAAAATACTGAAAGCACTCTAAGAGGAGGTTATAGTAGAGGAAGGGGTAGCCAAGGAAGCTCTATTAGAGGTAGAGGATTAGGAAGAAGTGACTCCTATTTTTCCAACATGAAGTGCTACAACTGTAGTCAATTAGGCCATCCATCATATAGGTTCCTTGAAAAACCACCTTCTTTAAACCATGAAAAGGGAGTGGCATAAGCACAAGAGGAGAACTCCCCCATAGGATTATAGCCATGAAAAGAGAGTATCATATGAATTGTATGATCTCTATCTCTATTTGTTACTCTTTAAATCTTCTTAGCATGTTAGCATCAATGACAAATGTAGTCATAAATGTAACACATAGTCACACTATCAATCTCTCCAATGCTCCAACAATGCTAGGAACATAGTCACGCTATCAATCTCTCCAATGCTCCAACAATTCTAGGATACCCCCCATATGATTATAATCATCATTCATGCTAACACGAAGAACATAAGGACCCGATATGGAAGGAAGTTTTGAAGGCTTTAGATTTGATGGATATGGACCAAGTATATGTTATCATGAATGTTGATGACATTCCTAAGGAGGAGTGTCCTAACATTGGAGAGATTGTTAATGTGATCATATGTTTCATTCATGATTGTGTTTGTCATTTATGTCAACATACCAAAGACTGGTAGAGTTACAAATAGTGATTGAGACCATATGCTTCAAGGAGTATAGATGAGGTCAAGCATAGTTGGAGACATGTTCTATGGTTAAATGCACATGTAGAAAGTCAAAGACTAGTGATAGTTATTTAAGTCTTATAGAAGATAATTTACAGACAATGTTCTTGAGAGGTAGTTTTTGGTAGAAGACATCATGATGATGACATCAAGAGTGTGCAAAATCTAAGGTTGCACATGTGAATAATTTTAAAGAATGTGATATGACAATATTATGTTATTATGGAAAGATGTAATGAAATATGTATTTCTTTATCTTAATGAGGTCCTATTGTAATTATAGATTGGGAAACCCTCAAGGCTAACTCAATAAATTGTTTTGAAGAATTAGACTAAAGGAAATTGATATGATTTTAAAATATAAATAAAATTGTAAGTGTGAGTTACATGTGAGTGAGTGATCTAAGGGATTATTGTGATGCAAGCTTGTGGATCTGGTATTGAGATCTAAGAAATATTTAGTGCAGAAGAAGCACAATAAGAGGGTGATCCCACAATAATGGGTTCTACTTTTTGACCAATTTTGAAATTGAAATCAATATTTTTGAAACAAACCTCATGTTCAAGTGACTATATCTTAAAAACTATGAATAATTTCAAGATGACATAAACTAGTGATTTCTAGTACTCTGTTCCTACGTTGTAAACATATTTTTTAATTTTAAAAAAAAAATTTATTTATGTCAATTTTTTCTTCTCCTCCAAAAAGTGGTACATATTAAAATTCAATATTTTTAAAGAGTGACAGTTCGTTTGACACACATAACTTTTTTTCTCGAAAAGATAATGAGGTAATTATTTTGGTGTTGGATTTATAACATCAATATCTAGAAGATGCATTTTGTTTGATTCAATTTGGTTGAATATTGTATAGTTTATAAAATTTTGAAGTGACACCAATCATAATTTAGACATACATCCATTTTGACATAGATAACTTGAACTAAATTTATCATAAATCTAATTTTTTTTTTGAATAGAAAGCTATCTCAATAACCTATTTCCTAGATATTCTTCAAAAAAAAATTTGACCTAATTTACTAATTTTCTCGAAGTGTCAAAGTCAGTTGATATTCAATCAGTAATGAACCTATAATGAGTTAAACTCATCTTTGAAATTCTTAATTAATATAATATGTATTACAATTATAGTCATTGGAAAGCTTGCTCCAAGCAACAGAAATTGAAATTTTTTATTTTATAGTAGGAGATCAATCATTTTCAATTTTGGGTGTCAAAAGAGTCAATTTTTTTTCTTCAGAAAAGAGGGTCAAAAATTTGTAATTTGACATGTTCGCTATGAACATATATAATGGGTTTGCTACGAACATGTGTTCGTGTGAAAACACACCCTTAAGTTTTGTGAACATATTAATGAGGTATGTTCATAGAAAACATGCCTAATATATGTGAAATATGTTCATTGTGAACATTATTATAATATATGTTCACTGCAAACATTGTTAATATGTTCGTGGAAACAATTGATAAATGCAATTTGTGGATTTTGCAAATTTTTTGGATTTTCTTTGTCCCACAAAAATGGAACCATTATTGTGGGTTCACCCAAGAGGAAAAGATAAGAGTATGAGTTTCTGAGATTAGTTATATTTTGTATTATTCTATAAAAAATAAGACAAAGGCCAGTTAGATATTGAGTTCAAATATCTACCCCTGAAGCTATTTGGATAGCAGATCCTTGTGCCTTCTAAAAATCCTAACAGGGTTGAGACAACTCCTAATAGGTTTGAAATCTGCTCACATGGATTCAAAGTCTCCTAATAGGGACAGTTACATATTGAATATATTTTATTAGCTCCTAATAGAGTTTATCCTCTTACAAGGAACTTATATTAGTACATCATTTTGTGGGTATTGTTCCCACCAATTTTTTTCCTTTTATCAAGGGTTTCCCTAGTTAACATATCTTGTGTTATTGTGTATGGTTATCTTCTTATGATTGATGTTTATGTTGATCATGTGCTTGAGAATTAATAAGGTTAATAAAAGTTTCTTTGATAAGATAATTGATTCACCCCCCCTCTTAGTTATCTTGGTGAAATTTACTTTCTAACAATTGGCATTAGAGCATCAAGTACTTGAAGAAAAAGCTTAACCACTTAAGGATATCTATGGTGGGTCCTTTTAGAAAAGAAAGTCCTAAGTTTGATGGAGTTAACCATGATAGATAGAAATAGAAGATGAGGACACATATGCAATGTATGGGTCTAGGATATTGGCTGATCATAAAAAATAGGAAGACCAAAGTTGAAGAAAAGAAGCTTGAAGATTGTAGTGAAGCTACAAGAGATGTGTTCATGTATAAAATTCTTTCTAGAGAAGAACTTTTGTTGTCTCTTCCTGAGAATGAGTATACGTAGGTAAAATCTTTGACATTATCTTCTAAAATTTGGAAACCTTTAGATTCTACTTTTGAAGGTGATAAACATAATAAGAGGATTAGACTACAAAATTGACTATGTCTATTTCAAGAAGCTAAAATGATGGATGATGACTTTGTAAGAAGTTATATTGGTTGAATATTAGAAATTATTGCAAGAATCAAGGATTGCGATGAAGAAAGTAAATAAGAAGATGAGATCATATGGAAGATCTTGAAAACCTTGACACCACCATTCAAGTAGACAATAGAGATGATTGAGAAAGTAATACCTTGTATAGAGAAGTTCTCTAGATAGACTCTTCTTGGAAGATTGGAAGTAGAAAAAATAAGTTTGAAATAGTCTAGAGGTTTTCGTAGAGTGGATACTACCTTTAGCACATGAAGCATTCATCCTTCCCTATCTAGGAGTACAAGCACCAGTGGAGATTATGTTAGCAGTAGTAGATCAAGATCTAAAGAAGAGAGAAATATTGAAGAAGGAATTTCCCTACATGTGAGAAGAGAAAAAAATAGTAAGAAAATCTTTAAATGTTGTACTTGTGAGGAATTTGGTAGTTATGCTACTAAATTTCTAAAAAATTTAAAGAAGTAAAAAAATAACTTCAAGTCTAGAAAGCCTAGAGAATATTTGTATGCAAATGATGTTGATGAACTAGATGAAAACATTTTGAGTAAAAGTGATGACAAGTTAGGATTTGTTCCTATAAAAGAAGAAAGTCTTGAAATAGAAGAAATATTCAGAGTGTCACAAGTTGAGAAGATAGATGATGGATTATAGAGAGTGGTTGATCACATCACATGGCAAGTGATATGAATAAATTTATTGAGTTCAATAGTTATGATGGAGGAATTTTCAGAGTTGGAAATAATGCATCTTGTGACATAAAGGAAATATGATCCATTATTCTTGATGAAAAGAATAATATCAATGATTTTTAGTTTGTTGATGATTTGAAGCATAATATTTTAGTCTTGGATAGGTAGTTGACACAGGATATCAATTATAGTTCATAGAGAAGACATGCATTATCAAGGATGAGGATGGTAAGATAATTGGTACTAGTACAAGATCGATGATATGTAATTTTTTTAAGTTGAATCCCATTGAGATGACATGTTTGGTTGCTAAAGTTGACAATAGTTGGTTATGACATAGAAGGTTTTGTCACATAAACTTTGATAATATTGTGAAAGAAAGTACTACAATTTGCAATAAGAGATTTTCCTAAAATTTTCAAACCTACTAATGTTGTGAGCAAGGAATATGTTATGGCTAAAAAAAAGAAAACTTCTTTTCCTAAAAGGTAGTTCACTACAACAACAAAGTTCGAGATTGTTCACATAGATTTGAGGGGCCTTACAAAGACAAGAGGATTCTATGGTAGGAAAGATATTTCCTGATTATTGTTGATGATTTTACTAGGATGATTTGGGTAGCATTTCTTAAGGAAAATTATGAAGCTTTTGAGAAGTATAAGTTGTTCAATAATATAGTTGAGAATGAGGTGGAGAATCTCTAAGATCTGATAGAGGTGGAGAATCTACTTCAAATTTGTTTAACACTTTTATTGAAGTGAATGGTATTAAGAGATATCTTTTAACCTATAAAACACCTAAGAAGAATGTATAGCATAGAACAACAGCTATGATGTTTGAAAATGATATATCAAAGGCATTCTAGAGAGAAGTAGTAAATACAAAAGTGTACAATGAACCGAGTATAGATTGAAACAGATACAAACAAGACATCATATTAATTATTGTTTGGACATGCACCATCAGTGAAGTGTTTTAGAATTTTTGGAAGTAGATGTTACATTAAGGGAGATGATGGAATTGATAAGTTTGATTCAAGAAGTGATGAAGGTATGTTCCTTGGTTATTCATTTAAAATCAAAGGTTATTGGTGTTTTAATTAGAGGACTACAACTATTGTTGAGAACACAAATGTTAAAGTGGATGAGAAGTTTGGAGTTCAAGAATAAATACTTGAATGCAATTATGATTGAGAAACTAATCCTAACACTAAAAAAAATGTTGAATTTTTTTATGAAAATAATAATGATTTGTAGAATGAGATTCAAGTTGTAAAATAGAGAGAGGAACCAAGATATAAACCTAGATTAGAATCAAGAGTGGAAATGGTAACACCAAACAATAATTTGATAAAGAATCACCTTGTTGACAAATTATTCTAAAAGAAAAGAAAAAGTATTTGTGACAAGAAACAAGATAAATGAAGAGTTGTGTTTGATTTTTCAAGTTGAACCTAAAAGTGTTGATGAAGCTTGTAGGGATGATCATTGGATTCAAGGAATGAAGGAAGAATTAGATCAAATTGCAAAGAATGAGACATGGGAATTAGTTCCTAGACCTAAGGACAAAAATTTTATAGGAACTAAATGAGTTTTCATAAATAAAATAAATGAACAAGGTGAGGTTGTGAGGAGCAAAAAAGAGTCTAGTATATAAAGGGTATTCATAGAGGGAAGGTATAGATTATGAGGGGACATTCACACCTGTTTCCAAAATTGAAGCAATTAGAATGTTCTTGGCTTATACAACTAATAAGAAGTTCAAAGTGTATCAAATTTATGTGAAGTCAACATTTTTGAATGGAGAACTTGAAGAAGAAGTTTACATTAAGAAGCTTGAGGTCTTTCATTTGACAAAAGAAGGAGATATGGTATGAAAGTTGAAGAAAGCACTATATGGATTAAAGCAAGCACCTAGAACCTAGTATGAGAGGTTGGGCATGTATTTAAATAGTAAAGTATATCTAAAAGAGATTGAGAATGGTCTAATAATTGTTGTGATATTTGTGGATGATATAATATTTGGAGGTGATGATGGAGAAAGTGATAATTTTTTGACAAAATGAAGAAGGGATTTGAGATGAGCATGATTGGTAAGGTGAATTATTTCTTTGGTTTATAGATTTTTCACAACAGTGATGGTATTTTCCTATCACAAACTAAGTATTTGAAGATTTATTGAAGAGATTTGGTTTGGAATGTTGTAAGAATGTTTGTACACCTATGGTAATTATTCATAAGTTATTTAGCAAAGATGAGAAACCTACTATTGAGCAAAAAAAGTATAGATATATGATTAAATCTTTACAATATTTGACACACACAAGACCAAATATAGCTAATGTAGTTGGAATTATTGCAAGATTTCAAGCTGATCCTAATGAGTCCCATTATGCAACAGTAAAAGGGATATTCAGATATTTGAAGGGTACACATGATTTTGGACTATGGTATGATAGATTAAATGAATTTACTTTATGTGTATATAATAATGTGGATCAGGAAAGTAGTATGGATGATATAAAGAGTACAAGTGGTGGAGCATATTTCTCAAGAGGAAGATTGGTTTCTTGGCTAAGAAAGAAATGAGATTGTATCTCACAAACCACAAAAGTAGAAAAATATGTAACAACAACAAACAATTGCAATCACATCATGTGGATGAAGCATATGTTGAAGGATATTGTGATATAGTTTTCAAAACCTAGTATCATACATTGTGATAGAACAAGTACAGTGAGTATGTATAAGAATCTCATGTTACATTCTAAGACAAAGAACATATCTATTAAGTATCATGTTTTGAGAGAGAAAGTTGTTGAGAAAGAGATCAAACTAGAATATGTTAGTATAATGAAGTAGATTGCAGATATATTTAGATAGCCTTTACTTAAGGATAAATTTTAATATTTGAGAGGTATGCTTGGGTTGATGCCCTTGTCTACTTTAGAGTAGATGATGTAAATAATGTATCAGTCTAGTGGTACAAATCACTATTGTTTATCTTCATTGAATGTTGATGCTTCCTCTATGGGGAAGTATTCATGTTGGAGATGAGTTACGAAGGACTTTGGGTAATTTTTATTTCAATACTATCCTTGGATACTTGAGTTGATTGAATATATTAAGAGATAGACTGACATAATGCTGCCTTTTTTATTCGTGTCAATGGGGGAGAGAATGCATGAAAAAAATCTTCTTAGAATAGAGGATAGTTGTACATAGGATGGAGAAAATATTGATGTCAGTAAGGGAAGTATATCAAAGGGGGAGCAACAAGATTGATGAAGAGTTTTTCCTGAGAGATTTAGATTTGATTGATAAAGAAGATTTGAAAAGATGAGAGCAACACAATCATTAGAGTTTTTTTTGCCATTCATGTAACTTATATGTTTTTCATTTATGTTGCCATCAATGCCAAAGGGGGAGATTGTTAGCATGAATGCTAATGATATTGCTATAGGGGATTATCCTAGCATTGGAGAGATTATTAGTGTGGTCATATTCTATATGCATGACTCTATTTTTCATTGATGTCAACATACTTCTAAAGAGTAGTAGAAACTAACTGAGACTATAGGTGAAGTCAAGCATAGTTGTGGACATATTATACAGATTTTCCTAATTTTTTGGTTAAGTGTGCATGGCAAAAGTCAAAGACTACTGACAGTTATTCAAGACTTTCAAAAGACAATTTATAGATATAGTTTCTAAGAAGTAGTTTCTAGTAATCAAATTATATCTCCTAACATGAATAAAATCTAGATGAGTGAAGTTAAACAAAGGTAGAAGACATCATCATGATGATGTCAGTGAGTGTGTGAATTCTAAGGTTGCACATGTGATGACTTGTAAATACTATGAGGTGACAATATTATGTGATTAAGGAAAGATGTAATGAAATGTGCATTTTTTCTTATCTTAATGAGATCCCATTGTAATTGTAGATTGGGAAAGCTTCAAGGCAAACTTAATAAATTATTTTGAGGACTTGGTATAAAGGAAGGTTTTTTTCCTTGCTTGTAAAGTGGAATTGTGTATGAGATACTTTTAAAATAGAAAGTTAATTGTAAGTGTGAGTAACATGCCAATAAGAAATCTAAGGGATTATTGTAATGCACATTTATAGACCTAGTATTGAGATCTGAGAAGTACTTAGTGTAAAAGGGGCACAATAAGAGGATAGAGAAAGAGTATGAGTTGCTAAGATTAGTTATATTTATTATTATTCTAGAAGGGGTAATAAAAAGGCTAGTTGGATAGTGAGTTTGGTAGTCTTCCCCTGAAGCTATTTGGACAGTGGGTCCTTTTGCCTTCTAAATGTACTAATGTAATTTCCTTACGAGAGGATAGACTCTATTAGGAGCCATTGAAATACATTCAATATATATCAGTCCATGTTAGGATTTCTTTTAGAGGCATCCCTTAAGGACATACATAGTCAATTCATTAAGCTTTAGGTTCTTTGATTGATGGTAGTGTATCATCTTAAATTAGAGGAACTTCCATGTTGAGAGCATTTAGCCCTTCAAGTAAGTGGTCTAGGATCATGTCAAGTGCCTTGAATGGGTCTTTGCATGGATCTAGCTATTTTCCCCCATTCTTATTCTTCTTCTCCTCTCTCTCTCTCTCTCTCTCTCTCTCTCTCTCTCTCTCTCTCTCTCTCTCTCTCTCTCTAGCCTATTTCTAAAATGTTGCTCTATGAAACTAAGGACTTTGCCCTCTAGGTCAAGGTCAACCTTGACCCTTACCTAGGTCAAGAAAGACCTCGATCTTGACCTAGGGCAGGGTCAACCTCATCCCATTTTCAATTTTTGAAAGTTTTGGGATCTTAGGATTTGGAAAGTTTCTTTTACTACTTATAGGTTAGTTATTTTTTGTTTCAGAATGGTACTCTTAAATTACATTTAACCTAGGTCTATTCCTTGGGGTTAATGTTAAATGTGATTTAATTCTCCTACATCAACCTTCTCTAGGAGTTAGTACCTTAGATCTCTCTATACAAGGAAGCCTTCTTCCCTCATTTTAACATCTACAATCCATCAATGCATATCTACAATCTATCCACACATATCTACAAGTGATCCACTATCTATGAGAAAAGTTATTATCTACTTTTTATGAAGAGCATTTACAATCCACTATCAAGTATCCATTTTCAAGTGAGCAAGCATGCTACCATTGAAGATCAAGGATTGAAGCATTTAAGCCTTTGAAGGGATTTAGGTTAAGCATTCGAGATTCATCATTTAAACCCTAGATCTAGCCATCATGGTGGTGTGATATTCCTTCAAGATCCTTTTCTCATCTTCAAGATATGTTCATTCTTCTATCAAGGTGGATTTTAAGCATACAATCATGGAGGTATTGATTTATATTTGTTAATGTTATGTTCAAGCTTTCATATTAATATACTTTTTTACATTTCAAATACAAATTGCATATCTATTGAGTATCATAGCTTCATTGTTAGATTTACTTCTACCACTTTCTAGCATTCCTTATTTCGATTTAATTATTAAGGTTGATTCCAAATTGGGGTTTGAATAGAAAAAGAAAACCATTTTTCTTGTAGATATAGATGTGGAACAATGAATTGAAGAGAAAATATAGATACGCTTTTGATTAAACTTGCAAGATCTGCAAACATAAATTTCATCAGAGTAGTACAGGTCAAGGTCAACTTTTTGGGGTACAATTGTGCCCTAAGGAAAGATTGTACCCCTCTATTAGGGCCAGGTTGACCTCCCTTGAAAAGTATAAAATATTTTTAGGTTTCCTTGATCTCGACATTTCCAGTCTGAAATAGGTTGCAGAATTGCCTAAAACTACACAAAAATATTAGAAAGCAACACTTTCCAGATTCAACATTAGCGTTTGATTTAAGCACATACTCCAACATAATAGAAAGATTATATAACCCCCTTTTCTCCCTATTTTCCATCACTTGATCCATTTCTACATTGATCACTCTCATGTGCTTAATCAATTTGTATCATCACATTAAAAATTAGGGTTAAGAAAGGATACCTTATTTTCTTTCTATTCATTTTGGTGAAGCTACGATAGAAAACTCTTTATTTTTGGTGTTAGATTTAAATATTGCATTGGATTTCCTTTCATATTATATTGAATTAATATTCGATTTAGTTTATGCTCTTGCATTTTAGAATTCAAAAAAAAACAAAAAATCTATATATTCCATAAAATACAAAAACATTTCTTCCATTTCCTTTACTATGAAGATGCTTTTGTGTATGGTTATGTTCCTTATTATCCTTCTCTTAGCATATCTTTACCATAATTATGAGGTTTATGAGAGTATCATTCATTTTAATATGTTTACAATCTTTCATTTTATTCTTCCTTGTGCTTTTTTGAATTTAACTGATACTAGTCTTCCTACATTTAAAACTTTCATTAAAGATTCATGTGGTAGACTTATTGATCTTTTGGATTATGTGAAGGATTGGGTAGGTGATGCATCATCTCCTAATCTTCCTAATCTAAATCTTATTTTTTCTAATTTGATAACTAGATCCCCATCTGTTAATCCCTGTTCTTCTTATGATAGTATTCAAGCTATAGTTAAGGATACAGATGTGTAAATCTTCTTTGATTCATGATGATATTAAAGGAAAGGGTAAAGATACTTCTTCAAAACCTATTATTCTATCTTACACAACCTTTACTCATGAGTATGATAAAAAATCATCTCCTATAGAAGATTTACATGATCTATATACACTACAAGATATATGATGATTACTAAACAATGTTATAAAGGTTTAGGGCTTGGAGTTAATGAGCATGGTATTTAGTATCCTTTCAAATACCCTCTAAACTAGATTTTCATGGTGTTGGTTGTTTGAAATATCAAGTTAAGGAAGATGATGTCAATCATCACCCTCCATTTCATAAACTTCCCCCTACACCTACCTTGGATAACTCTGATATTCGTCAAGAGGTGGCTAAACAAGTATATGTTGAATTAATGAATTCCAAAAAGTAAATCTTTAAACCTATACCAAAAGATTCCTTATCCAAGTAAAAATGTCCTTTTCATTATCGTAACATTCACTTACTTGTTGATTGTAGATATTTTAAATTGTATGTTTGTGAATGAGCTACTTTAGGAATTATCGTGCAATTTTACAATTCCTTCATAGTTTTGATATAGGGAATTCTCCACCTACTGATATAATATAGATCTCTTCTCTTCTTGTCTCTGGACTGGGAGGCAAGAGGTATATTTTCATCCAGTCTCTTAGGATCCATTAGTCTTTTATCATATTTTGTGCCTTGAGTTTAAACAATATTCTTTATGTTCTATCCCTCCATGGATTTGTATTATGCTTGTAATCATCCATAAAATCTATTCAAGATATCTTTTCTATGACATTTTTTTTGCATAGGTATCCCTTGTCTTCCTCCCTAGGGGCAAGGTTCCTTACTTCTTTGTCTTTGTCTAAGGAATTGATTTCCTTAGCTTAGAGATAGTTATTTATATTGTAATATTATTTCTTCATATTGATAGATTTTTTGACTATGGATAATATTTTTATAAGAGGTTGTTGTCCTAGGTCATCACCTCTTCTTTATGATGCAAATTCTATTCTTTATAAACTCTTACCCTTGTTTTGGTGTTAGAGTTGTTTTCCTTATTCCAAAGATTCCTTTTCCTCTTTCTTGGAGAGGGCTTGGTGCTTGAATCTTTGTTCCCGCTTGGTTTATCTTTGAAAGATGTTATTTTATCTAAAAATGCTTCTTTATGATGAGCATCTTGTTAATAAGATCTCCTTCTTTGGGGATCCTTTTTCCATAAGTGGCATATCCTTTTCATGATTATCTATACTCTTAAATGTAGGGGTCAATATCCCTTGTTAAGAATATGTTGTACATTGTTTTTAACATGATATCTCCTTGCCTTGTGAAGTAGGTATCCTTTTCTTCTTCATTATCATGTGTCGTAGACAACCACAATAAGGAAAGGGGCACATATAGGGTCTCCCTTGTACTATAGTTTTTATTTTATATACCAAATCTTAGAAGGTAACACAAATAAGTTGTTAAATCCTGAAGAGATACATTTTTATAATTATATATATATATATATATATATATATATATATATATATATATATATATATATATATATATATATATATATATATATATATATGCTAAATCCTCTAAAGGTAACCCACATAAGTTGCTAAATCCTAAAGAGACATGCATTGCTAAATCTTGGAGCGTAACACACATAATTTTCTTATGTTCTTATTTAAGTGTGATTTTATCTTGTTATGAATCCACTTGGATCTCTTATTTCTTCTCTTCCTTTACCAAGAGTTTGCATCGAGTCCATACTCTTGCTAAAGTGGGGGATTAATGTATCATCATAAAATGGAAGCACTTCTATGTTAAGAGCATTTAGCCCTCCAAGTAAGTGGTATGGGGTCATGTCAAGTGCCTTGAATGGTTCTTTGCAAAGATCTGGCTATTTTTACCCTATTCTACCTCTCTCTCTCTCTCTCTCTCTCTCTCTCTCTCTCTCTCTCTCTCTCTCTCTCTCTCTCTCTCTCTCTCTCTCTCTCCCCCCCCAACATATTTTTCAAAAATTTCTCTATGAAACTAAGTACTTTGGCCTCTAAGTCAAGGATGACCTTCTAGGTTAAGGAGGTTGACCTTGACCTAGGTCAACGATGACCTCGACCTTGACCTAGGATAGGGTTGACCTCATCCCTGACCCTAGGTCCCATTTTCAATTTCCAAAAATTTTGGATTCTCAGGCTTTGAAAATTTTCTTTTCTAGCTTATGGGTTGGTTGTTTTGAGTTTCAAAATGGTATAATCTTGTCTAGGTTTATTCCTAGGGGTTAAGGTTAAATTGGATTTAATGCTCCTATATTAGCCTTCTCTAGGAGTTAGTGCCCCAGATCTCTATATAAGGAAGCCTTCTCCCCTCATTTTGACATCTACAATCTATCCACACATATTTGCAATATATCCACACATATCTAAAAGTAATCCACTATCTATGAGACAATTTATTATCTACATTTTATGAAAAGGATTTACAATCCATTATCAAGTATCCATTTTTAAGTGAGAAGGAGTTCTACCATTTAAGCATTCAAGCATTTGAAGGGATTTGGTTCAATAATTTGAGATTCATCATTTAAACCCTAGATCTAGCCAACATGGTGGTGCAATTTTCCTTCAAGATCCTTTGTTCATCTTCAAGATCTATTTGAACTCTTCTATGGATTCTAAGCATACAATCACAGAGGTTTTGATTTACATTTGGGTAAAAGTACAAAGTTGTGTCACCTTTCAGGCTAACTTATTAGAATGAAAGAATTTGAGTATTTTTATCTAAAAATCAATTTTGTTAAAACATATGATCTAGATAAATTTATTCTAGCTAAGTTATATATGGTCTCACACTTTTTCAATTGGAAAAGGCTATTAAATGCATGTTTTATAATAGTTTGTATCAAATTAATAAAGAAATAAAATTATTTTAGAAAAGTGGCATTTCAATAACTCTTAGTATTTTTTATGATATTTTTTTAATAACATATAAACACCATTTTATAGAGCTCAGAGTCATGAATATTCTTGCATAGAGTTTATAGTGTTTTAATTAGATATAGTATATTGTAATTAAAAAATTATACAAGCACATATTTTAACACTCGAAAAGATGTTAGTTTTGAGAAAGAAAAAATATTAAATCATATCAAAAAAATCTAAAATTTATATGACATTCTAAAGGAGAGAGTCTTCTTCTAGAATGTATAATTTTTCTCTTGGTTAGAATAGATTTGTTTTGAAAAATGTGGTGGGAGATGAAGTGAGTTGAAATTTGAATCATTATAAATGAGGAAATATAGGTCTAAATCTTATTTTTATTTTTTATTGTTCTAGCTATATATGTTATCTATAACATAGTATGAGATCAAAACGAAATATATTTATTTCCCTATAGTTTTGTGGTGGGAACTAGACCCCCGATTTTTAGCATTTTTTAGTAGCTAAAAAATTGTCTTTAAAAATTAGGAAAATATATCAAATTCTTATATAAAAATTATAATCCTAAACTTCATCCATTTCTTCATATTTAATTAGTTTACTTCACTTTCAAAGTCAAAATAATAATACCAATTTTATGTCATTGAAGGTGAACAGTTAGCCTTTTTTTAGCCTTTTCCTTTAAAAAAGGGTAACACAAGTTTGTGTTTTCATCCATTTGTTAATGTTATGTTCAAGCTTTCATATTGATATACTTTTTTACATTTTAAATATAAATTTCATACCTATTGAGTATCATAGATTTATTATTAAATTTACTTCTACTACTTGCTAGCATTCCTTATTTCAATTCAATTATTAAGGTTGATTCCAAACTAGAGTTTGACCAAGAAAAACCCCTCATCCAAACAACAAAACCATTTTTCTTGTAGATAATGAATTGAAGAGTAGATTTAGATAACCTTTTCATTGAACTTGTGAGATCCATGAATAGTAATTTTGTTGGAGCAGTGCAAGTCAAGGTCAACTTTTTAGGGTACAATTGTCCCGTGAGGTAAGATTGTGCCCCACTATAAAGGTCAAGGTCAACCTTGCTTCAAAAGGATAAAATATTTTTGGGTTTTCTCTATCTCGACATTTCTAGTTAGGGATAGGTTGCAAAATTCCTCAAAACTACAACAAACATTAGAGAAAAACAATTTCCAAATTCAAGATTAGTATTTTTCTTTTATCTATTTCAATATTTAAGCACATACTCCTCAAAATATAAAGACCATAGAACCTTTTTTCTCCCTATTCTCCATTACATGATCCATTTCTACATTGATTACTTTCTTGTGCTTAATCAATTTAGATCATTCCTTTTGGAAATTTTGGATGAGAAGAGAATCTATTTTCTTTCTATTTATCTAGTATGTTGGAAAGGTTTGAAATTTAAGGAGCTTCATGAGTGTTGGAAGAACTGGAGGCTATAATGAGATCATCACTAGAAATGGGTTAAAAATTTTGATATTTCTTAAGAGAGTAGCCTCATCACATTAGTCATTAGGGATTCCAACATAAATGTTTCCATTATTAATAAGATCTTGGAATTTATGTTTTAGATCCATGCAATCTGAAGTAGTATGATCATTATGTCTATGATAATAACAATGGGTAAAAATGCAAACCCATGTCACTCTTTTGTAAAGGAAAAGGCTAACGAAAGTATAATTATTCACCTTCAATGACATAAAAATGGTATTATTATTTAGAATTTGAAAATGAAGTAAACTAATGTGTAGAAATGGACAAATTTTAGAATTATAATTTTTAATAATCATTTGGAATAAGAATTGACATATTTTCCTAGTTTTTATAGATAATTTTTTAGTTGCTGAAAAATGCTAAAAATTAGGGGTTTAGTTCTCACCGCAAAACTATATGGGAATAAACTTATTTCTATTTGACTCAAACTATGTTATAGATAACATATATATCTAGAACAATTTAAAAATACCTATATTTTCTCTTTTATAATGATTCAAATTTCAACTCACCTGAAGTTAATAGTTTTCATCTCCCACAATATTTTTCAAAAGAAATCTATTAGGACCAGCAGAAAAAGTATACATTCTAGAAGAGGACTCTCTCCTCTAGGCCATCATATTATTTTTATTTTTTTATATGTGATTTAATGTTTTTTCTTTCTCAAAATTGACATATTTTCAAATGTTAAAATACATTCTTGTAGAATTTTTTAATTACAATATAATATATCTAATTAAAACACTATAAACTCTATAAGTGAATATTCTAGAGTTTAAGCTCTATAAAATGGTGGTTATTGTTACTAAAAGACATCATAAAAAATAGTGAGGGTTATTGAAATATCAGTTTTCTAGAATAATTTTATTTCTTTAAGAATTGGATACAAACTAGTATAAAATATGTATTTAATATACACTTCCAATTGAAAAAGTGTGAGACCATATATAACTTATCTAGATCATATATTTGAACAAAATTGAGTTTTAGATAGAAATACTCAAATTCAATCTTTCTGATAAGTTATTCTAAAAGATGACACAACTTTGTACTTTTACCCCAATACATATCCAAGAGTTGGTTTCTTTATGAGCTATACATAGGTACTGTGATAATCTTAGCACCAAAAAGTGTTTAAAAAGACTAATAGTTACATTATGTCAGGTACTTATGTCCTATGGTGAAAAGCCTAATAGTTCAAAGTAAATACATGGATGATGAAGAAATAAGGTTTAACATTCTATATAGAAGATGTTTGTACATGGTGTGATAGGATTGAGATATATATTAGAGAAATGGGGCCATAATACTAGACACATGTTGTGTTAGAATATATAGTCCACCAATATAACTGAAAAGCGGGGGGGGGATTCACAATTATCAACTTTAAACAAACTCAACCATATAAGTAATATAATCGAAAACCACAACAAGATACTCATACACAATAAGATTGGATATGTTAACTAGGGAAACCCTTGATTAGAGGGAAAACCCTAGTGGGGATTATAACCACAAGATGATGTACTATGGTAAATGTTCCTTGTTAGAGGATGGACCCTGTTAGGAGTCTATAACAACATTTAGTACATATTAGTCCCTGTTAGGAGACTTTGAATCCCTAGTAAGACATTCCAACCTTATTAGGAGTTGTACCAACCCTGTTAGGAGTTGTGGAAGAAAGTTGGACCCACTGCCCAAATAGCTTCAAGGGAAAGACCAATGAACCCACTGTCAAAATCATCAAGTTTTATTATTCCTCGAAGAATAATAGATTTGAATAGTATTTCCTTCCTCTGTCCTATCAATCAGACCTTTGCTCCTTTAGATCTTGTAACCATATCACAAAATTGTTGGAAATATAAGAGGAGTAACTAAGAGGGGAGGGGTCAATCACTTACTACTAAAATAAATCTAAAATCCCTTAGATATTAGTACAATTATACAAACTAGAAATTGAATATTGTTTATTCCCAATAAACATATATAAACTGATGTAACTCGGTAATTATTAAAAGTGCTCGGTAAATGCTTAAAATGAAAATTTTAGATGTTAACTGTGATTACCCTTACTTTGACTTAATTGGAAACACATAAAGGAAAAAAAAATGAAAAAATTCAACACCAAGATTTAATGTGGAAACCCAATTTGGGAAAAACCACCAATTGCAACTAGTTACTATTTTCACTCTTCTAAAGTGAGCCCTATTAGGAGTCAACCTTATTAAAGGTTACAAAACACAGTGTTAGGTGTGACCCTATTAAAGGATTTAATCAGCATATTAGGAGTGGCCTTGTTAGAGGTCTTTAGAGAATTCAATAGAATTGCCACGTTGTTAGAGGATTTGCAAATAGTTGTTAAGCCAACTCTACTAAGAGATTTAGATCACTGCTACAATGGTTAGAGAGTAACAATGAGATGACCTAATTTGAATGCAATTCAATTGCTGATTACAAATATCTATTCTAGCTTGTACTTGATCCTTCTTGATCAAATATAGTTTTTCTTCTCCACAAGGATATTCTTCTTATCCTTCAAATTTTCTTCCTCTCTTTATCATAAAAATCTTCAATTCATTCATTACATCTTCACACTATTTTTCACACATTTAAATTCTCAACTTGAGCTTATACTTATATATCTCATATTGTCAAGTCAACTCATTTACAACTTAGAATAATTAATATTCATCACCTTAGTCAGCTAGAACCAATAGATAAATCAATTAAGCTTAATATGCCAAAATAAGAAAATCTTTCATTAGCCAACATAGCTTGGTAGAAACTAACTCAGAAATGATTTCCTATGTTCAATAGAAACTTAGTTAACACTACAAGCTTGAAAAAATCCTTTTGCAACTAAATGAGCTTGGTTAGCACTAGTTCCATCCAAATTTTCTTCATTAACAAAGTGAGCTTGGATAACACTCATTTTTTGCATACTTTCCTTTGACACTCGAGTGAATTTGGTAGACATTTCCTTCTAAACTAGGTAACCATAGGAACACTTAGTAGACATAGAAAATTGTATTCACTATCCGAGTGATCTTATCATATACTAACTAATAATGAAATGACATTTGTGTAACATCAAAGACAATACACAATTAATCAATTGTATCCAACAAAAACTCGCATCTAATAATTCCTTGGATCGCTTATCCACATTCAATAAACACTCTACTCCTTTCGCACTTCGCACTTCATACAATGATCACAACACATTACAAACTAGGAGAAAATATTTTCTTTATACTATATCTTCAAAATAATTCGTTGAGTCGGCCTTGAGGCTTTCCCAAATAATTATAATAAGATAGTTAATTAATTATAATTACAATAGCACTATTGGCTCACAGTCTACACAAAACTTCACACATGTGATACTAGGTCTTGCACACTTACTAACATCACCAATATATTGTCCTCTGCCACTAGTTGAACATGTTGGAATTATAGTAGGAAAGGTAAACTCTATGGGCGGGGGGGGGTGGTGAATTAGTATTTTAAACTTTAACCCATAAAGACATTCACCAAACATCCATCTCACAATTTAATAAATAAACTGAAATACCATGCAAAGCATATACATCTAAAGTATGTAAAAAAGTAAGCATTCACACATCTATGACACAAGATATGATTACGATATGAATCGGTTATCCAACTAATATCAAAATTATCAACTTTAAACAAACTTAACCATATGAGTAATATAATCAGAAACCACAAAAAGATACTCATACACAATAAGACTAGATATGTTAACAAAGGAAACCCTTGATTAGAGGGAAAACCTTGGTGGGGATGATACCCACAAGATGATGTGCTATGATAAATGTTCCTTGTTAGAGGATGGACCCTGTTAGGAGTCTATAACAATATTTAATACATATCAGTCCCTGTTAGGAGACTTTCAATCCTTGATGGACATTCCAACCCTATTAGGAGTTGTACCAACCCTGTTAGGAGTTGTGGAAGAAAGCCAGACCCACTACCCAAATAGCTTCAAGGGAAAGACCAATGAACCCACTATCAAAATCATCAAGTTGTATTATTCCTTGAATAATAATATATTTTAATAGTATTTCCTTCCTCTATCCTATCAATCAAACCTCTGCTCCTTTAGATCTTGTAACCATATCAAAAAACTGTTGGAAATATAAGAGGATTAATTGAGAGGGGAGGGGTGAATCAGTTACTACTAAAATAAATCCAAAATCCCTTAGATGTTAGTACAAATTTACAATCTAAAAATTGAATACTGTTGATGCACAATAAACATATATAAACTGATGTAACTCAATAATTACTGAAAGTTCTTGGTAAATGCTTAACATGCAAACTTTAGATGTTAACTATGATTACCCTTACTTTGACTTAATTGGAAACACATAAAGAAAAATAACATGAAAAAATTCAATACCAAGATTTATTGTGGAAACGCAATTCGGGAAAAACCACCAATTGCAACTCGTTACTATTTTCACTCTTCTAAAGTGAGCCCTATTAGGAGCCAACCCTATTAAAGGTTACAAAATACAGTATTATGTGTGTGTAACGCCCCGCCAAGGGATCCAAAAGAATTAACCTAAAGTTTCACTAAGTTTGCTAAACATTTTTTTTTTTTTTAAAGTAAGAAAGTATGACATACACATCAAACAAGTAGTAGCGGAAGCAATAACATGTAATCATCGACAAACATACATTGCAAGTTACATTTCTTAAAGATCCCAAGACGTTGAGTCACGTTTAAATTTAATTAATTCTAAGTCTAACAACTAACACATACATATAGAAGAATAATCAGAAACTCCAATATCCATAATATACATTTGTTCCGAATGCTCCTTGGCAAATTAATTCAGAATGCTCATTCATCCACTGTACATGTCACAGGGTATGAAAGGCTTAAAAGAATATACATACGTAAAGATCAAGATACAACATCCTCAAATCCATGATACAAAGTACAGTAAAAATATATGAAACTATTCACCATACATGATACATCCATACATCCATAATGATAAAACATCTATCATAAAATCTAACCATCCATCATACTAATCCAAGAACATAGTAAAGGTAAATGCCAATCACGAAATCTCCAGCCACGGTGACCACGGAACGGATCTCATTGGTAAGAGTAAAAGCACTACCACCCGACCGCGTGGAACCTAAATGGTCCACTCCCACCGTGCTGAGGAGATAGTCTCAAGTCCCAAATAGGATAACAAAACCTATAATCATAAATACTCTCTAAGTCCAGGAAATCCTATAAGTATGCTAACTCAAGGGTTCCTAAAATGACCGACATCTAAATCCCAGAGGTACCACAAGACACGTAGGAAACCTAATATGCAAGCGGGAAAGTGTCATCGCAAAAGTCATGTAGAAGTTACCCGAGCAATCCCTTAGGAATCCCGGGTCCCTACTGATCCTGCGGCCACTAGTATCCTCTCGTACTGACGAGGCATACTATGGTATGCAAGGTCGTAACCAAGCGTCCTCTCTACCCCATCCTAGTCTGTACTAGCACTCATGGCATGGGAGAGAACATACAATTATCTTGTTAGGTTCATTTTCTCTCATTTAGTGTAAATGTTTTCACTTATTAAAATCGACTTACAATGGGTTTCTCAAGGCAGCCACTTAGGGCTCCGACCCCCATTGCAAGCCACTTCCCGACTCTACACATAGATAACCTACCCTAGCTCATGAACTCATAAATCAAAGAATCATAATAAAACCATCTCAGTCCTATGCGAGCAACTGAAAATATCATAAAAAGATAATCCACAAAATATATCAGTTCTTCATGAGCAACAGATAACATCAAATAGTAATCAAGTAATCACGACAGTTCTCTATTAGCAACTGAAGGCATCAATGATAAGTCACAAAATCCAATGGTTCTCTAATGAGCAACCAGAAAGTAATACAAGTATAACTGATCGAGACTCAGAAATGGTTAAGTTAGGTATTCTCAAATACATACATCTCAGCTTCACACAAGGAAACTGGAAAGCAATCACAAACAGTAAACACAATCATGTCATAGAGCACTTCATCACATTACCATGGTCAGGTTAAGAAAGATCGAGACCAAATCATCAAGACATCACATTCACAAACCCCGAGCCTCTGGTAACAACCTGAACTGGTCAACGCTAAACCAACCCCAAAACATTCAAAGTACAAAGACAACATCAAAGTCTCAGAGATTGGATCTGAAAGTATATTATTTAAGTTAAGGTAAGGTTTGTGTTTTAGTTCAATGTCGAATTCAAGTAACAAAGTTTTCACAACTACCCTTTTTCGAATAACCCAGTTCTATAATAATTTACATTAAATCAGTATCCAATTTTATAATTTAGTCAAATAACATTCCTTATTAATTAACTTAATTAAACTAATTTTAATTAAATTAATTAATATTTATTAGATCTAATTAATTATTTTAATCCAACCAATAATTGTTAATTTATTAATATTTAAACAAAATTATTAATAAATTACAATTTACAACTATAACAATGCAATTAATATTTATTTATTAAATATTAAAAAAATTAATATATTATAAAAATTAAATATATTATAATTTTTATTATTTAAAATTTTTAATTAAACAAAATTCTTTTTTTTTTTAATAATAAAAAAAAAATTAAAAAAAAAATTTTAAAAATCGAATTCCCAACGTTTATAGCCCGTCGACTTTGGCCGCAGGCCTGCGGTCGCAGGGCCTGCGGCGGCAGGTACTCTGTACCTGCCGTCGCAGTACCTACGACGCAGGTACTGTCGGCCTGCGCCGACAGTGGGGGAGGGTACGGGGTAATTCCCTCCCCCCCACTTTATTAAATTTAAATATTTTTTTTTTTTAAATTAAATTTATTCTAATACAAATAAAATTAGTTTTTTATTTTAAAAATTAATTTTGTTTAATTAATTTTTTTTTTTTTTTTTTATAAAAACAATTTCTTCCAAAGGGGTAAATATGTAATATATAAATATATATATATATATATATATATATATATATATATATATATATATATATATTTATTTATTTTTTTATTTTCTTATATTTTTTTATCCAGAACTTTTCAATTCATTAAAACAAAACCCTTATTAAATTAGATCTTAATTTCTAAATCAAGAAAACAATGGTTCTAATTAATTCATCCAGTCTCCATGGATACAAAAATTATTGACGAATAATTAATAACTTCACAAGATTTGAAAGCTTAAAACTTTTATTACAGAGAATTCAGATCTACAAACCCCAGACACGAAGAAGACAGGAAGGGATAATTGCATATTTAATGGATAAAAAACACAAGACCCTACCTGATCCTGATGCTATTATGCAACCTCCAGAAAACTGTATGCGAATTCGCTCCTCTCAATAACCTTCCCCTTCAAGACTTTCTTCGTATCAGCCTTCTGAAATTTGCTTCCAAAAATTGTCTTCCTCCCAAAAATTCTCGTCCAAATTCGTATATCAAAAAATGAACCCCCAAAGTTGTGATAAGCAAATTCTCCTCAATTCGGGGCACTAATTGTGCGTTTACCCGAGAAGACTCTTTGCACAACTCAGTTAACTCAAATTAACTTTTATTATCTTTTCTAATTCTTTTGCATTCAACTTTCATGCACAATAAGTTGAATGATTAAATAACTTTATTTAAAATTTCACTTGACTTCAATTCTTAATTAATTTATTACTTTTAAATCTTATGTGCACTTTTAAGAAATTAAAATAACATTATTAATTTTTATAATTTAATCTTTTAATTTAATTCTTATATTTAACTCATGATTAGATCATGCGATCTAGAATTCTTAATAAATTTATATCTTTCAACTTTTTAATTTATTTTAGAACTTAATTGATAACATATTTAATTAATTTAAATAACAATAATATTTAGCATTTATTTAAAAATGAACTCCAAATATATTATTATTAAATTAAATAAATATTATCTTGTTCTAAATATATTTTAAACTTTAATTTCCAATTTTAATTCTTTTATTTAATTAATTAATTAATTAATTAAATATAAAGATATCATAATAATTCCTTATTAAATTAAATCATTAATTAGTCTTTTTAATTAGACTTAATTAATAGAAAATACACCAAGGACTCATAAAGCAACGTACGAAAACCCATCATAGAAAAATACATACCAAATCAAACAGAAGGGTTATAATCACAAAATTACATCATTTGATGCATTCGGAGGGTACTAACTCAGATACTTGTCCTAATTATCAATTAGGACAATTGGCTAGAGGGTTTAGGATTTGGACTTAAGAGTTTATCTCCCCTCTCTTACCATTGAGATAGTGCGATAGGGTACGCTCATCCTGACAATTCAGGGAAGTCGATACCCGGTACCTGCAACCTGCATAAAATCCACGCATGTACAAACACAATATTCTAAGCTAAACAGGCAATGGCAGGAAGTGGTGCATCGTGTAGATGCCGACTAGCAGGTGACTACGACTCCCTTCCTTAACCATATCAGAAACACCATACATAAATAAAACAGCACGCACACCATACACATGCAGTATGGGGTAAGTATCCATAAGAGGCACATGAAATAATAAGCCATCTAACTAATCATCATCGATAACTAAAACCATTGAATAATCATCATACATGCATGAAATATAGAGTACCAAGTAATCTCATCATATAATAACTGAGTGTAAACATCATCTGATAATCTCTAAAATAATAATACTACTCATCAAACATAAATTGGCCTAAAAGAGTTTGGCAATCATAACATAAATGTAGCTCGAAAAATGTAAACTAGGGGCAGGCACTACACTGTGACCCTATTAAAGGATTTAATCACCCTATTAGGAGTGGTCTTGTTAGAGGTCTTTAGACAATTCAATATAACTACCACCTTGTTAGAGGATTTGCAAATAGTTGTTAAGCCAACTCTGTTAAGAGATTTAGATCACTACTACAATGGTTATAAAGTAACAATGAGATGACCTGATTTGAATGCAATTGAATTATTGATTACAAATCCCTATTTTGGCTTGTACTTGATCCTTCCTAATCAAATATAGTTTTTCTTCTCTACAAGGATATTTTTCTTATCCTTCAAATTCGCTTCCTCTCTTCATTATAAAAATCTTCAATTCATTCATTACATCTTCACACTATTTTTCACACTTTTAAATTCTCAACTTGACCTTATAATTATATCTCTCACATTATCAAGTTAACTCATATACAACTTAGAATAATTAATATATTCATCACCTTAGTCAGCTAGAACCAATAGATAAATCAATTAAGCTTAATATGCCAAAATAAGGAAATCTTTCATTAGCTGACCTAGCTTGGTAGAAACTAACTCATAAATGATTTCCTATGTTAACCAACAGGAATTCAGTTAACACTACAAACTTGCAAAAATCCTTTTGCAACTAAATGAGCTCAGTTAGCACTGGTTCCATCCAAATTTTCTTCATTAACTGAGTGAGCTTGGTTAACACTCATTTTTTGCATACTTTCCTTCAATGCTCGAGTGAACTTGGTAGACATTGCCTTCTAGACTAGGCAACCATAGGAATGAAAACTATCTTCACTATCTGAGTGATCTCCACATATACTAATTAATAATGATATGACATTTTTGTAACATCAAAGACAATACACAATTAATCAATTGTATCCAAAAAAAACTCGCATCTAATAATCCCTTGGATCACTTACTCGCATTCAATAAACACTCTACTCCTTTTTTACTTCGCACTTCATACAATGATCACAGCACATTACAAACTAGGAGAAAATATTTTTTTTATACTATATCTTCAAAATAATTCCTTGAGTTAGCCTTGACGCTTTCCCAAATATTATAATAAGATAATTAATTAATTGCAATTATAATAGCACTATTGGCTCACGGTCTATAAAAAACTCCACACATGTGATACTAGGGCTTGTACATTTACTAACATCACCGATAGATTATCCTTTGTCATAAGTTGAACATGTTGGAATTATAGTAGGAAAGGTAAACTCTACAGGGGGGGGGGTGTGAATCAATATTTTAAACTTTAACTCATAAAGACATTCACCACACATCCATCTCACAATTTAATAAATAAACTAAAATACCATGCAAAGCATATACATCTAAAGTATGTAAAAAAGTAAGCATTCACACATATATGACACAAGATATGATTACCTAGAAACCCTCTAATGAGAACGTAAAATTGGGGTGGGGATGACACACACAAATTTTCACTAATATAGTAATAACATGTATCCAACAAAGGTTGCAATGTTTGATCATGAAACATGATCGAACATGTGAAAGGTCTACCCTATTAAAGTCTTACAAAGACTATTAGGTCTTACCCTACTAAAAGATTTCAACACCCAATTAGAAGTGTGCTTGATTAAAGGACTTTAACTCATAATTAAGTAAGCACCTTGTTAGAAGATTTCAATACAGCCTATTAGGACTACTCCATTAAGAGTTTTGATTGGTTTGCCTATTAGAATGTCTCAACAATGATCTAGCACTAGCACTTTGTTGCTTCATGTTAGATCACCTCTAAACTAATGTATTCTTGATCCTTTTTTATCATATATCTATTTTTTGTTCAATATTTCCTTTCCATGTTCTCGTTTAACTGATTCTGTAATGCAATTTAGATCATAATACCTTGGTCACCATGAATGTCCTATTTGTGCATGCAAACTCTCCTTCTTACTCATACTCTACACTCATAGAACATGTAGGGTTTTGTCCTCCTTAAGAAGACTTAGGTGACCTAATCTTAGGTATAAATCAGCAACTATGATTCATCCATATTGCCACTTAAACCTTCCATTTTTCTAATTGGATGCATGCAACACATAGGGATTAACATATAATATTCATTCTTATCAATAAAATATTCTAATTCAATCCTTAAGTCAGCGTAGAAATGGATTACATAGTAATTTATGCTAATACAAACAACTATGTCAAAACTGTATTACTCGACATCTGAAGTCTCTAGTGCTTAGCACTAACTATGACTTCAATACTATCACTCAACATCTGAATGACTCAGCATGCACAATTTTCTTGACACTTGAATCACTTGGCAGATACTATCTACTTAGCATTTGAATGACTTGGTACATGAGTTACTCGACACTTACTATTTACTCGACATGCTCTAACTTTTATGTTGTGCTCAACATATGTTACTTGTTTGGCATGAACTAAGTAAATGACCTAAGTGTATAGACACTCACTTGTCAAAACCAATCTAAGATTAACAAACTACACATCTCTTCATTGCATCTTAGATGTAAGATAGTGAAAAAAATTAGGAACTACTTTCCTACTACCTTGTTTCTATACCACTCTCTATAAATTAGATACAACTTATGTACATCTTCGAGTTACATACCACACATTGAACCAAATCATCAAAATATTGTATTGAAAATGTCCATGACCACACATCACCATAAAAACAAAACCTTGTCCATACAACTACAATCTCTTTATGTTATTCTCCCAGTCTTTATAGACTTACTACTATATTGACATCAATGACAAACACAATCATGAATATAACATGTCAACGCTCTCCAATGCTTAGGATACTCCCCCAATGTATTATTATAGGCATTCATGCTAACATTTTGAGAACATATATACTAGACCTATCAAAAATATTTAGAAATTATAAAATCCTTTTAAGATGTTAACATTTCACATGATTTTTAGGATATGAATATAGTGGCCAACTATTATTCCAATGAGTACTTGATATGGGATTAAGACAACCATCAAGGGGAAGAGGTAAATGCCTTGTTGAGTTATAATTGTGCAAATGTGTGGAGCTCCAAATATCTAATTACTATTTTTCTAGATATATCTTTTCTATTATTATGAGTGGGAAAGATGTCAATGGAATTTTTGCATTGTAGATTAAATGCATTGTCAATTTGGAATTAGAGATTATGCATTGTAGTACTTGGAGAATGACTACATTGTACCATGTCTTGGACCCTTGATAGTTGAGAGGATGAAGAAAAATATATAAAAAATAAATTAATAATTATGATATCTTAGTCTTCGTCTATTGATAACTATGATAATATCAATGATTGTGCTATTACAAAAGCTATGTGGGACAAACTTACAGTTTTTTTGGAGGAGATTGGAATGTGCTAAGATTGAAGGTTCAGTCTTAGAGGAAAGTTCAATGACATGAAAATGCAAGAAGATGAGAACATTGTACAATACTACAATAGAATCAAGGAATTAATTATTGCTATTAGAGGAGTTAGTAGAATCATAAGTGAAGATGATGTAGTATGAAAAGTTCATATATCTCTCCTACCTATATATGTTATTAGAGTTTCTATTATTATAGAATTAAGATACATACCTAGTAATGTTGTTACTTTGGATGCTTTGATCAATTGACTAACTACATATGAGCTTAACAATAGTGATAATAGTGTACCAAAGATTGAAACTACTTTTTAGACATATCAAACCTCTGGTAATTGAAGGAAATAAAGAGAAACAGATACCCACTCTATAGGTTGAAGTCACTATGACTGTTTGCTATCCAGTGAGAAAGAGATCTAGAGGAACTATAAGTACTACTCGCAATGATACTACAAAGAGGAAAATAAATGTGCAAAGGAAAATCACCTCTAAAATGTTTTAATTGTAACAAGATTAGTCATATTGCATCTAGGTATCTTGACAATGACAAGAACGATAAGAATGATGAGAAGGAGAACAAATTCAAAAGACTTAGAAACTTCAAGGATAAAGAAAAGGAATCTTAAATCCTTGCCAATGAGGACAACTATTTCAAACGGAAGCTTAAGGAAGCCGTTGAGATCTATAACCACCCCATCAACCTTAATCGTGAAGATGGTTGGACCCTCAATCCCTCGTGGCAACCATTGTTAACCTCGAGGTGCAATGAACATTGTCATGAGGGGTAATTCCGCTCCCTGCCCCCCCCCCCCCCCCCCCCCCCCCCCCTCTCCGTCTTACTTGGTCGCTTCCCCTCTCCACCGGTGGTTTCCCTCTTTCCCTTTATTTCCCCTTATTTGGTTTTTTCAGTTTGCTTGCTACCCTCATTGCTTCTTCTCTGTCTTGAGTTTTTAATTTCTTGTTGCTTTGATTTCTCTCCTCCTTGTTTTCTTCTTAGGGTTTTCGAACTTTGCATATTTCTTTACTTTATTTTTATTTATTTTGTATCTATTTTTGCATTAAGATATATATATATATATATATATATATATATATATATATATCATGTTAAATAAAACACATATATTCAATATGTCTTGTAGGTTTCTATTCCTGGCTTATATTATTCCCTTGATATATATATATATAAAACTTTTGGCATTTGATGCATTCTCTCTCTCTCTCTTTCTCTATTTTATTTATTTGTGACTTTCTTATATATAACCAGTTAAATAAAAATACGTACACACACCTTATCTCGTGTGCATAGGTTTTATTCAACAAGTTATATAGATTTGGTTTTACTTATATTTTTATGTAGTCTTATAGATATATATATATATATATATATATATACTCGCTTTGGTTTGTACCTTATTTTGATGTTTTTGGTTGTTTAGTTTGGTTTTTGTTTGTCCGTGCATTTTTCGTTTGTTCTAAGTATTGATTATTTGTGTCATTGCTTTGACTACATTTGATTGATCTCTTGTTTTTTGATTTTTTGTTCCTTTGCTCTCTTTCTTGTTGTGTGTGGAGTGTGCCCTTGTGGATTCCTTGTCCAACCTTCTTTCCTCCTTGGTTAGCATGCAACCTCTTTTCCTCTTGGTTCCTTTATCTTTTGGGTCAGTCAACTTTTGCAACTCATTTTGTCTTACATCTCTTGCTCTATTTTCATCCTGATGATGGATCATGTAGTGTGATTCAAAACGTTGATGGTAAAAAATCTCTACACAATCAAATCCAGAAACAAATATATATTATGCAATGGATTGTGGAAATCTAATCTCTTTAAAAGGAATCTTGTTACCTAGCCAAGGAAGCCCAAACTGATGAAGAATCTAATGACCATGAAGAAGGTTGAAGAAGTTGTTTATGTGTCTTTGAAAGATGACTCAAAAGAAGAAAGGTATGAAAAATAAAATGTGCTTGTCTCTCAAATCGATAAAATAGATGCATGGATTATTGATAGTGGGTTTTCACATCATATGACTAGTGATATTTAAAAGTTTTAAAATTTTGAAGAATATGATGGAGGATTTTTTAGACTTGGAAATGAGGCTTCAAGTTCTATAAGAGGAAAATGATATATTAAATTGAATGAAAACATTAAATGTGATAATTATTTTTGGGTTCAAGGACTTAAATACAATTTTTTGAGTGTTGCACAATTAAATAACATAGGTCACTGACTAGAATTTCAAAACCAAAAGGTGACAATCTATGATGTTGTTGGAGATCTGATTGGTACTAGTGATCAATCCAGAAGTAACTTATTTTATCAAAAAATTTCTTCAAATAGACATTTGATTGCAATGAGTAAGGATGTTTGGTTGTGGCATTAGAGGTTCTATTATGTGAAGTTTTATAATTTAGTCAAGGTGAATAAGAAGAAAAAAGTAAGAGTTAAATATTGAGGTTAAGAAATCCTGATAAAGTCATGTGTAAGGAATGTTAGATTGGTAAGATTAATAAGTCAAGTTTTTCAAGAAATTCTTACTCATCTAATGACATATTGGAGTTGGTTCATACTTATCTGCATGTAGGACTCCATGACAAAATGACATCACTGAAAGAAGTAACATATTGGTAGTTGATTTTTCTATAACAATGTTGATTAAGAAGGAATTTGAATAAACAATTTGGAGATAATCCATTAGTACTATTGTTTGCACTCTCAACCGAGTACAATTGAAGAGAGATACAAACAAAATTTATTACTGAATTTTAGTATAGGCATACACCTAATGTTATCTACTTTAAAATATTTAGAAGTAACTATTACATACTGAATGATTCTATAAATGGAAAGTTTGACTCTAAAGGAGATGAATGTATATTTATAGGTGTTAGTTTTTGTAGGATCACTTTTAGATGTAATAATACTACCTTCTTCGTATGTGTGTTCCAAGTACATCGATCTTTCTTATATTGGATGAGATATTGTCATGTCCCCTTTTCAAATAATTAAAAAATAATAATCTTTGCTAAGGCAGGCAGGCCCAAGAAAGTGAAGTTTCGGAAAAAGGGAGTTAATCTTTGGAAACCGTTGGACTAATAAATGAAAATTATTATTAAAATATGTTTCATTAACCTCTCTTGGACGTGAGTTACAGTTATGCCCTCTTTTAAGGGGTTTGGAGGCATTTTAGGCAGATTCCAGAACTTGATTTTTGCTCATTCTTTGTTATTCTTCAGAGGCTGCCAAACCTGTGGAGAAGGAGACCCAAGAACGAGAGTTTGCAGGTTTCCAGGGAGACCCAAGAATGGGATTTTGTAGGTTTTCAAGAAGGCTAAGGATGGGAGTTTGAATCCATTCCATGTGCATGCTCATTCAGAGTTTGCCTTTGTGCTGAACAGTGCAGATTTGTGGGTTTTCGGGTGTGTTTTTTGTATGAGTTTGGTGTTTTCAGTTGAGTATTTCATATCAGTTTGGGTTGCTGCTATATTTCAGACTTTAAAGTGTTAAAATAGAGCTGAATATATGTACTGGGACGTGATTAAACTTCTAAGATAGATTATTAGTGTTTTTGTGGTGTTTCCGGGCATTTTTGTGTTAATTTCAGGAGCCCGATGAGCATAGTTTTTGTCCTACATTTGAGAACTGTTGTGTAAAGGCTATACGGATCTGGAAATGTCATTTTGTAGGCTATTATTCTGCTGAAATTTTTTTTTAAATTTCCACTTTCAGATTTATTAATAATAGGTGAAGCTATGAAGCTTTTGGCACAATTTCTGGCATACCCGATTTGGGGTTTCTTGAGAAATTTGGTAGATCTTTGTGATATTAGTTGTTTGATCTTAAAAATCTGATTAGAGGTTGGGAATATCATATAAAATTAGAAAAGGGAAATTTTAGTGGTATCAGAGCCATGATCTTGTCAGCCTAAGGGTTTGTAGAAGTTGCATGTCAGTTTTGACAACTACCCAGATCTTGCATTTCAGTTTTTAGAACTACCCAAATCTTGCATGTCATAATTTATGGTTGCATGTTGCTTCTAATAAGCTGCATGTCAAAATTTATGGTTGTATGCTACTTCTAATCATTTTCATGTTATTTCTTGGTGAATTTGGTGGTTGTGGAAGTTTGCATGTCAGTTTTGACAACTACCCAGATCTTGCATGTCAGTTTTGACAACTACCCAGATCTTGCATTTTTGACAACTACCTAGATCTTGCATGTCATAATTGATGATTGCATGTTGCTTCTAATTAGCTGCATGAAAAAATTTATGGTTGCATGCTACTTCTAATCATTTGCATGTTAGTTCTTGGTGAATTTGGTGGTTGCATGTTGCTTCTAATCAGTTGCATGTCAAAATCTATGGTTGCATGCTACTTCTAATCATTTGCATGTTAGTTCTTGGTGTTTGAAGAAGTTATATCCTATTGGGGTTACAGTCTACTTTATCTAGAATGGACAGGTATAGTACAGAGTCTTAGAGGACACGATCTTGGACAATTGATATCCAGAGTCAAAACAGTAGAAAGGATGGTTATTTAGACATTCAAGATAAACTTATGAAAATAAGCCATGACATGTCTGAATAGTTGATTGAGCACCACCATATAATGAATGACATGTTGTCTGACCTAGCTAAGGTGGATAAGTTGATTGGATTTCTATTTGGCAGATTTTCTCATAGGACAGATGACACAATTCCCAAGAACTTGCATGAGGAGTTTGAGAAACTAGCTGATAGCCAGGTAGAGGTCTCAGATTCTACTCTGCCACAAGAGGTGGTGGGAAAGGATATTACACAGATTGATGGTAACAGTCAACTTGATACTCAAATTGAGACAATTATTTACAGGTCGTCAAAGGGTGATGCCACAGGTATTTAGGATGGTATAGTTACAATAGGCAGTGACTACAGTTTAGTGGGTTCAAATGATGATTATAAGGATGTTGTTGTGTAGGATGGTGAGATACCTGGTAGAGATGAGCAGACATTGAGCATTCATGACTTTGCTGAGAAAGAGTACCAAGCACAGTTAGATGGTTCATCACATGAGGTTGAGGCTAGTAGTACTTCACATGATTTGTCCAACCAGCTGAAGGTGAACAAAGAAAGTATTGTGACTTCATTATCTCATCATGACAGGTATGTGGAGTTAGTTGGTATTGGTCATATTACTTAGGTGAGGAGTTTTCTTGAGTTATCAGTTGATTCTAGTTTACAGATATCCACTCGAGATTATTATATTGGCATTTTGGATTCAGTTGACTAGAGATCTTTAACACTTTTTGGTAGCAGTGATTTTTTGGGTGCTATCATGGATTTGATTAGCAGATTGCACGGTGTTGTCTTTTCTTGTGCTAGGAGCTTATCTGATGTTGGTATTAGTTTTTATACACTGGTGTTGGGCTTTGTTCATATATCTAGTTGACCATACTTGCTGGAATGTGTTGATGATATTTCATATTGGTAGTGTGTACAGATGAGTCCCAGGATCATATTGGCATTGATGACATCCAGGAGGATGCAGTGGGCAATTTTGAAGACTTAGTTTCCTTGGGTACAGAGGAGTTGGATTGCAGTGCTAATGTTTTTGATACTCCGTATGTTGATATGAGCTTTAGATTTGATTCACAGGATATTGATGGTAATACTCTAGAGACTCGTAACTTTGAGGATACTCCTTTAGATAGTGCATCAGACGAGGTTTGTAGGAGACATTCAAGCCAGTGCCATCATGTGTCTAATTAGTTGAGGGTTAGTGACCGAGACATTGCTGTCACTTGCTAGCATTTTGATCCTGCTCGTCAGTTGTTAACAGTTTATGGATGGGGTTCTCCTACTAGTGATGAGCAGGAAGGCAGTTATCTTTCCTTAATAGAGATCCACTCTTTATGGGAGGCTATTCGAATTTTGAGACAGAATTATATGCAGTTGGTAGCTGATAGAGATTATCTTATGGAGTGGGGTAGTACAACATATGATGCATTGTTGGCCAAGGAAGATGAGCTGAGTGAGATTACTGAGCAGCTTGAGGTGACTTCTGAGATTCTTGAGAGTACACAGTTGGCTTTCAAGGAGTCACAGTTTCATTTGGCTAAGGTGACCATGGAGTTAGAGCGGCTATAGTCTTTACCTGATTCTATACAGTCACAAGCTGTGGTGTTTGGTGATCTGAGGATGTCCATGGCCGAGATTGTCAGAGACAATGGAGATGGGGATGCATCCATCCTTGATACTAACATTGGCATATCAGGTTCATTCCCACCAGAGTCAGGTTCAGTTGAGTTGGGTGTTGTAGCAGATTGTTGTATGCCTGACATGGTGGTGGCCTCTAGTACTGATGGCACAGAGACTAGAGATGTATCAAAGATCGTGTGTGATGTTGGTGAGTCGACAGTTGGCATGGTTCCTGCTAGTAATACTACTCCCTTGGTGATATCTTTGGAGGTAGTAGTCAGTTCCAACATGGTTAATGATAAATTGCATTTAGTTTCATCTAGATTATAGTCTGAGCCACTGACTAAGATTGGCACATTCTATTGGCATTACACTATGAGGTACGCTCATCAATTTACCTTTGATGACCATGTTGATGAGATTATGATACATAGATGTACTTTGGTTCCTAGTGCTTATCATCAGTTATAGAGTAGTTTGATGCCTCAGGATGAGAGTTGTGATGGGAACGACATGGAAATAGGTCCTGTAGTTGATAGCTTGATAATACATGACTTAGAGCAGGAGTTTTGGAGTGATGCTTTAGCAAGTGTTGTTATTGATTCTACTGCTTTGGCAATGACATCTCCTGACTTAGCTAGTGATCAGTCACAGTGGGTTATATCACTTGTTCATGGTGAGCTATTGACTGAGGTTGGTTTTTTTAATCAACATTATATTGCAAGGTATGTACATCAGTTAGCAATTGATCCTTGTGTTGAGGAGTTGATGGCAGGAAAATTTGGTTTGGGTTCCATTTCTTGTTTTTTATCTTGTGATGGCTTTTCACCATTAGGGGTGCATGGGAGTTATGGTTATGAGACAATGGCTGATGATCTACAGAGTTGTGTTGACTGCAAGAGTTGTACAGTGTGTGGATTCTCCATACTTGGTATAGTTTCATTTGAGAGCATTCACCATTGTTGCAGAGTTGGATTGTACATTTTGTATAGGCCAGTGGAATGCATTGATGGTATTTACTATGTTGGTTGTCCACTTTACTTGGGTTTTGATGTTCTAAGAGTTTGTGTCTCATGGGTTTTTTATTGTGGAAGTTGTAATTTTGGAGTTTGGTTGAGCTATAATTGTCAGTTTGATTATGGATTCCTCTTGGTCATATTGCAGAGGATATTGCAGGAGCCTGTGTTAATTGGTAGTAGTATAGTTCATGACTACATTTGGGATCCAGGTGGATTGATTGGTTTATTGTTCAGCCATTGCTTGAGGACAAGAAATTTTTGGGAGGGGAGGACTTGTCATGTCCCCTTTTCAAATAATTAAAAAATAATAATCTTTGCTAAGGCAGGCAGGCCCAAGAAAGTGAAGTTTTGGAAAAAGGGGGTTAATCTTTGGAAACCGTTGGACTAATAAATGAAAATTATTATTAAAATATGTTTCATTAACCTCTCTTGGATGTGAGTTATAGTTATGCCCTCTTTTAAGGGGTTTGGAGGCATTTTGGGCAGATTCCAGAACTTTATTTTTGCTCATTCTTTGTTATTCTTCAGAGGCTGCCAAACCTGTGGAGAAGGAGACCCAAGAACGGGAGTTTGCAGGTTTCCAGGGAGACCCAAGAATGGGAGTTTTCAGGTTTCCAAGAAGGCTAAGGATTGGATTTTGAAGCCATTCCATGTGCATGCTCATACAGAGTTTGCCTTTGTGCTGAACAGTGCAGATTTGTGGGTTTTCGGGTGTGTTTTTTTTATGAGTTTGGTGTTTTCAGTTGAGTATTTCATATCAGTTTGGGTTGCTTCTGTATTTCAGACTTTAAGGTGTTAAAATAGAGCTGAATATATGTATTTGGACGTGATTAAACTTCTGAGATAGATTATTAGTGTTTTTGTGGTGTTTCTGGGCATTTTTGTGTTAATATCGGGAGCCCGATGAGCATAGTTTTTGTCCTACATTTGAGAATTGTTGTCTAAAGGCTATATAGATCTGGAAATGTCATTTTTTAGGCTATTATTCTGCTGAAATTTTTGTAAAAATTTCCACTTTCAAATTTATTAATAATAGGTGAAGCTGTGAAGCTTTTGGCACAATTTCTAGCATACCCGATTTGGGGTTTCTTGAGAAATTTGGTGGATCTTTGTGATATTAGTTGTTTGATCTTAAAAATCTGATTAGAGGTTGGGAATATCATATAAAATCAGAAAAGGGACATTTCATATATGGATAGGCATGTCACTTCACAAGATATGTCTATTCACTAATATTTAATTTTAAAAAATAACAAATAAATATCTCATATATTTAATAATGTGTGTGTGTGTGTGTGTGTGTGTGTGTGTGTGTGTGTGTGTGTGTTGTTTATTCAACTAAAGATTTCAAACATCAACACTCCCTCTTAGCTAGGGAGGATAACCACATGTCCATACATTACCTCAATGTAATATAAGAATATCTTTGATTAGAAGATATTCAACATTTTGATATCACATTTTTTATCATGATTTTTTGCCTCTAGAATATCAACATATGATATTTACCAAATACTTTGAGTAATGAAATTGGGAATAATGGCCTTGTGAATGTCATCTCATAGGACATTCACCATGTACTCTTTGAGCAATGGCCTCTTGAATATTGAGATGCAACATATTCACCAAGTAATGGGAGTAATGTCCTCCTAAATGTCATCTCATATGATATTCACCAAGTACTATGTGTAATGGTTTCTTAAACATCAATTTGCATAACATTCACCATGCACTCAAAATGTTCATAAGATATTTGCACACGTATTCTCATAATGCTTAGCATATGACCATCCACCATGCAAGGTATAATCTATCATGATATGCATAGACATCGTAAGATATCCATCATAATAGAGAATTAAGTTATTTCAAGATCACCATCTTTCAATAACTTTTGCAAACACAAGTGATAATCATTTGGAAGTTATTTTTTCCTCATGATTTACATAGGGGG
Organism: Cupressus sempervirens; assembly: GCA_028749045.1. Taxonomy (NCBI): domain Eukaryota; kingdom Viridiplantae; phylum Streptophyta; class Pinopsida; order Cupressales; family Cupressaceae; genus Cupressus; species Cupressus sempervirens. Next base: position 968,155,754 of record CM053792.1, on the reverse strand, counting down.
AAAGCCCATTAAAATTATGTATTCATACACATGGACTTTTAGACTCCCTCTGAATATTGGTCTTCTAAACTTCTTATCCAAAATTTCCTTTAGCAAAGTGTTAGGCTCCCTCTAAATTTGATATCAATCATTTTTCCTGCAATAATAATCTCGAAGGAAAATATTAGGGAAACTAGCTTGTATAGAAATACAAAAATAAGAGAAAGATCGATATAACACTCAAGACTAAGAAATAATTCTACATAATAAGATCATTCTAATTGAAATATATACTTTAATCTAAAGTTTTGGACTTTCACTTATCAAATTCATTTTATGTGTGAACATAATGTCATTCTTGTTATAAATCATATGTAACAATAATAACATTTAAGAATAACAACAATGTTTGTATACCTATACACTTTACCATGATGGGGCCCATGTCTTGCATGATGCTTTTCCTCCTTGTTGCACATCTTTATCAGTGTTCCATGTTGTTCATTGTGGTATAACATTTTCTATAAATTTTAAGTCAATGATTAGTTGACTTCTTTTGATTGAGATTATATTATCTTTAGTGTTTATCTGTGCTAATCATTACTTTGGCAAGATTCTTGTGATTTCAAGTCTATATCTGTAATATAGTTTATCCAAATAGAGCTATCAAACATCAAAAATAGGATGCTCCACAAAGAGAAAAGATTATAAATGTTTCAATAGGTCTACTAACAAAATAGTTGAAAGTGCAAATGTGAGGATTGATGAGTTTGGAGAAAAGAATGAAGAAGTTAGGAAGAAGGAACTATCATTTTTAAGCCATGTTTACTGGTAAAATGATAGCCAGTAAAACATAAATATTTCATCATTCATCATTAGCTACAATACAAGTAGAGTATGACAAATTAGATCTCTCTCATGTTTCTCCTAGCAGTGTACAATCATAGTTGTCCATATTGAAGGAATCTTTGAAACTTTCTCATTTTTACTATTATAACATACTTTTTAGTTCTTCCTTTAGACCTTCAAAAACCATCAATGAAACTAATGCACCTCAGGAAACATGTATTTTTATCATCAAACATACATGTTGTAATATAATGTCTCTTTCCAACAATATTATCGCTTTAAAAAGTACCTAACTATTGGGACTTATTAAAATCACAATTTAACTCAACATGCATATGATTATATAGGATCTAGGGACATAAAAAAAGTGAAAATAGATAAAAGAAGGGGGTCCTCATTAGGCGTAGTAGCCAAAATGGGGTATGGATTGTGGAAGGACAAAAAAAAGTTCTTGTACATAGAAGATAAACTTCCTTCAACCCACTTTTTTAAACCTAGTGCAAACTAGATCAAGTTACTAGTCTATTAACACACTCAATGACTTCTCCACACAACTCCACCCTCAAGTTATATTGCCAACTTTTATGGGGAGCTTCTTCACTCTAGAGATTTCTTGCTCCTTCCAAGGCTACTCCTAGTCTACTTATGGTTATTGTATATGAGCAATGTTAGTATGCTAATAGAAACCAAATTTAAATAAAGCTTCTACAAACTAAACAAAATTCATAAACTTCAAGATAGACTAAGATGAGCTCTCAATTGAGAATATGAGCCATTAATGGGATCTCTCAATAAGAAGCTCTCTTGTTGAGTGGCTTTGTCTAAATAGATAGGATGTATGCTCAAGCTTATGCATCAAAAAGGGCTTCAAATGGAGTTGAAATTTGGGTGTGAGTGTATGGTTTTGATGTAAAATGGCTTCTTAAAATGGCATTATGACTTTACTTCATGGATTGTGTTATTTTGCAAAGGGGAAAGATCCAATTTATAGGCAAGAGGCTTGAGGGATTGAGGGCTCAGATTGCATGAGAAGAGAGCACATGGATTGTGCTTCCTTACAACCAATCAAGGAGTGAAACATGTCACAAGGTGAGAGGATGGAGGAAAGGGGAAGGATGAGTCAACAAAGGAGGCTCAAGGGATAAAATCTTCATAAAGACCCTCATAATGGCTTGTAAGAGCAATAAAAGGGCTTGGAAGAGTCATTTATGACCTTGTGGGCTTCATAAAGTTTTATGGTTGAAATATTTTGAGGGAGATGAGAGCAATTTCGACTTGGGATTGATTAGGATGGTTTTAAGCTTGCATAGGATTGTGCAAATGATTAGAGGATGGATTAGGATGGTTTAGGATTAGCTTAGGGATAGGCAAGTGGATGGCATTTAATGAGGGTGGGTGAAGGAGGAGATATTTGTTAACTTTGGCTTGGGTTAATAAGTCTTAACCCATGTTTAGGGAATGTGACAAGGTTAGGAGGGGATTAGGATTAGGTTTAAAGACATCTTCTAGAAGAGTCTAGAATTTGGATGAGGATAAAGACTTTCTAGAATAGTCTAAAACTTCCTAGGATGAGGATGAAGACTTTCTAGAAGAGTCTAGAACTTTCTTAGGATGAGGATAAATTAGATTTTTAGGAAATAAATAAAGTTTTATTTATTTCAAGGGTTTGGGTTGAGGAGATATTTATTAAAACTTATTTAATAAACATGAGGGTTAATATTTAATCTTAATTAAATATTTTGAGTTTGGATTAGGGGTAGGAAATGATGGGATTAGCCTTTAATCAAAATTAAAGAAGGATTAGAAGATTTTGGAAGAGGTTAGTGGTCTTAAGGAAATTGGCCAAGTAATAAATTTTTTATTTATTTTGGGTTTTTTGGTCAATTTATTAATTAAATAATTAATAAATAACGAAATAATGTTTAAATAAGATTTAAACATTTTTGGGAGGGATTCCTTAATTAAATATTTTTAATTAAGATAAAGGGATTCAATGGCATAAAAATTAATTAATTAATAAATGATGATGTCATCAGGAATTTTTCAGGAAATAAAAATACTTTATTTTCTAAAGGTTTTTAGGTGTCTACAATTACTATTCCAAATGACAACCTAGAGGACTCCTTCTCAGTCCCCTTTCACAAAGAAACTCAACCTACAATTCAAGCATCCATCCTCTACCTTTAATACACCAACTTTGAATTACTTGACCTAGAATGAAAAAACTCCTTGAAGTGCACCTAAAAGGAAAAAATAAAGTTTGAACCATCATTTTGAGATTTTTGACACATTTCTTAGCATTATGTATCATTCTTTCAAGTTTCACACTCATACATCTCCAAATTTTCTAGTTTGCCCTTGTAGCCCTAAGAGCCTCTATTACCCCTCCTAGAAAAAACGGATGTGCAATAACTCAAAAAAAAACTCAACAAGGCCACATGGTGTCTTCAGGAATTTTCTTCCTACTATCCTATAGTTGAACATTTTTTTAGTTCCTAGGCTCCTGGGATGACCGTACCATACTGCTTCAAAAAACCCTCATTTTAAGGATTTCTAAGGAAATGATATTGAATCCTTCTCTAATGGTTTCAAAGTCCACTTCCAACCTCCTTCTCTAAGTTATGAATTCTCAAAAACCTACTCCTTCATTTCCTAATCTAGATTGGCATGTGCCAATCCCCTATTCACCACAAAACTCCATTACAAGCATTCATTGCATATTGTCAAGCCTTGCTAGCCTAGGAATAACTTGTAAAAATAGCTACTTGTCTTCTACAAACCACAAAATAACTATTGAAACTATATACAAATTATATTACTTGATTTCCAAGGACCATGGTGGTTTAACCATGGAAGCTCAAGCTATAGCCATATTGGTGGTGGACACATGTAAAAGTGGACAACAAGAACACAAAACCTAACTAATTTTCTAAACCTTGTAAAATGACTAATTAGAATCAAAATAAGTATGTACAAATTCAAAACATGTCCCAAAAATACTATTCCAATCAAAATTGTAGATCATTCAATCAAGTTCTTCAACTAATCATTCAAAACACTTTTACTATCTGTAGAATTTTTTTTCAAACTATGTTGTCTATACGATTGAATATCCAACCCTGGGCAATGAGTTGGACCATGTTCAAATAGAATACCTCCTCTATCCTTGAATTTTTTATAAACCATAACTACCCAAGAATTTCATTTTTCCAAACTCACCAAAAAGTTGCTTATCCAATTTTTGCAAAAAATGCAAAGTTGTCAATGCAACTTTTTGACAACTTTTGAAATTTTGCACATTAAGACCACAAACTTGGCTAGTTTTCTCCCAAAAATAAATAAAATTTAATTTTGAACACATTTATCCCATTTCTAAGCCTTTTTTCTACATTTTTACTTCTCTTGAGCAATTTCAAGACTATTAGGACCTAATTGACAAAACTTGACTCGCATTCCACATCTTACCTATTCAAACTTCCTACACTCACCTTGGGAATTTATTGATAGTCATTATTCCCTCAATGGTTGTTTGGACCCTCTACAAACCAAAACTTGGGTTAGGGCTTTACCTTACCCTATGTGCTCCTGCACCATTCTCCCCCCTACAAGAAAAAGCTTATGGTACAACTAGAGAGAGGAAGTCCTTATTGATGCCATTCTTCTTGAATTCTCTCTCAGTAATCCAAATTGCCTTAGATTTAGGTGTATCTAGCCACTTTACTAGATGCTCCTTATAAACCTTGTTTTTGGTACTCTTGTTTACCCTAGAATCCAATATCCTCTCCACTTGTGGTTGTTTTTTCTTAGGTACTTGGAGGTTTGAGATGTCATTGCGTAACTCTTCCTGATACTGTACTTCATTCATCTTAGAACCCTTATAAGGTATTAGATCTTTAACATTAAATATGAGAGAGACGTTCATATCCTTGGGTAAGTTTACCTTGTAGGCATTGGGTAAATACTTCTCAAATATCTTGCATGGCCCAATCCTCTTCATCTGCAACTTACTTGGAATGCCCTTTTGCAACCTAGCTTTGTTTAGATAAGCCATCACCAACTCTCCCACTTGAAACTACAACTCTCTTCTCCCCTCATCCTTTTTCTCCTTCAATTTAAGATTTTCCTCCATAAAGGTTTGCTTGACTTGATCATGTAGTTCTTTCATGGACTGTACAAAGTCATCGGTATGCCCACTCATGTTTGATTGGACTGGTAGGTCTCTTAGCTCCATTATGCCCCTTGGATGAGTCCCATACACTATTTCTAAAGGGCTTAACCCTATTGTTCTATTTTTACTATCATTGTAGGAAACTTCAGCTTGAGGGATGACTTGTTCCCAACCTTTCCCATACTCCTTGGTTAGACACCTTAATAGGTTGTTTAGGACCTAGTTGATGACCTCTATCTACCCATCTATTTGGGGATGGTAGGCTAGTTTTTTTCCAAGCCTCTTCCATAGGATCTTCCAAAAGTTCCCCATAAAATTGACATCTCTATTAGCCACTATGCTCCTTGGAAAACCATGTATCTAAACTACCCCCTTAAGGAATATATTGGTAATATTGCTTGCATCATGTGTTGTCTTGCATGGGATGAAATGAATCATCTTGCTAAAGGGTATGTGTAGGATCATGGTCAACCAAACTATGCTCTTAAGTGGCAATAAAAAATTAGAAAATCAAGGTTATGTCAACTTGACGTGCAATTTTCCACTTGTTAAATTAAATTATATCAAAAAGTTGAGAGAAAACAATCTCTAGAAAATTGAATCTAGTTTCAAAAATAGTAGGACTTATCTCAAAAAAATAAAAATTGATTGGCCAAAATTTTGAATTTTAATGCAATATTACAAAAATTTCAGAACAAAAATAAGAAGTAGACGTATGTCTAAGCACCTTAATCAAAATCAAATGATAATTTTTTTTAATAATATTCTAGATATAAGAAGTAGACTCATGCCTAGATGTGACACATATTTTTGGGTATTTTTATTCTAAATAAATAATAAATAATTAATTTTTAACTTTAATATTTTTGGAATAAAAAACTCTCGTGTCTAACCACCTTAACTAATTCAAAACTTTGCAAAATTCAAATTTTCCTTTTTTCCCTTATAGTAGAAGAAACATAGAATGTGATGCATCTTTTGGATTTAAAAAATGTTGAACTATTTGAAATTTATAGTTGTTTTTCAAGTAGTGTGTCAGTCAGCACTTTATACATAAATCCATTAGAAAATAAGTAATAATTACTTACTAAACTCATAATTTGACAAACCTTACATTTATGGAAGTATAAGAACATTCTTAAGAAACCCTTTTCATTTCATCAAATTTTGGTGAAAAAGAAGTTGTCAACTACATGTTTGAAGTAAAAATCACATAAAACCATCGTCAGCCAATGGATTCAAAGTTGTAGAGCATTGGATTGGATGGATTCAAAGGGTATTTGTAGGATCATGGATTTTTCATATCCCCACTTCTTGGCACACCATGATCCTGCACATACCCTAAACCTATGCACCACCACAAACACACTATCTAACCTTGTCCTAGTCCTTAGAAAACCTACTATGAAGTCCATACTGATGCATTCCCAAGGCTTATTTAGAATGGGTAGAGGTTGGTAGAGTCCTGCATTTGATGAAGTGCCTTTTTCCTTCTAACATATGCTACACAGCTCCACATACCTACTTACATCCCTTTGAATTTTGGGCCAATAATAGAACCTCTCCACAAGATCTAAGGTCTTTTTAAGAACAAAGTTCCCACTCATTCTCACATTGTGCTTCTCTTGTATGAGATTTTCCCTCATAGATCCCTTTGGGATGCACAATTGTTGACCTTTGAACAATAACCCATTCTGCAAGGTCTATTTAGTTAAATCACTATGAAAATGATTAGAAAAATCAATACATACCTTGTAAGCCTCTAATAAATTAGTGTCCTCCTCATATAGATCTTTGAATCCATCCAATCCAATGCTCTACAACTTGACTTCTTGCACTGTCAGCAATAGCCTACTCAAAGCATCTTCCACTTTTTTGTATGTCCCCTTTTTGTGCTTGATTGTGAAAGTGTAGGATTAAAAGAATTCTATCCATTTGATGTGTGTTAGACTTGGCTTTTCCTGTGAATTGATGAAGCCTAGTGCTTGGTTATCTGTGAAGACCACAAACACCTTAGGAAATCGGTAATGCCTCCACTTCTTGAGGGCCTGGAAAAGTGCATAAAGCTCTAGATCATATGTTGAATACCTTGTCATGGCTTTATTAAGCCTCTCACTAAAAAATTCTATTGGTCTTCCCTCTTGGCTCAAAACTACCACAATTTCTTTATTGCTAGCATCACACTCTACCACAAATAACTTCCCAAAACTATGCAAAACCAGTATTGGTTGTGTTGCCACTTCTTTCTTCAACCTCTCAAAACTTGCATCTATTGCCTTAGTCCACATGAAATGTGTCTTCATGCCTCCTTTTATGGTGGCATTCATTTTTGCACAAATTTTATTAAAGCTTCTCACAAAATTCCTATAAAATTGTGATAGAACATGAAAAAACTTGACCTTAGTAGCAGATCTAGGAGTTCGCTAAGTCAAAATAGCCTCTACCTTATCCTTTTCCATTTTAAGACTTCCTTTGGAGGCTGCAAAACCTAAATACATTAATTCCTCCTTCATGAACTCAATCTTTTCAAGGTTCACTATCAACTTTTCCTCTTGAAGTTTCCTCAACACCATTTCTAAGTGTTTCAGATGCTCCTTCTTTGTCTTGCTAAAGATGAGGATGACATCTAGGTATACAACAACAAATATTCCTATGTAGTCTTTTAATATCTCATTCATGACTCTCATGAAGGTACTTGGTGCATTGGTAAGACTAAATGGAATTACCAACCACTCATAGAGACCCTTAGTAGTCTTAAATGTAGACTTCCACTCATCACCTTCTTTCTTCCTAATCTAATAATAGCCACTCTTGAGATCAATTTCAAAAAAGTACCTAGCCCCACCTAGACAGTCCATTAAATCCTCTATTCTAGGAATTGGAAATCTATTCTAATTATGATTCTATTGATTTCCCTAGAATCAGTGCACATTCTCCACATACCTCCCTTTTTGGGTGCTAGGACCATTGGTACTACACATGGACTAATGCCCTTCATAATTAGCCCCTGATCATGTAACTCTTGGACTTGTCTTGAAATTTCTTTATTCTTCTCTAGATTTATCTTATATGCAACTTTTTTTGGCAATGATGCTCCTGGTATGAAGTCAATTTGATGACTTATGGGTCTACTTGGAGGTAATATTGGTGGTGCTCCATTACAAGTTATATCCTTAAACTATTCTAATAAATTTTGTACTTCTGTAGGTATAGGTGTTGATGAAGATGACTTATCCTCCTTGGGCTTTACCATGAGGGAATATTCTAATCCTTCACCTTCCTTCAAATCCTTGAGGAACTCTTTCCCACTCATCAGCAATTTCTTGGCAGTAGTCTCCCCAACTTTGACTTCTTCCACTATTGACTATATCTTATAGGTGACTTCGTCCTTCTTGAAGGAATACTTGTTTCCCTTGCCATGATGCACTACCCCCCTGACATATTGCCAAGGCATTCCTAACAGTATATGACAATCATCCATGAGCACATCACATAGGATCGTGTCTTGATACTTACCAATGGTGATGTCTAACCATACTTGTTCATTCACTAGGATATTTTTCCCCTTGTTCAACCAAGTCACCCTATAATAACACACATGTCAGATCTTTACTATTCCAATATTTTGTACTACTTCCTCTAATAGCACACTTTCAATAGACCCTAAGTCTATTATTACTTTCCATACCTTTCACAGTATCCTACAAGTAGTTATGAATAGTGCCCTTCTCTTCTTGGGTTCATCATTTACTAGTTCCTTAACCAAGACTCTCCTTAACATGAGGTTTTCACCCTTCTCTATGTCAAGGTCCACTTGACCTACCTTTTGATTATTTTCCTCTTGGATATATGTGAACTTCTTCTCTCCATAGGATGTCGATGTCTTCTTTGGACAACTATATGCAGGGTGCCCCAACTTGCCACAATTATAACACTTCATATTTCTAAAGTACGAGCCTCTATTTTTGTTCCCATATCTACCTCTACCACAATTTCTAGATCCTTTTCTTCTACTAGAGCCTCTCCTTTGATTAGTTTCACTGGCCTGCTCATTCCAATTGGAATCCCCATAACTTCTTTCCTCATTGGTTCTGCCATTAGAACCTCCTCTTGAGCCACCTTTTAAGACCTTTCCTCTGCCCCTATTTTTGGAACTTGAGTCCCCTTTTTTCTCAATTATCTTCCACTTTTATAGCCATCTAAAAACAACTCTACAATTTAGTGAGACTAAACAAACTCAACTCATCCTAGATAACCCATTTAAATCCATTTACATACCTAGCCACCTTGATGGTTTCTGCCTCCTATACCCTTGACCTTAGAGCCAATTTTTGAAACTCCTTAGTATAGGTAACCACATCAAGATCCTTCTACTTGAGATTTTGCCTCTACTTGTGAATCTAAATCTCATGGTCTTCTAGAAAATAGGTTTCTTTTATCTTTTCCACACTAGCCTTCCAATTAGCTATAGGTTTCTTCCTTTCAATATCTCTTTCCTCTTGCACAAACTTCCACCATGTCAATTCTTGACCTTTCAATCTAGATTTTGCAAATCTCATCTTTTGGGCCTTTGTTTTCCCCTCATACTCAAAATAGTTCTCAATAATTTCAATCCATTCTAGGACCACCTTTGCATCCATCTTTCCATGAAATGGAGATACATTTTCTAGGCTCTTTACTCCAAAGGCTTTTAGTTCCTTGTGGAATGGTTCTTGTTCACCAAGTGGAGGATCAGGTTCAAGTATCTCATCCTCCAAACTCACCTTGTCTTTATGCTTGCTAAAGTCTTCATCTTCCTTTTCTTAGGTTGCATCTTCTATCTTCTTTAACTTTTCTTTCATCTCCTCTATGGCCTCATCAAGAAGCCTCATCTCCTCTTCCATGAGCTTCTTTTTTTCATTTACCTCCTTTTCAACTCTGCATTGGTAACTATTTTTGAAAATCCACTTGATTCTGTAGAATACATCATACCACCACAAGCCTCTATGTTATGGCTTTGATACCACTTTGACGGGGAGCTTCTTCACTTTAGAGATTTATTTTTCCTTCCAATGATACTCCTAGCCTACTTAGGGTTAACCTCAACTTAGAAGACTCCTTCCCAATCTCCTTTCACCAAGAAACTCACCCATAATTTCAAGCATCCATCCTCTACCTTCAATTCATGTCAACTTTGCATTACCTAACCTAGAATTCCAAAACTCCACCAAGTGCACCTAAAAGGAAAAAATCAAGTTTGAACCATAATTTTGAGGTTTTTGACAAATTTCTTATCATTCTACATGATCATTCTTTCAAGTTTCACATGCATACATCTCCAAATTTCCTAGTTTTCCCTTGTAGCCCTAAGAGTCCCTATTAGCCCTCCTAGAAAAAAGGGACGAGAAATAATTAACAAAAGCACTTAACAAGGCCACTTGGTGTCTTCAAGAATTTTCTTCCTACTATCCTAGACTTGAATATTTTTTAGGTCTTAGGCTCCTGGGATGACTGTGCTGTACAACTTTAGAAAACCCTCATTTTAAGGGTTTCTAACAAAATGATATTAAATCCTTCTCCCACGATTTTAGATTCCACTTCCAACCTCCTCCTATGAGTTATGAACCCTCAACAAGCTACTCCTTCATTTCCTAATCTAGACTGGTATGTGCCAATCATCTGTTCACCACAAAACTCCATTACAAGCATTCATTGCACCTTGCCAAGCCTTACTTGCTTGTGTAGGGCTCACTTGTGAAAACATCTACTTGTCTTCCACAAACCCCAAAATCCAAATATAAACTATATAGAAAGGCTATTTCTTGATTTCCAAGAGCCATGGTGTTTTGATGATGGAAGCTCAAGCTATAGCCATTTTGGTGCTGGAAACACAAAAGTGGACATCAAGAACACAAAAACTAAGAAAGTTTCTAAACCTTGTAAAATAAATGCTTGGAATCAAAATAACTATGTATAGATTCAAAAAATGACCCAATGCCACTATTCCAATCAAAACAATAGATTATTCAATAAAGCTTCTTCAACTAATCACTCAAAACACGTTTACTATCTACAAAATTCTTTAAACTTTAGTGTCCATACAATTTAATATCCAACCCTTGGCAATGAGTTGGAACATGTTTAAATAGACTCTCTTCTCCATCCTAGCCTTTGGTGGAAACCATAACTACCCAAGAAGTTCATTCTTCCAAACTGACCAAAAAGTTGCTTATGCAATTTTGCTAAAATTGCAAAGTTGTCAATGCAAATTTTTGACAACTTTTGCAAGTTTGCACATTAAGACCTCAAACTTGGCCAGTTTGTTACCAAACCTTAGGAAATAAACTTAAAACACCTAAAGGTCACTTTTTAACACATTTAGCCCATTTCGAATCCTTTTTCCCACATTTTTTCATCTTGCACAATTTCAAGGCAAAACTTGACTATCAGAACCTAATTGACAAAACTTGACTCACATTCCAGATCTTACCTATTCAAACTTCCTAAACTCACCTTGGGACTTTATTGCTAGTCCTTATTCCCTCAATGGTTGGTTAGACCATCTACAAACCAAAACTTGGGTTAGGTCTTTACCTTAACCTAGGTGCTCTTACACTAAACTTCCTCCCTCTATTGAATACACTTGCACACTCAAAATCAATATTCTTTGATACCATTAATTAAAATAAATCACTCCCTCATGGACTATGTCCAATTCTAAATCCACAACGATTCTGGTAAACTCATGGACAACCATACAAGTTTTTACAAAAAAAAATATTTTTTATTTATAGAAACATTTAAATCCATACATGAAAATACAAACTCCCTATTCGATTACATAGGTTGGTAGAAAAGAAACTTGATATCTTCAATAGTTTTAAATATTAGAACCTAGATAGGACACATATACATGAATAATAAATTTAAGTTTTAAATTTTTTTAAATAATACTTTCTCTATTTTTCTTTAGAAATGATTCTTCCATTATCCACCACTTTAAGTAGACATTATTTTATGCAAAATTTATCCACTCTTATAGAATCAATTTCTTTATACAATTTACCCTCCTTTTTCTCTTCCCAATAAATGTTATCCTTTGCATACTCCATGGTTTCTTTAACATATTCATCCTAGGCTCATCCCTAGCTCCTTCCTCCAATTATATATAGCCCATTCTTTATTTTCCTTTATAAATTCGAATCCCATGATGTTATAATAACCTTCCACATGTTCACATGCCAGCCTAATGAAAAAAATTCTGAATTGTAGATTTAAAATTGAGATGCTTATCATCCTATTGGGCACTTCTAAAATAATATAAAATGCACCAATACACCCTCCTCCATTATTTCCAAAGTCCTCTATGAATTTTCAAAAATTAGGGAGAGTCCATTCACTGTCTATTCCAATCGTGCATGACGTATTTAGTTTTCACACGGTATCAGTAAAACATATATACTCTACAACTGTTCGTATGCCAATGCTAATGTAGCTAAGATAAATATACTTTATAAAATTACATACATTTTATCTGCATATTTTGTCAATGCATCCAATCTCTTAGAAGTGTTTTAGTATGGAGAAAATATTTTATATTATTTAATTTTTATTTCTTTAAAATATGAGCACATCATTTAACTTGATTTATATGGTGTAAACGTCATTAATCATTTATTATCATTAAACTTCAATTAATATTCAGAATTATAAAATTCTTTAAATTTTAATAAAAAACTAAATTACTTAACTTGATCTAATTAAAGATTAGACTCGAGAGATTTAATTTTGTTACAATGGGAAATTCACCTTTTCACAAAATGTTTTGCAATTAAGAATGTATCCATGTTAATATAAATACCAAATATAATATAATTTTAATCTCTATTAAAAAATTAAAAAATAAAAAAAATAACCCAAATAGAATGCCATTTCCTCGGAAATGAAGTCTTTATTAATGTTAAGTATGAAAGAATAGAATACAATAATATGCTATTAAATCCTTTCTATGGCCATTGACTCCAAACTAGTTAATATTGAAGGGTGCATGGGGGTGGGATTACAGCTCCAGTGCCAACTTTAGTCACTTGTGCGTTCTTACACAAAAATTGTGCTACTTCTTTCCCACCACTGTAGTTCAAGTTTATAGAATCTACATTGATTCCTTGACAAGGAACACTTTGGCTGCATTCAAAAGCAACTACAACATTTGTAGCCGATGTTCTAGTTCTGTTCTTGTATAACACATTACTGATCTTCAAACCAGAATTTCCTTATAAATATGCAATAACAGCATATATAATTAAATCACTTCCATGTCATTAAATACAAATATTAAAACTTATGTTTATAGTAGACATCATATAATATATATACTTGTCTAAGAATTCCATCTAGACAATAATATTGGTCAATTATGATGGGATTTTGTACGTTGTCCATTTTTACATTTTGGAATGTTATGTTAGTTGCAAAACCATTGCCTCCCTGTCAGGTTTTGATCCTTACTCCATTTTGTGTGTTATTGAAAGAAACCGCACTTGCTGTTATATTCTTTACACCAACAAATGAGTTATCTTCACCAAGGCTTCCAGTGCTTCATTACCAACAACACAAACCCAAAATTCTCTTCAGCACCCAACATCATTTTTGACATATCAAATTTATGAAAACGTTCTTATAATTATAAATCCTACTTATTATCACCTGATTCCATGACCTAGTTGTGAAAAATTTAACTATTGCAATCATTGATTATTAATCTCCTATCATAAACAATTATTAAACTGCTAAAAATAAATTCCCAGCTAATATCAAAAAATAACACAACTGCAAGTTCACTTATAAAATATGGAAAAAAAATGCGCAACACAATGAACACAATATTTTCGGACAAATTGTCCCTGGAAATACCCCTAAGGGAAAACTAGTTCTATAGATGAGAAATTATATTAAACTTCAGCAAATCAAGAGATACAAAATTCCTTGCCTCTCACTGGCAGAACTTCAACAACCTCCTAATTTCTCTTGCTGATATTCCTCACTGCTATTCCCACGCTACATTGTGCCCTTCCTAACACTGCAAGACTGTTTGCTAATACTGCAAATGTTTCTCCAAACTTCATGTTCTCCAAATGCCCCCCTGACCTCCTTTTATACTACTCCTGTTGGTAAACCAACGACTGAGATTAAAACAACTTAACAACCCTAACCAAGTTGGTTTCTAGTTATTTCCAAAAGTGGTCAATTATTTAACAAATATTTGTTTTTAATCTAACCAATTAGTTAGCAAAAAAATTACTTGCTAAATAATAGCAAATGGACAAACAGTTGTCCAAAGCTAACAAATCTAACACTCCGTCTTAGCGAGGAAGCTATTCTGAAGGACACCTAACTTATCTCTAAAGAAGATAAATTTTGCCTTCCTCAATGCTTTAGTCAGAATTTCTACTACCTGCTCCTCTGTAGGTATGTATTGTAGCTAAACAAATCCCCTTGGTACACAGTCTCTAATGAAGTGATATCGGATATCTATATGTTTAGACCTATCATGAAACATTGGATTCTCAGACAACTTGATGCAACTCTAATTATCACAATGTATCACAGTAGTCTCAATCTTCTGATGAAACAAAGCTACTAACAACTTCCAAAGCCATATAGCTTCACATGTTGCCATGCTAGTTACTATGTATTTTGCTTCTGCTGAACTTAGAGCCACAGGCTTTTGCTTCCTGCTGAACCAAGAAACAACTCTTGATCCCAAGTTGAAACAACACCTTGAAGTGCTCCTTTTGTCTATTGTACTTCCTGCCCAATCTGCGTTAGTATAGCCCATCAACCTAATACCTTCACCTTGAACATATTTGATCCCATACTTGACTGTACCATGCAAGTAACGTAGCACATGCTTAGCCACTATCCAATGCATTCTCTTTGGTTCAACCATGAACTGACTAAGAGAGTTAACTGCAAATGCTATATCTGGCCTAGTGTTGACCAAATACATAAGCGAACCAATCAACTATCTATATAGAGTGGGATCTACATCCTTCTCCTTAGATGTATCTACTTTCCTCCAATTCATAATCATGGGTGTAGACATGGCTTTGCAATCCTCCATCTCGAATTTCTTCAAGATTTCAATGCAATATTTCCCTTGACCAAGGAAAATCTCCCCATCTGTCTGCCACACTTCCATGCTTAGAAAGTAGTGCATAAGTCCTAAATCCTTCATCTTGAACTCTTCTGCAAGGTTCCTCTTTCAATCCACTATGAGTCCTAGTGAACCTATAAGAAATAGGTCGTCCACATAAAGAATAAGAATGAGAATCTCACCCCCAACCACCAAGTAGTAGAGGTTAGCATCTGCTTCACTCTTCAGAAAGCTCATTTTTTGCAAATATGTATCAATGCGCTCATACCATGCTTTAAGAGCCTACTTGAGTCCATGCAATGCTTTCTTCAATCTACACACATGGGTCTCTTTGTTATGTGCTACAAACCCTTTTGGTTGTTCTATGTATACCTCCTCCTTCAACTCACCATTAAGGAATGTTGTCTTGACATCCATTTGATGGATTTTCCATCCCATCTATGTTTCAAGTGAGATTATAGCTCATATAGAAGTATAATTAGCAACTGCAGCAAATGTCACCTCATAGTATATTCCCTCCTTCTGAGAGAACTCCTTTGCCACAAACCTCACCTTGTATTTCTAGATGCTTCCATCTGCACCGTGCTTTATCTTATAGATCCAGCGTGATCCAACTATAGCCCTATCTGTTGGTCTAGGTACTACGCCCCACACATCATTTTGCATTATTGAAGAATATTCCTCAACCATAGCATCTTACCATACTTGATGTTCTGCAACTTCCTGATAGCTAGAAGGCTCACTATCTACCAACTGACTCACTAATGCCACATAGTCATTGAACTTGGCTGGTTGTCTTCGCTATCTAGTACTCTTCCTAGGAGCTCCCACAAACTCTTGTATCCCTTTGTGTATCTAGAACCTCATGGTTCCTGCTGCCAATTGTAGAGGGTGAAATGTCAACCTCTAAGTCTTCTAGATGCATTTCTTGTTGCACCTATTGCTCCAAACTCTATAAATATTCACTAACTGAGTCTACACTCATACTGGTAACTGTACTTGAGCTTTGCTACTCTTGACTTGGTCTTGGAGCTTCTGTTGGCTGCGCACTCTGATCATCTTCTAGTAAATCTCAGGATCTCCTGAATGCCTTGTCCTCCATGAACTTGACATCCCATGTGACAATAATTCTTTTAGTCCCCTGAATGAAAATCCTATATGCCTTTGAAGTCTCATTGTACCCAATAGAGTACCCCCTCTCTACAGTCTAATCTAACTTTGTATGTGTATCTCCAGGAATATGGCAATATGCAAAACTCTCGAATATCTTGAAGTGACTAACATCTGGTTTCTTCACTGTGAAAGCCTCCTCTAATGTCATCTTCCCTAGCACCTTGTGTGGAACTCTATTCTGGATGTAGACTGCTATATTACACGCCTCTTCCCATAAGTAACGAGACATGTCCTAGTCATGTAAGATAGCTCTTGTTGCCTCTGATATAGAACTATTCTTCCTCTCAATAACTCCATTCTGCTATAGATTGTAAGGAATAGTCCATTCTCTCTTCATTCCTTCTCTGGTATAGAACTCCTAGAAGTCATTTCCTTTGTACTTGCCTCCATTATCTGACCGAAGAACCTTTATCTTCTTTCTTGTCAAGTTCTCCACAAGAGCCTTGAACTCTTGGAATTGACTGAAAACCTCATCCTTAGTCTTCAAGAAGTATACCCAAGTCTTTCTAGAAAAATCATCAATAAAAGTAACATAGTACTCATATCCTCTGAGAGATTTCATTGACATCGGTCCACAAACATCTGAATGTACTAGATCAAGAACACCCTTAGATCTGGTGTCACTCCTTGGAAAAGATGCTTTCACAAACTTCCCTAACACACATCCCTTACATACATCGTCATGCTCTGTGCTCACCTCTGGAACACCTGTCACCATCTCACGAAGCAATCTAAGTGCTCCATGATGAATATGGCCTATCCTCCTATGCCATAGCTCTCCAAGATCTCTAGGATTGATGTTGCTCATAAGTGCCTTAGGAGTATCAAACTGCAATCTATAAAGGCCACCACTCCTAACTCCAATAGTTATGGGTGATTTTCAATCCTTGTGCTTAATCGACACATTTGTCCCACTAAAGAGTACATTATACCCCCTATCCTGAAGAACAGATACAGAAATCAAATTCATACCTAAGCTTGGCACATATAACACATCATGAAGTGGGATTATCTTTCCATTCTCCCTCTAAAACTAAACAATCCCTTTCCCAATAGGGTTGAGTTTGGACAAGTTTCCCATAGAAATTTGGATGTTGGTGTCCTCCTCCTTGTAACTAGAGAAGTACTCTCTAACTCTTATCATATGAAATGACGCCCCACTATCTATATACCAAACACACTGTGAGGTTGAGCTAACCATACAAGATATGAGTGCAAACTCATCTTCCATTCTACTGGAGAGTTCTTTCGCACTTGCTGACGCTGCCACCTCCTTCTTACCCTTCTTCCTCTCTGGGCAATCACTGACATAGTGGCCAAACTCATGACATCCAAAGCACTTGACCTTAGAAAGGTCCTTCTTCTTCTTTTCTTTTTGTGAATTTGATCCTTTGCTAGATCCCTTCTTTGCTTTCTCTTTACCCGCTAGGGCAATGTTCTCTTGTTCCACCTCATTTTTCTAAGTCTTGCTAGCCCCATTGACAAGACTTAGTCTAAACTCCTCTTGAGTGAAATCAGTCCATAGTCGATCCCAACTTGGTAAAGTATCTCGTCCACTGACAAATTGAACAAAGACACTCTATTGTTTAGTAAACCCATTTAGAGCTATTCTCACTAGCTCGTTATCACTAGGGCTATCTCCAATAGTTGCTAACTCATCCTTGACAAGTCTGAGCTTGGTAAGGTAACTTGTGACATCTTCTCCCTGATTCATTCAGGTATTCTTTAGCTTCTCTCTAAGAATCAACTTCCTATTGGTGGTAGCATTCTGGTATAGATTCAAAATGGCATCCCACATCTTCTTCGCCGTATCTAGCTCTGCGATATGTGGAACAATATGATCCTTGACACCATCAAGGATAATCCTCCTCAATTTTTCATTGTCCTTCCTATATGTTGCAAGCTATGTTGCATCTGTTGGTATAGGTACAACACTGGTAGCATAATCCTTGATACCATTCTCTTCCAACAATAAAGAAATTTTGGCCTTCCAGACACCAAAATTTGAGGTACCATTCAATCTATCCTAATCTCTCAAACCAGCTGAAGTCATCTCAAGGTTTTAAAGCAATAATAAATTTAAAGAGATCAAAATTTCTTTCCTAGGGAAAAACTCTTCTACACTTAACAATGCTCTAATACCATGTGAAAAATTTAACTATTGTAATCACTGATTATTAATCTCCTATCATAAACGATTATTAAACTCTTGAAAACAAATTCCCAACTAATATCAATAAATAACACAACTGCAACATCACTTATAAAAGACAAAAAGAAATGTGCAACACAATGAACACAATATTTTCAGACAAATTGTCCCTGGAAAAACCCCTAAGGGAAAACCAGTTCTACATATGAGAAATTATATTAAACTTCAGCAAATCAAGAGATACAAAATTCCTTACGTCTCACAAGTAGAACTCCGACAACCTCCTAATTTCTCCCATTGATATTCCCCACTGCTATTCCTAGGCTAACACTGCGCTCTTGTTAACACTGCAAGACTGTTTACTAATACTGCAAATGTTTCTCCAAACTTTATGTTTTCCAAATGCTCCCCCTGACCTCCTTTTATACTACTCCTATTGGTAAACCAACGGCTGAGATTGATTTACAATCGACGGTTGAGATTAAAACAACTTAACAACCCTAAACAAGTCGGTTTCTAGTTGTTTCCAAAAGTGGTCAATTAATTAACAAATATTTGTTTTTAATCTAATCAATTAGTTAGCAAAATAATTACTTGCTAAATAATAGCAAATGGACAAACAACTGTCCAAAGCTAACAAAACTAACACTGGTCCACATGTAACTCCTTCAATGGCAACATTGTTGGATCCTGGCCCAATAGAAATAAAGTATTCTCCTAAAAACAAATACATAATTAGGAGTCTCTTCAAAAAATAAATATTTGATTAAAACCAATTTCATTCATCAACAATAATCCACCATAAAGAAATGTCCATCAGTGCATGAGTTGAAAAAAGATGCCTGTTCCTACATTGATATTTCTAATAATAACATTGGAAGACTGTCCCATATGAATTCCATCAGTATTGGGACTGTCACCCAGAGCCTCAATAGTCACACCATCCACCAAAACATTATTGCAGGTATCAAAGTTTAGATGAAACTGCTTGCTGTTGATCAAAGTGATCTTTCTTACTATGGTATTCGTGGTTCCTGTAAATCTCAATGTCTGATCACAAAACCAAGTAGATTTATTAGATATTATAAAGTTTAATAACTAAATTGGTTACAAATAAGGTGGTGTATATTTGATAATCAATCAGTAGTACAGAAGAGGTAAAAATAGTACCGTGGGTCCATTATGATTTGTCTTCTGCTCATGTAAAATATATAAAATCTCAATTAGCTATAGATAATGACATATTAAAGATGGATTCTAAAAGCTATGACATAATGAAGTGTAGGATTCAAACAACAGCAGCAACACAATAAAAAAAAATGATAATATTCAAAACAAGGAAGGCTCTATTTTACTGCAGAGAAAAAAACTGATATATTATTCCAACTACAAATTGCTATTCAGCCAATACATTTATTCAAAAAAAAAATTGTTAAAACTAATCCCTAACACATAGATCAAAATATAGATTAGGAGTTCTGACAGTAGTTTTAGCATTATTCCATGCCTATGATTAAGGATGGGAGAAGAAGTAACTAAGACTAAACTAAAATGCATTCAAAAATATCATCTAATGCATGCCATATGTACAGCATGCTTTTTGTTTAAACTACTCCTAAACTGAAGTATTCTAAAAATTATTCATAGAATGGTGGAAATGGAGTGGTGGAGCTAGAGTTTGAAGTGAAGATCTCAGCATCAATCTTCATACTCCCCCTTAATGCTGAGAGGACTCACAATCTGATCTCTGAGTATCAAAAATTGATCTTTTGTAACTGCCTTTGTGAAGATGTCTGCAATTTGCTCCTTTGTGCTGATGTACTTTAACTCAACCACTTTATTTTGTACCAAATCTCTGATAAAATGTTGTTTAAGATCAAAGTGTTTGGTCCTGCTATGATGAACCGGATTCTTGGCCAATTTAATGGCACTTATGTTGTCACAAAAAATCACAGTAGGCTAAACCTGTATCTCTCCAATTTCTTCAAGAAGCTTTCTAAGCCATAAAACTTGTGTGCCAGCTGAAGTGACCTCAACATATTCCGCTTCTGTAGAAGAGAGAGCAACCATACTTTTCTTCTTTGAACTCCATGTAATTAAATTGGAACCCAAAGAAAAACAATTACCAGATGTAGATTTTCGGTCATCCAAACAACATCCCCAATCTGAATCACTAAAGCCAACAAGCTCAAACTTATTTGAAGAATAGTGAATGCCAAAATCTACCGTGCTTTTCACATACCTCAAAATTCTCTTGGCTGCCTTCATATGTTCCTCTGATGGATTTTCCATATACTTTGAAACCAATGAAATTGAATAAGCAATATCAGGCCTTGTGTGAATTAAAAACATCAAACTCCCCACAATGCTCCTGTATAATGTCTCATCAACAATTTTAGCACCATCATCTCTACATAATGTAACTCCATGAGAAATTGGAGTGGAAAGATGTTTACAATCAGCCATATCAAATTTTTTCAACATATTTTTTGCATACTTTTCTTAACAAATAAAAATTTCATCTTTACCTTGATAAACCTCCATGCCAAGAAAGTACTTCATGAGACCTAAATCTTTCATCTCAAACTCATTTATCATAGCAACTTTAAATTCATCTTTCATCTTTGAACTACTACCCATATATAACAAATCATCAACATACAAACTCACAATGAGAATACCATTACCTTCTTGTTTGTAGTAAAGGGTAGGTTCACTCTTACTTCTTTGAAAGCCATTCTGCTGAAAATATCCATCAATTCTTGCATACCATGCACGTGGTGCTTGCTTGAGGCCATACAAAGCCTTCTTCAACTTGTAGACATAATCTTCTTTGCCTTGAATCTCAAAACCTTGTGGTTGTCCCACATATACCTCTTCTTCTAAGTACCCATTCAAAAAAGCACTTTTCACATCCATGTGATGAATACTCCATTCCTTTTGAGCAGCAAGAGAGATTAGCATCCTAATAGTTTCTTGTCTTGCTACTGGTGCAAAAGTTTCTTCATAATCAATGCCATACCTTTGAGTGACACCTTTAGCAACCAATCTTGCCTTATGTCTTTCAACACTCCCATCACTATTATACTTGGTCTTATAGACCCATTTTGTGCCAATCTTCTTCTTCTTATGTGGAAGATCTACAAGCTCCCATGTTTCATTCCTATCAATGGAATCCATCTCTTCATTCATTGCTTGCATCCAAACCTCATTAGCACATGCATCTTCAAAACATGATGGCTCAAAATCAGCTTTAGCAAGTAATGCAAAATTTACTGTCTCACCTATTGGATCTTCTTCATGTGCTTGATTTTGACACCTCTCATAAATATCACTCAATCTTCATACCTTCCTTGGAGGACTAGAGGATGGACTTGCTCTTGGTATTGGTGAGGGGTTTCTTGGTGGGCTTGGTGATCTTGAAATAGAACCATTAGCTGGCTGCTCATTATCATTATCAGCAATATCATCATCATCCAAAACTGATTTTGGCTTTCCAACATGTTGTTTTTGATGACCATAAACTCCCCTTCATCAAAAATCATATCTCTTGAAACAACAATCTTATTAGTAATAGGATTGAATAATCTATAAGCTTTGCTTTCTTCACTATAGCTCACAAAAATACATGATTCACTTTTAGCATATAGCTTTTGCCTATTTTGATTAGGGATGTGAACATAAGCCAAACAACCAAAATTTTTAAAATGATTTACATTAGGCTTTTTCTCATACCATGCTTCATATGGAGTCATCTTGTGGAGGGCACTTGTAGGACTCCTGTTGAGAATATATACGGCTATAGCAACTGAATCAGCCCAATAAGAATTGTTCAAACCCTTGGTTTGTAACATGCTCCTTGCCATTTCTACCACTGTATGATTCTTCCTTTCAGCCACTCCATTCTATTGGGGTGTGTATGTAGTTGTGAGTTATCTTTTGATGCCATTCATCTCACAAAAATTTTGAAAATTGTTTGAGCAAAATTCTCCTCCTCGATCTGTTCTCAAACATCTTATTGTGTTCCCTTTCTCATTCTCTACATGAGCTTTAAACTTCTTGAATGTATCAAAGGCTTCATCTTTAGTCTTCAAAAATTATACCCAACACATGCATGAGTAATCATCAATAAAAGTAATGAAATATGACGACTTACCCAAACTTTGTGTTTGCATTGGACCACAAATATCTAAATGAATAAGTTGAAGTGGGTATTGGGCCCGCCATGCATTGCCTTTTGGAAATGATTTCCTTGAATGTTTCCCTTTTGCACACCCTTCACAAATATGTTTATGCTCTTCAACCTTAGGCAATCCAAGAACTAATGCATTTGATGTTAGATTCTTCAAACTATTGAAATTTAAATGGCCATACCTGAGATGCCACAACCAACTTTTATCCTCATAAGCCATATTGACAAGCTGATTATCATTTTGACCAAACTTCAAAGGAAACATCCTATTCTTTTTCATAGGAACAACTGTAATCACTTTTTTTTTTATTCTTATCATAGATAGTACAGTGCATGTTCTCAAATACCACTCTATAATTCTTCTCACATAGTTTCCCAACACTCAATAAATTATGCTTTAACTTGGGAGTATAATAAATATCTTGAACACTTTTCATACCTTCCTTTGTATGAACATCCATGGCTCCTTTGGCCGCAATATCCACAGTATTGTTATTACCAAGGGTAATATTGGATCTGTAACTATCATCAACCTTTGAAAATATTTCTCTGTTGCCAGACATATGGTTAGAGCATCCAGAATCCAAATACCAAACATCATTCATAGTACTTTCACCTTTCCCATAACACAAAAATAAATTACCCGAGGAAGGATCCTCATCTTGTTGGGCATAATTTGCACTATTGTTACCTGATTTCAGTCTACACTCTCTCTCAAAATGTCCATACTTATTGCAATGATAGCATTGGATGTTCCTTTTATCAAATCTGCCTCTACCTCTTCCTCCTTGAGCACCTCCTCTTCCTCTAGATCCTCTTGAAAAATTCTGATTTTGGCCCCTTCCCGAGCCTTTATTGTTGTTACTACTGCTGCTAGCACCATCGTTCTTTGAAATTTGCAATCGGGAAGCAAAAGCCTTCTCATTAACACTGATAGATGTGTCCCTTATTCTATCCTCATGTGATATAAGAGATC
Organism: Cupressus sempervirens; assembly: GCA_028749045.1. NCBI lineage: Eukaryota > Viridiplantae > Streptophyta > Pinopsida > Cupressales > Cupressaceae > Cupressus > Cupressus sempervirens. The sequence goes on along the minus strand of CM053792.1, from coordinate 968,132,130 downwards.
CAACCAATTCATCATACTCCATGGTAGCTAAATTTTTGCTTTCTTCTATGGCAATTACTACAATATTCCATCTTGGGGTTAGAGATCTCAATACCTTTTGTATTATTTGCTCTTGAGCAATAGATTCACCCAAAGTGGCCATTTTATGAGTCACATCTTTCACTCTCACACAGAAATCTCCCACACTCTCTGTCTCCTTCATCTTCAAGTTCTCATATTCTCTTTTCAAGGTTTGTAGCTTCACAACTTTGATTTGATCATTGCCATGGTAAGCATCTTTTAGAGTCTTCCAGGCCTCTTTTGTTGTCTGTGCATCAGCAATTCGAGGAAACAAGCTCTTATCAAGAGCCATCTGAATGTGAAACAATGCCATTGCATTCTTCTTCTCAGCTGGAGAGTATTCCAATCTGCAGGCTCTTCATATCCAGATTCAACGATCTCTCAAAAATCTTTCCCAATCAAAAAATTCTTCATCTTGATTGACCAATATTGGTAATCAACTCCATCAAACTCTGAAATTTGCAAATTGTTTGCCATGCTGCTGTCTTCCAAACACCTTCCGCTCTGATACCAAATGTAGGATTCAAACAACAGCGGCAACACAATAAAAAAAAATGATAATATTCAAAACAAGGCAGGCTCTGTTTTACTGCAGAGAAAAAAACTGATATATTATTCCAACTACAAATTGCTATTCAGCCAATACATTTATTCAAAAAAAAAAATTGTTAAAACCAATCCCTAAGACATAGATCAAAATATAAATTAGGAGTTCTGACAGTAGTTTTAGCATTATTCCATGCCTATGATTAAGGATGGGAGAAGAAGTAACTAAGACTAAACTAAAATGCATTCAAAAATATCATCTAATGCATGCCATATGTACAGCATGCTTCTTGTTTAAACTACTCCTAAACTGAAGTATTCTAGAAATTATTCATAGAAGGGTGGAAATGGAGCGGTGGAGCTGGAGTTTGAAGTGAAGATCTCAGCATCAATCTTCATAAAGATCAATATTAGAAGCTATGACAACGCAAAAACACTTGCGTGACTAAAATGACACATAAAATGGTTAGTTTTCTAAAGTGGGCGATATATTTGGGTTGCCATTCTTATATCATTACACGTGTTTCAATAAAGACTCTCTTCATATGATATGAAAAAAACAAATGCCCAGAGAAATAATTAAATTAAAGAGTATGTTGCACTTCAGTTTATACCTTTGCATTTGTCTCCGCTCCACCACGAAGCCCCTCGTCCATCTAAAACTCCTCTTCCCTCAACTGTTAAGCCAATCACATTCCTGAAATGCAGCCAATAATTTATGCTGTTTTCACTCCACAATCTATTATCTGTTGGAGCAATAAGCTTTCCAGTTACCTGTTCAGAACCAGAACACATCAGGAATCGTATCTACCATTCGTTAACTAAACAAACACCAACAAAGTTGCAAAGATTTTAGGGTTAATGTTTTTTCAGTCTTTTCGAAAAGTCAATAGAAATCATGTGTGAATTTCTTCAAAGCTAGACACTTCACCTGCACTGTCATATGGTTGTTTCGACATGGTCCGTTAAATGTAACTGGGTTGATCAAAAATGTCATCTTTGGGACATATACAACTGGCGACCCAGTTGAAGAACAAGCGGCATTCCAGGCCGCTAGAAATGCCTATATTCCACAAAACATAGATTATTAACAGAAGAAAAGGAGTGATCATGAGAGTGGAAATTCTTCATCCATTTTCGATAAACATTATCCGTTTGAAACATTCCACCGTACCGTGCTATCATCTGTTTGTCCGTCAGCTTTCGCACCATAGCCAAGAACGTTAAATATTTTATGTTTACTAATATTAGGGCTACCCAAGAGTCTGACAGCATATATGCCAGGCGTATCGGACGAGAACGCAACAAAAATAAACACAAAGATGAACATATAGAGCGTCATGTTTTTCAGTATAATATGTAGCAAAGCCTGAAAGCACTATACTGAAAGACTAAGTTATGAAGATGGAGGTATTGACGAAGACTTGATCAGTATCCTACTTATATAGATGTGCGAGATACAAAGTTTAAGAACAATATAAAACAACAGCAATGGAGTTGTTGTCGTTAAGCTGCTGTTCGAATGCGAGGAAATTCAATTGATCATTTCGACAAAGTCTGCGGCCAGCACAATGGAAGAGTTTCTTTATAAAGCAGCGCCTTGATTAGGATTATCTGACAGTAGATCGTTCTATAACAAAACATATCTTATGTACGCGGCTATTCAAAAATTGAAGATAAAATCATTCTAGTCCTAACATTTGTCATTACAGAAAGATAGAACAGGCATGTTTTTTGAGAAAGTTGATAGCTACTAATTTTCCCCATTTCTTAAGCAGTAAGAGATGGCAATCAGGCTTGTGGTTAAAGATAGGAGAGATGGTAGTAGAACTTCAATTACAAGTAAGGGAAATCCACGCATGTTTCACTCGGACTCTATTATTTTAAGGTAAACCCGTGGGATTGCAAATCTATCTATACGTTCTCGTGATAAAACAATGAATTTAGTCCAATTAAAAAACACGTTTAATCGAATGGGAGAATATAGAGAAGAAAGGAAGATCTGAGTGTCAGTCTGTACGTAGCAAAATATTATTGAGGATATGTATAGAGTTAATATATTGTCGATTGGGAGAGAATAAGATGTAACTTAGCCGTCAAGTACATTCTAATTAGCCAAACAAAACCTGGCAACGAAGCTTGTGAAGATAAGAACGAGCAATGCAAATCGATCTGCGACATGATTCTTTGAATTCCTGTAAAGCCAATTTGAATCTCATTAAATGATTCTGCTCTTTGAAACTTATACTGTATGGGTTTTGGGCCTCCATTCCTTTAAAATATTATGATATGCTGAAACTTGCACTTCATGTTCCCACATAATATAGGCTCCGTTTGGTTACGGGAGACCGGGTGCGGAATAGGGTTTTCAGCGCCAAAATCGGGTTATGGAAGAAAACGGTGGCTTTTGGTTCATCAAATGCATAACCTGGTTTCAGGTTTCGTCTGCCAATTTCGTTCAAAAATTGGAAGAAATTTCTTCCAGGAAATAGGTGGAAGTTGAAATTGGGTTTTTATAAATGCGTTTGAATAAATCGTCGGGTCTGCCGAATCCACCTTAGGTTTTTGGAAGAACAAATTGGGTTTTTTTGAAGACAACGGTTGTATTGTTTTCGTGCTCTGTTGTGCGAAGGCGAGGGTTTCTGGTTTGCTGCGTTTGTTGGGCTTGTGGGTTTTCTGTGGCCGTGGTTTGCGAGGGTTTTTGGTTTGCTGTCGTTTGCTGGGTTTGTGGGTTTTCTGTGGCCGTGGCGTGTGGCCGTGGCGTGTGGCCGTGGCATTTTCTATGATTTCTCTTCTCCACTTTGAACAACGGCGGTGGTAAACAGTTCTCTTCTCACACCCACCTTTGCATACTGGATTTTTTTAAGTTTTTTTGGTTCATTCAAACGTAATTGTTTGTTTCAAATCTGTTTTTAAAATAGTCAATATATGTGGTAACTATTTGTTTCAAATCTATTTTTAAAATAGTCAATATGTGCTCACTAATAAATTTGAGTATAGTGTTGTGAGAGATCAATATCAGTGAAATGAAAAATTAAACTTTGTAACAGTTTCTGGCTGTTTGTTTTAAATCTGTTTAGCAAAATAGTCAATATGTGCTCACTAATAAATTCCACTATAGTGCTGTGAGAGATCAATACCAGTGAAATGAACAACCAAACTTTGTAACAATTTCTTGCCAGTAATGAGTTCTAGTATGTTGTTGTGAGAGATGAATGAAATACTATTAAATAGTGCCAAGTCATAAACTTGTGCTCACTAATAAATTCTAGTATAGTGTTGTGAGAGATCAATACCAGTGAAATGAATAACTAAACTTTCTAACTGTTTCTTGCCAATAATGAGTTCTAGTATACTGCTGTGAGAGATGAATGCAATACCATTAAATAGAGTCAAGTCATAAACTATGTATGGATCAACTATGACTGCTGTGAGAGATTAATGCAATACCATTAAATAGAGTCAAGTCATAAACTATGTATGGATCAACTATGTATAGATCAATGTCAATCATGGCTTTTATCTATACATAATCAATATGTGCTCAATATGTGCTTAATAATGAATTCCAGTGTGTGCTCATGTGATTACCTGTATATAACATAGTGCCAATCAAGAAAAACATGGCAATCATGGCTTTTATCTATACATAGTTGACCTATACGTAGTTTATCATGGTTCAAATCTGTTTAGCAAAACAATCCAATATATGTTGTAATAGTTTGTTTAGAATCTGTTTGACAAAATAGTCAATATATGCTCACTAATGACTTTCAGTATAGTGTTGTGAGAGATCAATACCAGTGAAATGAACAACTAAACTTTGTAACAGTTTCTTGCCAGTAATGAGTTCTAGTATACTACTGTGAGAGATGAATGCAATACCATTAAATAGAGCCAAATCATAAACTATGTATGGATCAACTATGTATAGATCAATGGCAATCATGGCTTTTATCTATACATAATCAATATGTGCTCAATATGTGCTCAATAATGAATTCCAGTATGTGATCATGTGATTACCTGTATATATTATTGTGCCAATCATAATAGCAAAACATGGCAATCATGCTTTTATCTATACATAGTTGACCTATTCATAGTTTATCATGGTTCAAATCTATTTAGCAAAATAGTCCAATGAGTTCTAGTATAGTGATGTGAGAGATCAATGCAATACCATTAATCAAAGTGAATCATGCCAATGAAATAAACAACTAAACTATGGATATATCAAGTATGTATTGATCCATGCAAAATCATTCAACATACTTATGAGGTCATAAACTATGTATAGATAAAAGCCACGATTTCAAACTATGTATAGATCAATGCAGAAAGAAACTCTATTCCGATTGCCAACAATGCTACTTTTCATCTTCTAAAAGACGAGCCTCAATTTCAGCGGACTCGACGATTTATTAAAACACATTCATAAAAGCCCAAATTCAGGTTATAGTTTGTACATGTGTACGTGTACATACATACATGTGTCTGTACATTTATACACGTGTGTGTATGTACGTACACACATACATACATGTGTGTGTACGTACATACATGCATACATACATGTGTGTGTCTACGTACATACATGCATACATGTGTGTGTGTGTGTGCGTACATACATACATACATTCATGTGTGTGTATGTACATACATGCATACATACATGTGTGTGTACGTACGTACATGCATACATACATGTGTGTGTGTGTGTATGTACATACATGCATACATGTGTGTGTGTACGTACATGCATACATACATGTGTGTGCACATACATATATACATACATGTGTGTATACATATAGACAAATGGAATCAATATTATGCTTTCATTGGTATAGATAGATTACATGGAGTATAATGACACATTGTAATTTGTTCTTTATGGGCTCATGATCCTCGGTAGTTGGTACTCCTTGTTGTATTTGAATAAATAATTGACTTCTTAATGCAATGAGGCTAGCAAATAATCATGTTGTATCTCGATAGGTGATAGTTGATATCTCATAACTGATAGTGTTTAAATTTTCCACCTTTCAGGTCACTGATGGATCCTATGGAGAGTATAGAGGTCCAAGGAAGCATTGTTAGGAAGACCACATACACCCGCATTCTCACAATTCTTTTTGCTTTTGTTGGCATAGCCAAAGTACTGGTAGCCCGAGAAGGTAGTCAAATGGGTAAACAAATAGGAAAAGGAAATTCTTTTTGTAGAGACATTATTCATTTGAATGAGGTGAATTTTCATGATCAGATTCAAATGAGTAGGGCAGCCTTCTTTCCTCTAGCTCGTATTCTGAGGCTGAAAGGAAGCTTGAGAGATACGATCCACTTGGAGTTAGAGGAACAACTAGTGATGTTCCTCCACACCCTTGGGCACAATCTAAAGAACCGCAAGATTGCCCATAACTTTGGGCACTCAGGAGAGATAGTCAGTTGGTACTTCCACAAGGTTTTGATGGCTATCTTAGCCCTTCACAAAGATTACTTCATACCACCTAGTCGAGGCACTCCTCCTGAAATTAGTGGGAAAGATCTTTTTGAACCATTCTTCAAGGTAAATCACACATTGTTACAATTTTATTGTCTAGAATGTTGTCCTTATCTTATTATTACTTGAGCATACATTTGATCAGTGTATCATATCCCATAGGATTGCATTGGAGCCATCGACGAAACCCATATTCTAGTGCGAGTTGATGTCGACATACAGGGTAGATATCATGATAGAAAAGGGAACCTATAGCAAAATGTTATGGGTGTCTGCTCCTTTGATTGTAAGTTTTAGTATTCCCTTGCTAGTTGGGAGGGCTCTGCTGTAGATAGCCGTGTTCTAGCCTCAACTCTATCTAGATCAGATCCACTTGTAGTTCCCCTTGGTAAGCCAAATCACATTTTAATATATGCAAAGTTATGCTAAATGGTTCAAGTATTGACAATATACTTTCTTTATATAGGAAAATATTATCTTGTGGATGCTGGATATCCAAATGCACTTGGATTTCTCACTCCTTATCGGTGTACACGCTACCACTTGAAAGAGTGGTCAAGAGAAAACCCAATAAACTCTGCACATGAGTTATTCAACCATCGACACTCCTCTCTTAGAAATGTAGTAGAATGTACATTTGGTATTTTGAAGCAGCGTTTTCCAATCTTAAGACATGCAACGTCTTATGATATCATGACACAATCCTATATTGTTTTAGCATGTTGCATACTTCACAATTTCATTACGATAGAGGATGGCCTTCCATCGGAAGAAGCTATTGAAGAGGAAGATGATCGTGATGGGATAGAGGTGCCACTACTTGAGACATATGGGTTTTCTCAGGAGGATAAAATGAGTGGACCCAATTTCAAGAAGATATAGCAAATAGGATGTGGGAAGATTATAGATCTCGAGAATAAATGATTTATTAGAAGGCAATGTGCTTTATATGATTAAATTGATGTATGCATATACAATGATGGTGTGTGATTCGTTATTCTAATATTAGTCTTTGCTACATTCTAATTAAATAAAAAGAACATTAACTTTCAATTTCACACCTACATTATGTACAAAAATTGTTGATCATATCTGCAATACACAATTCAACTTGAAATATAGATTACATTGTTTTAAATGCAAGAAAGCACAATTATTATACATCTTTGCATTGAGAAAGTACAATAACATGCTTCATAATGGGGCTCATGACTATTCACTTGCCATTGATATCACCATTTTGTCTTACTGGTAGTTTTTTTGATGTTGATGTGTTATCATCAATTATTGCTTAAAATGTGTATCATCTTCAGTTAAATGCTTTCAAGTTTATTAAATGTTAGCCTCATTGCATTAGGATGTATTAAAAAATGATATTTAAAGTTTATCATCTTCAATTTTAAATGAAATAGAGCAAGGAGTACCAAATGATGAAGATCATAAGCCCACTAGTAAGAAGAGAACAACGAATTTGTTGAAAATCCTATTTTTCTAATGTTACTACTTGTTGCATTCCATTTAAATTTAAAGAGCAATAACTTTCAATTTCAGTCATATGATTACTTTAAATCGTAATACGTTTACCTATTCAATATGTTAGCCTCGTTCCATTATGACATATTACAAATTGATAGTTAAAGATTTTCTACTTCAAATTTAAATGAAATACAAAAAGGAGTACACAATGGCATATACCGAGCTCATGATGAGCATGGACAGATCTGATCATATGAACCAGATGTGTTCTCCCATTACTTTGAGTGATATAGATGGATCCCTCGCTGTGAGCAACAAATATTCTTCTTCAAAGAAGAAAATGTGGACAAAATCGATGGAATGCAAGTTTCTAGACTTGCTCCTTGAACAAGTCCATCTCGGACAGAAAGGTGAAGGTGGCTTTAAAAAAGAGGCATGGACTGTGATAAAGAGGACATTCAATGCAGCGATGAACTCAAATCTGTCACGAGATCATTTTAAGAATAAGCTAAAAACATGGAAAGTAGAATATAAAGTAATGAAGGACTTGAAAAATACAAGTGGGTTAGCTTGGAATGAAGAAACTCAAACTGTGGATGCTAAGGATTCAGTGTGGGATGATCTTTGTACTCTTTTCATTGAAAAAAATTTTCCTTCTTATTTTAATAATGAAAAACTTACAACCTAATCCATCTATTAATGCCTATATATAGAGGAGAGAATTCAAAAATGCAAAAATGTATAAGAGGTCACCTTTCCAATATTTCAATGAGTTGGCTGTAATTGTCGGTAATGACATTGCTGAAGGGTTCGCATCTACAAAGCCCCTTAATGCTGAAGAAGGGAACCCTATGAACGATGCATTTAATGTGCTTGATGAGGATGATACCAATTGTGGTACACCTCTTGATAGCCAACCAGATATTGATGAAGAGTTATATCATTTCAATCAGTCGAGTGCAAGTGCTAGAGGGACTCCTCCACCATCATCATCAAGGAGGGGAAAGAGAAAGAAGACATCTTTGGCTACATCATTGGATGTGATATGCGAAACTATGAAGGAACTGAAAGATGGCCTCATTAAGCCTCAGATTGTAAAAGTGGATAAATCTGAAGATGATAATATTTTGACTGCTGCATATACTGCTCTCAAAGCTGTCCCTGAACTGAGTCGAGCAATTTTCGTGAAAGCACATGATACCTTCGTGCTTCAATGTGAAAGAGCCAAAGGGTTCTTGATGATGGATGAGGTGGAGAGAGTGGAGTGGATTGCAATGACATTTGGTACCATTTAGCTATTTCAGCTACTGACTGGATTGTAATGACTTATGTTGCATGATTACTCTATTCAGTGGTTTTGCATTAATCTCTAATAGCACTAAACTGAAACTATATTGATCTCACATCACTATATTGGAACTCATTATTGAGCACATTTTGACTATTTAATTAGTGATCTCTCACAGCACTATACTGGAAGTCATTAGTGAGCATATATTTACTATTTTGTTAAACAGATTCTAAACAAACTGTTACAGCATGTATTGGACTGTTTTGCTAAACAGATTTGAATCATGATACATTATGTATATGTCAACTATGTATAGATAAAAGCCATGATTGTCATTGATCTTCCATGTATCCATACATAGTTTATGAGTTGGCTGCGTTTAATGGTATTGCATTGATTTGTATATAGTTTATGACGTCATAAGTATGTTGAATGATTTTGCATGGATCTATACATACTTGATATATCCATAGTTTAGTTGTTCATTTCATTGGCATGATTCACTTTGATTAATGGTATTGCATTGATCTCTCATAGCACTATACTGGAACTCATTAGTGAGCATATATTTACTATTTTGTTAAACAAATTCTAAATAAACTGTTACAGCATGTATTGGATTGTTTTGCTAAACAGATTTGAACCATGATAAATTATGTATATGTCAACTATGTATAGATAAAAGCCATGATTTTCATTGATCTTCCATGTATCCATACATAGTTTATGAGTTGGTTGTGTTTAATGGTATTGCATTGATTTGTACATAGTTTATGATGTGATAAGTATGTTGAATGATTTTGCATGGATCTATACATACTTGATATATCCATAGTTTAGTTGTTCATTTCATTGGCATGATTCACTTTGATTAATGGTATTGCATTGATCTCTCACAGCACTATACTGGAACTCATTGTGAGCATATATTTACTATTTTGTTAAAAAATTTCTAAACAAACTGTTACAGCATGTATTGGACTGTTTCGCTAAACAGATTTGAAGCATGATAAACTATGTATATGTCAACTATGTATAGATAAAAGCCATGATTGTCATTGATCTTCCATGTATCCATACATAGTTTATGAGTTGGCTGCGTTTAATGGTATTGCATTGATCTGTACATAGTTTATGATGTCATAAGTATGTTGAATGATTTTACATGGATATATACATACTTGATATATCCATAGTTTAGTTGTTCATTTCATTGGCATGATTCACTTTGATTAATGGTATTGCATTGATCTCTCATAGCACTATACTGGAAGTCATTAGTGAGCATATATTTACTATTTTGTTAAATAGATTCTAAACAAACTATTACAGCATATATTGGACTGTTTTGCTAAACAGATTTGAACCATGATAAACTATGTATAGGTCAACTATGTATAGATAAAAGCATGATTGCCATGTTTTGCTATTATGATTGGCATTATGATATATACAAGTAATCACATGAGCACATACTGAAATTCATTATTGAGCACATATTGACTATTTTGCTAAACAGATTTGACACAAATAGCCAGACACTGTTACAAAGTTTAGTTGTTCATTTCACTGGTATTGATCTCTCACAGCACCAGACTAGAATTTATTAGTGAGCACATATTGACAATTTTGTTAAATAGATTTGAAACAAACAGTTACCACATCTATTGACTATGCTAAGCAGACAGTAGATAGAAATAGAACCATGATAAACTATGTATAGGTCAGCTATGTATAGATAAAAGCTAGTGATATACTTGTAAATTTCATTATTGAGCACATATTGAGCACATATTGATTATGTCTAGATAAAAGCCATGATTTCCATTGATCTATACATAGTTTATGACTTGGCTCTATTTATATGGTATTGCATTCATCTCTCACAGCACTATACTAGAACTCATTACTGGCAAGAAACTGTTACAAAGTTTAGTTGTCCATTTTAGTGGTATTGATCTGTCACAGCACTATACTGGAATTCATTAGTGAGCACATATTGACTATTTTGCTAAACAGATTTGAAACAAACAGTATGTATGTACACACATGTATGCATGTATGTACATACGTATGTATGTATTATGTGCATATGTATGTACACACATGTATGTATGCATGTATACATACTTGATCTATGCATTGCATTGATCTCTCACAACGCTATACTGGAACTCATTACTGAGCACATTTTTACTATTTTGCTAAGCATGTATGTATGTATATGCGTATGTATGTATGTATGTACACACATGTATGTACGTATGCATGTATGTATCTGCATATGTATGTACACACATGTATATACGTATGTATGTATGTATGTGCATATGTATGTACACACATGTATGTACATATGTATACAAACTTGATCTATGCATAGTTTAGTCATCCATTTTATTGACATGATTGGCATTGGTCAATACGCAGGATAGTTGTTCATTTCATTGGCATTCGCACGATTGGCATGTGAAGTCATTCCAGATGGTTAATTGGCTTTGTGTAATGGTATTGCGTTGATCTATCACAATACTATATTGGAAATTATTACTAAGCACATTTTTTCTATTTTGCTAAGCATGTATGTATGTATGTGTGTATGTGTGTGCATATGTATGTATGTATGTGCATATGTATGTACACATGTATGTACATGTGTATGTATGTATGTATGTATGTCTGTGCATATGTATGTTCACACATGTATGTATGTATGTATACATACTTGATCTATGCATAGTTTAGTCATTCATTTCATTGACATGATTGGCATTGGTCAATACATATTTTAGTTGTTCATTTCATTGGCATTCACACGATTGGCATGTGAAATAATTCCAGAGGGTTAGTTGGCTTTGTTTAATGGTATTGCATTGATCTCTCACAACACGTAGTTTATGATCTCGTAAACATTTGTTATAGTTGTTCATTGCATTATTAATTAGAGTTATATTTGAACCATACATACGTGGAATACACTAGCTTATATATACCTCTATATATATTACGCCGAGAGTAATCGTTCTCGAGGTGCCTATTTTTATTTAATTCCAAAGTTATTTTAATCAAAGTTGGGATTAATGAAAATAAAAATAGGCACCTCGAGAACGATTACTCTCGGCATAATATATATAGAGGTATATATAAGCTAGTGGCAGTCGCGATGCAATAGGAAAAATATTTACTTTTTATTTTTTATTTTGATAAGGTTTCTATAAAATTGTTAATTAATTTTTAATTAGAGTTGTATGAAGTTACTATAAAATTGTGTTTCAAAATATTTTTTAAAATTTAATATAAGGAGTTTAATATAGATTAAAAATATATATTTTATTTTTGAGATATTGTAATTTAAAAGGTTATAGTTAGGGTTAGGGTTGGAGTTAGGGTTAGGGTTTGAGCTATGGTTAAGGTTAGGGACAGAGTTATGGTTATGGTTATTGTTAGAGTTATGGTTAAGGTTAGGGTTAGAGTTATGGTCATGGTTAAGGTTAGGGTTAGAGTTATCATTATGGTTATGATTAGGGTTAGTGTTAAGGTTATAGTAAGGCTAAGGCTAGGGTTGGGGTTAAGGTTTGAGTCAAGGTTAAGGTTAGAGTTAGGGTTAGGGTTTGAGTTAGGATCAAAATTAAGGTTAGGGTTAGAGTTAGAGACCAATTATGGTAGAGTCAAATCCAAAGTTAGAGTTACGCTCATGGTTAAGGCTAGGGTTAGAGTTATGCTTATAGTTAGGGTTAGGGATAGGGTTAGAGTCTAATTATGGTAGAGTTATAATTAGGGTTAGAGTTAGGGGTGGAGTTATGTTTATGGTTAAGGTTAGGGTTAGAGAAATGTTGATGGTTAAGGTTAGGGTTAGAGTTATCATTATGGTTATGTTTAGGGTTATAGTGGGGATAGGGTTAGGGTTAGGGTTAGGGTTTGAGTCAAATATTTATTTAAATTTAATATAAGGAATTTAATTTTGATAAAAAAAATATTTTTTTTTTGGGATATTGTAATGTAAAGTGTTATAGTCATACGTAGATATATGGTGAGGGACAAAGTTACCATTATAGTTAATGTTAACCTTAGGGATAGAATTAGGGTTAGGGTTAGCATTAGGGTTAGGGTTGGAGTTAGGGTTAGGGTTTGAGCTATGGTTAAGGTCAAGGATAGAATTATGGTTATGGTGATCATTAGAGTTATGGTTAAGGTTCAGATTAGAGTTATGTTTATGGTTAAGGTTAGGGTTAGAGTTATGGTCATGGTTAAGGTTAGGGTTAGAGTTATGGTTATGGTTATGATTAGGGCTAGGGTTATAGTAAGGCTAGGGTTAGGATTAGAGTTAGGGTTAAGGTTTGAATCAAGGTTAAGGGTAGAGTTAGGGTTAGGGTTTGAGTTAGGATCAAAATTAAGCTTAGGGTTAGCCTGGTGAGTGTCCAATTATGGTAGAGTCAGATCTAGAGTTAGAGTTATGCTCATGGTTAAGGCTAATGTTAGATTTATGCTTATAGTTAGGGTTAGGCATAGGATTAGAGTCCAATTTGTTGTTTAGTGTGGAGCCTGATCAGTCCCCAAGTGGGAGATTGTTAGATTGTGGTGACTAATCAGGAAAGTACTGTACATACTTCATAAATAGTGGGGTTCGGGGCATCGGCCCGAAAAATAAATAAATTTGGAAGTAGCCGACATGGTAGCCGACATATTATGGCCGACATATGGCCGACATGTTATAAACCTAAAGCGGTTTAATACTTGTATAAAAAGGGCTTAGGGTTGGGTATTTTTTATGTGTGGTGATACGAAATTGGTTCTTGCGGCGGTATTGAGCTGTAAGGGATTACGGGTTGTAATCAGGTTGTAATCACTGGATTGTAATAAGATCGGACTTGCTGTTTGGTGGACGTAGCCCAGGGATTGGGTGAACCACGTTAAATCTTGGTGCCTTGTGTTCATTTCTGTGTGTTCTATTATTTTTGTTATTGGTTATATTTGCATGTAGTTTTTATTTCTGTCCGTGGTTTATCCTAACAAGTGGTATCAGAGCCTAGTTGTTTCTCAGTTATCCTCTGCAGGAAAGTCTCACGGTTAAGTGGGAGTCTCACGGTTGAGTGGGAGCAATGGCAGATGATGGTAAGCTGAGGGTTGATAGGTTTAATGGGCAGAACTTCCAGTTATGGAAGATGCAAATGGAAGACTATTTATATCAGAAGGATTTATGGAAGCCGTTGGAAGGAAAAGCCAAGAATTAGGGAACTATGTCAGAGGCTGAATGGGATCTTTTGGACAGAAAGGAACTTGGAAGCATTCGGTTATGGTTGGCACCATCGGTGGCATTTAATATTACAAAAGCAAAGACGACAGAAGATTTGATGAAAACCCTAGCGACACTGTATGAAAAGCCCTCTGCTTCAAATAAGGTATTTCTCATGAAGCGTTTATTTAATATGAAAATGGTAGAAGGTGGATATGTTGCAGATCATTTAAATGAGTTTAATACTATTACTAGTCAATTATCTTCTGTGAGTATCAATTTTGATGAAGAAATTAGGGCTCTCTTGATTTTGTGTTCTTTGCCTGAAAGCTGGAATGCCTTGGTAATGGCAATGAGTAATTCTATTCCTGGATCAAGTACCCTAAAATATGATGATGTGATCGGTGTTATTTTAAGTGAGGAAACTCATAGAAAATCCTCAGGTGGATCTACATCAAGAAGTGCTTTAAATGCACAAAGCAGGGGCAGAACAACTGAAAGAGGAAGTAACTCTGGAAATCGTGGGAAATCAAGAGGAAAGTCAAAGGGGAGGAGGTCTCAATCGAGAGGACCAAATGATTGCTAGTACTGTGGGAAACCAAGGCACAAAAAGAAAGATTGCTGGACTCGAAAGAAAAATGAAGGAGATAAATCAGATGGAGACAAAGAGGCAAATGTGGTAAGTAATAAATCCGAAGAGGATGCTTTGCTTTTGTCTTTAGAGAGTGTTGATGATTCATGGGTTTTAGATTTTGGTGCTTCTTTTCATGCTACACCTCATAGAGGTTATTTCATTTATTATGTCCAAGGGGATTTTGGGCTTGTTTATTTGGGGGATAATGAACCCTGTCAGATTGTTGGAAAGGGAAAAATTAAGATTAAGTTGTAGAATTGGAATCATTGGCTACTACATGAGGTAAGACATGTTCCAAAGCTGAGTAGGAATTTAATTTCAGCAGGGCAACTCGGTGATGAGGGTTGTGTAATTACTTTTAATGATAAAAATTGGAAGGTTTCAAAAGGTTCCCTTGTAGTAGCAAAAGGTGTGAAAGTAGGAACCTTATATCTTTGTACAGGTCATATTGTTCCTTCTACTTTGATTGTTTCAGAGAAAAATGAATATTCAGGAACAATTACTGCAGTTGAGCAGGGAGAACAAATAGCTGCTGTAGATTCTGATATAGCGTTGTGGCACAATAGACTTGGGCACATGAGTGAGAAAGGTATGAAAGTACTTCATTCAAGGAAAGTTTTACCAGGTCTAAAATGTGTGAATATGGATTTCTGTGAAAGTTGTGTGTATGAAAAACAAAAGAGAGAGAGTTTTGTAAAGACAGGGAAGGAAAACAAAAAGGAGAAATTAGAGCTTGTGCATACAGATGTATGGGGACCGGCTCAGGTATCTTCCCTTGGTGGCTCTCATTATTATGTTACATTTATTGATGACGCAACTAGAAAAGTATGGGTTTATTTCCTTAGACAGAAATCTGATGTATTTCAAACTTTTAAGAAATGGAAATGCTTGGTTGAAAATGAGACTGGTAAGAAATTAAAATGTCTCAGATCTGATAATGGTGGTGAGTATTGCAGTCATGAATTTGAAGATTATTGCTCCACTAATGGTATTCATAGACAAAAAACTGTTTCAAGGACTCCACAGGAAAATGGAGTGGCTGAACGCATGAACAGGACTATAATGGAGCGCGCAAGGAGCATGAGGTTGCATGTTGGGTTGCCCTTACACATGTGGGCAGAGGCTATCAATACTGTAGTATATTTGATTAATAGAGGTCCCTCTACTCCTTTGGGCTGTGGTATTCCAGAGGAAGCATGGACTGGTAAGAAGGTGAGTTATTCTTTTCTCAAGACCTTCGGTTGTGAAGCTTTTGCTCATATAGACTCTGAAAATAGAACCAAGCTAGAAGCAAAATCAAAGAAATGTGTCTTTGTTGGATATGGCATTAATGAATTTGGCTATAGGCTTTGGGATTTTGAAAATCATAAAATTATAAGAAGCTAGGATGTCATATTCAATGAAAAAGTGTTATACAAAGATCTATTGCAGCAACATGAGAAGAAAGAAGATGATTATGTAGTGCTGGATGATATTCCAAAAGCTGATGTTCCAGCCATTCCTCATGATGTGCAACAACTGCAAAAACAAATACCACACACACCAGTGAATGTTAGACGGTCAACAAGGCCAATTAGACCTCCACAAAGGTTTTCTCCCTCTTTGTATTCTATTTTACTTACTGATGCTGGTGAACCTGAAAGTTATGATGAAGCTGTGCAGGTGGATACTAAGATTCAGTGGGAGTCTGCAATGAAAGATGAAATGGACTCTTTGCTGAAAAATAAGACATGGGATTTGTGCAAGTTGCCTGCAGGTAAAAAGGCTTTATAGAATAAATGGGTTTACAAGTTGAAAGAAGAGGAAGGAGGTAAGAAAAGATTTAAGGCCAGGTTAGTTGTAAAAGGATTTGCACAGAAAAAGGGAATTGATTTTGATGAGATATTTTCTCCTATTGTTAAAATGACTTCTATTCGTACTGTTTTAAGTCTTGTGGCTACTGAAGATTTGCATTTAGAGCAGATGGATGTTAAAACAGCCTTTCTTCATGGTGATTTGGATGAAGAAATATATATGGCTCAGCCATAGGGTTTTGAGGTCAAAGGTAAGGAGAACTTAGTGTGCAAATTGAAGAAAAGTTTATATGGCCTGAAGCAAGCACCTCGGCAATGGTATCTGAAATTTGACAGTTTTATGCATGAGCATGGATATAACAGGTGTCATTCAGATTACTGTGTTTATTTTAAGAGGTTGGATGATGATAGCTACATTATTTTATGTCTATATGTTGATGATATGCTTATAGCTGGCTCTAACATGCATCATATTAAGGGGCTAAAATGCCAGTTAGCACATGCATTTGCTATGAAGGATTTGGGGGCAGCAAAACAAATCCTTGGTATGAAGATTTGCAGAGATAGGAAGAACAGAACATTGATGCTATCTCAAGCTGATTATGTTGAGAAGGTGTTGCAACGTTTCTCTATGGAGACTGCTAAAGCTGTCAGCACACCTTTACCTGGTCATTTGAAATTGACTAAGCAGATGTGTCCCAAGACACAGGAAGAGGAGGATAAGATGTCCAAGGTACACTATGCTTCAGCTGTAGGAAGTTTGATGTATGCTATGGTATGCACTAGGCCAGATATTGCACATGCAGTGGGAGTCGTTAGCAGGTATATGAGTCATCCAGGTTTTGAGCATTGGAATGCTATCAAGTGGATTCTCAGATATTTGAGAGGAACATCCAATAAGTGTTTACACTTTGGGGGCTCTACTACTGATTTATAGGGCTATGTTGACTCAGATTTGGCTGGGGATATTGATACCAAGCATAGTACTACAGGTTATGTCTTTACTGTTGGTGGGGCAGCCGTGAGCTGGGTTTCTCGGCTACAGAAGATTAATGCTCTCTCCACTACAGAGGCAGAGTATGTTGCTGCTACAGAGGCAGCCAAAGAGATGATATGGCTTCAGTTCTTCTTGGAAGAATTGGGACATCCTCAGATGGATAATTATTTGTTCACAGATAGTCAGAGTGCCATTCATCTTGCTAAGAATTCAGCTTTGCATTCTAAGACCAAACACATACAGTTGCGGTACCATTTCATTCGGTCAGTTTTGGAGGATGGACAGTTAAAGCTGGAGAAGATACATACCAATGAAAATCCAGCAGATATGTTGACAAAGGTTGTCACAAGGGAGAAGCTGAACTCCTCTTCAGCTTCAGTTGGTCTTTTAGACTAAATGTGGATAAAAGAACAACAGAGTCCAGGGTGGTTTGAGCCAGTGGGAGCCCCATGCGGTAGTTGTATTGCTACAGGATCAGTCTCCAAGTGGGAGATTGTTGTTTAGTGTGGAGCCTGATCAGTCCCCAAGTGGGAGATTGTTAGATTGTGGTGACTGATCAGGAAAGTACTGTACATACTTCATAAATAGTGGGGTTCGGGGCATCGGCCGAAAAAAAAAAAAATTTGGAAGTAGCCGACATGGTAGCCGACATATTATGGCCGACATATGGCCGACATGTTATAACCCTAAAGCGGTTTAATACTTGTATAAAAATGGCTTAGGGTTGGGTATTTTTTATGTATGGTGATACGAAATTGGTTCTTGCGGCGGTATTGAGCTGTAAGGGATTACGGGTTGTAATCAGGTTGTAATCACTGGATTGTAATAAGATCGGACTTGTTCTTTGGTGGACGTAGCCCAGGGATTGGGTGAACCACGTTAAATCTTGGTGCCTTGTGTTCATTTTTGTGTGTTCTATTATTTTTGTTATTGGTTATATTTGCATGTAGTTTTTATTTTTGTCCGTGGTTTATCCTAACACAATTATGGTAGAGTTAGAATTAGGGTTAGAGTTAGGGGTAGAGTTATGTTTATGGTTAAGGTTAGGGTTAGAGTAATGGTCATGGTTAAGGTTAGGGTTAGAGTTATCATTATGGTTATAATTAGGGTTATAGTGGGGATAGGGTTACGGTTAGGGTTAGGGTTTGAGTCAAATATTTTTTTAAATTTAATACAAGGAGTTTAATTTAGATAAAAAAAAAAATTTATTTTTGTGATATTGTAATGTAAAATGTTATAGTCATAGGTAGATATATGGTTAGGGACAAAGTTACCATTACATTTAATGTTAACCTTAGGGATAGAATTAGGGTTAGGGTTAGCATTAGAGTTAGGTTTGAAGTTAGGGTTAGGGTTTGAGCTATGGTTAAGGTTAGGGATAGAGTTATGGTTATGGTTATTATTAGAGTTATGGTTAAGGTTCATATTAGAGTTATTTTTATGGTTAAGGTTAGGGTTAGAGTTATGGTCATGGTTAACGTTAGGGTTAGAGTTATGATTATGGTTATGATTAGGGTTAGGATTATAGTAAGGCTAGGATTAGGGTTAGGGTTTAAATCAAGTTTAAGGTTAGAGTTATGGTTAGGGTTTGAGTTAGGATTAAAATTAAAGTTAGGGTTAGGATTAGAGTCTAATTATGTTAGAGTCAGATCTACAGTTAGAGTTATGCTCATGGTTAAGGTTAGTGTTAGTGTTATGCTTATAGTTAGGGTTAGAGTTAAGAGTAGAGTTATGTTTATGGTCAAGGTTAGGGTTAGAGTAATACTCATGGTTAAGGTTAGGGTTACAGTTATCGATATGGTTATGGTTAGGGTTATAGTGGGGATAGGGTTAAGGTTAGGGTTAGGGTTTGAGTCAAGGTTAAGGTTAGAGTTATGGTTAGGGTTAAGGTTTGAGATAGGATTAAAGTTAGAGTTAGGGTTATAGTTAGAGTCCAATTATGGTAGAGTTAGATTTAGGGTTAGAGTAAGGGGTAGAGTTATGTTTATGGTTAAGGTTAGTGTTAGTGTTAGGGTTAGGGTTAGAGTTAGAGTTAAGGTTAAGGTTAAGGTTAGAATTAGGGTTAGGGATAGTTTAAAGGTTAGGGTTCGGGTTAGAGTTAGAGTTAGGATTAAAATTAGGGTGAGGGATAGGGTTTGAATTAGAGTTAGGATTAGATTTAGGGTTATTGGTAGGGTTAAGGTTACAATTGGAGTTAGAGTCAGGGTGAGGGCTATACTTAGGGTTAGGGTTAGAGTTAGGGTTAGGTTTAGAATTAGAGTTAGAATTAGGATTAGGGTTAGGGTTAGAATTAGGGTTACAAATATAGTTAGGATTAGAGTTAGAGTTAGAGTTAGGGTAAGGGTAAGAATTAGGGTGAGGGTTAGAATTAGGGTTACAAATACAGTTAGGGTAAGGGTTATAAAAAAATTTAGGGTTAGAGTTGGAGTTAGAGTTAGGGTTAGGGTTATATTTAGCATTAGAAATAAGGTTAGGGTTAGAATTAGGGTTAGGGTTAGTGTTAGGGTTATGGTTAGCATTAGGGTTAGCATTAGGGTTAGGGTTACAGTTAGAGTTAGAGTTAAAATTAGAGGTAGCAATAGTGTTAGTGTTAGTATAAGAGTTATAGTTAGTGTTAGATTTAGGGTTAGAATTGGGGACAAGATTATGGTTAGGGTTAGAATTAGAGTTAGAGTCCCAGTTCAAGTTAGAGTTAAAGTTAGAGATAGAGTTAGAGTTAGGGTTAGGGTTAGAGTTACCTAGTTAGATTTAGGGTTAGGGTTATAGTTAGGCTTGGGATTAGGATTTAATTAGGGTTAGGGTTGGAGTTAGAGTTATATATGTAGACACCTAAAAACCTTTAGAAAATAAAGTATTTTTATTTTTTGAAAAATTCCTGATGACATCATCATTTATTAATTAATTAATTATTTTATTTATTTATTTATTTTTATGCCATTAAATCCCTTTATCTTAATTAAAAATATTTAATTAAGGAATCCCTCCCAAAAATGTTTAAATCTTATTTAAACATTATTTTCTTATTTATTAATTATTTAATTAATAAATTGACCAAAAAACCCAAAATAAATAAAAAATTTATTTTTTGCCCAAAACTTGGCCAATTTCCTTAAGACCACTAACCTCTTCCAAAATTTTCTAATCCTTCTTTAATTTTAATTAAAGGCTAATCCCATCATTTCCTACCCCTAATCCCAACTCAAAATATTTAATTAAGATTAAATATTAATCCTCATGTTTATTAAAAAAGTTTTAATAAATATCTCCTCAACCCAAACTTTTGAAATAAATAAAACTTTATTTATTTCCTAAAAATCTAATTTATCCTCATCCTAAGAAGTTCTAGACTCTTCTAGAAAGTCTTCATCCTCATCCTAGGAAATTCTAGACTATTCTAGAAGTCTTAATCCTCATCCAAAATCTAGACTCTTCTAGAAGACGTCTTTAAACCTAATTCTAATCCCCTCCTAACCTTGTTACATTCCCTAAACATGGGTTAAGACTTACTAACCCAAGCCAAAGTTAACAAATATGCTAATCCTAAACCATCCTAATCCATCCTCTAATCATTTGCACAATCCTAAGAAAGCTTAAAACCCTCCTAATCAAGTCCAAGTTGAAATTTCTCTCATCTCCCTCAAAATATCTCAACCATAAAACTTTATGAAGCCCACTAGGCCATAAATGACTCTTCCAAGCCCTTTTATTGCTCTTACAAGCCATTATGAGGGTCTTTATGAAGATTTTATCCCTTGAGCCTCCTTTGTTGACTCATCCTTCCCCTTTCCTCCATCCTCTCACCATGTGACATGTGTCACTCCTTGATTGGCTGTAAGGAAGCACAATCCATGTGCTCTCCTCTCATGCAATCTGAGCCCTCCATGAGCTTTTTCCCATCCTTGCATCTTAGCCCTCAATCCCTCAAGCCTCTTGCCTATAAATTGGATCCTTCCCCTTTGCAAAATAACACAATCCATGAAGTAAAGTCATAATGCCATTTTAAGAATCCATTTTACATCAAAACCATACACTCACACCCAAATTCCAACTCCATTTGAAGCCCTTTTTGAAGCATAAAGCTTGAGCACACATCCTATCTATTTAGACAAAGCTACTCAACAAGAGAGCTTCTCATTGAGAGAGCCCATTAATGGCTCATATTCTCAATTGAGAGCTCATCTTAGTCTATCTTGAAGTTTATGAATTTTGTTTAGTTTGTAGAAGCTTTATTTAAATTTGGTTTCTATTAGCATACTAACATTGCTCATATACAATATATATTGTTAAGGTTAGGATTAGGGGTAGGTTTAGAGTTAGAGTCAAGATTAGGGTTAATTTTAGGGTTAGGGGTACAATTAGAGTTAGACTTAGAGGTATAGTTAGGGTTAGAATTAGGGATGGTGTTAGAATTAGAGATAAAGTTAGAGTTAGGGTAAGAGACAGAGATAGATTTAGGGTTAGAATTAGGGTTAGGATTAGAATGAGCATTAGAGTTAGAGTTAGAGTTAGGGTTAGAATTATTGTTAGGGTTAGGGTTAGGGGTAGGGTGAGAATTAGAGTTATTATTAGAGTTAGAGTTAGGATTAGAGTTATAGTTAGGGCTAAAATTAGGTTAGGGTTAGGGCTAGAATTGGGATTAGAGTTAGAATTAGGATTAGAGTTAGGGATATATAGGTTAGGGTTAGGGGTAGAATTAGAGCTATAGTTAGAGTTAGAGTTAGGATTAGGGTTAGGGTTAGAATTAGGGTTAGAGATTGAGTTAGTGTTAGGGTTAGGGTAAGGGTAAGAATTAGTGTTAGGGCTAGAATTAAAGTTACAAATAAAGTTAGGGTTAGAATTAGGGTTAGGTTTAGGGTTAGATTTAGAGTTAGGGTTTGAGCTAGGGTTAGAGTTAGAATTAGAGTTAGAAGAAGGGCTAGAGATAGAGTTAGGGTCAAAATTAGGGTTAGGGTTAGCACAAGGGTTACAGTTAGAGTTAGGGTTGGCATTAAGGTTAGGGTTATAATTAATGTTAGTGTTAGTGTTAGAATTAGGGCTAGAATTGAGGCTAGGGTTAGGTTTAGGGTTAGGGTTAGAATTAGAGTTAGAGTTAGGGATCAAGTTAGAGTTACAATTAAAATTGGAGATAGAGTTGGAGTTAGGGTTAGATCTAGGGTTAGAGTAAGGGTTAGATTCAGGGTTAAAATTAGGGTTGGGGTTAGGATTAGAATGTGTTAGGGTTACAGTTACGTATAGTGTTAGGGTTAGGATTAGCATTATATATAGTGTTAGGGTTAGGATGAGGGGTAGGGTTAGGGTTAGGGTTAGGGTTACAATTAGAGTTAGAGTTATAGTTATAGTTAGGGTTAGAGTTAGAGTTAGTTTTAGGGTTAGAATTAGGGGTAGGGTTAGAGTTGGAGTTAGAGCTAGGGTTAGAGTTTGAATATGGGTCAAAATTAGGGTTAGGTTTAGGGTTAGAATTAGCATTAGTGTTAGAATAATAGTTAGGATTAGGGTTATAGTAAGGCTTAGGGTTAGGGTTAGAATTAGGTATAGAGTTAGGGTTATAAAGAGTTAAGGTTAGGGTCAAGGGTAGAATTAGAGTTAGAGTTAGAGTCAGGGTTAGGGTTAGGGTTAGGGTTAGAGTTAGAGTTAGAGTTAGAGTTAGAGTTAGAGTTAGAATTAGAGTTAGAGTTAAGATTTGTGTTATTATTGAGGTTAAGGTTATTTTTAGGTTATTAATCATATTATAGTTGATGTTAGTGCTATTATTACAGTTTATCTTAGTGTTAGTGTAATAGTCAGGTTAAATTTTTATGTGCGTTAGTTCTATTATAGTGCCCATGATTAGTGCTATTGTGATACAAGTTATTAATCTTTTTAATAATGTAATCCCTACCTCTCCCATCCTCTCTCTCTCTCTCTCTCTCTCTCTCTCTCTCTCTCTCTCTCTCTCTCTCTCTCTCTCTCTCTATCTCTCTCTCTCTCCCTCCCTCTCTTTCTCCCTACTCTTTAACTACACCTAGTAATATCTCCCCCTATCTAAATACACCCTCCAATCTCTCTTTGTCTCTAGTCTCTAGATATGCCCCCTAATCCCTCTCTATAATATCTAGATACACCCTCTTATCTCTATCATCTTGCTCTCTAGATATACCTCCTAATCTCTCTCTCCCTCTATGCTCTCCAGATACACCTCCTAATCTCTCTCTCACTCTCACTCTCTCTCTCCCTACTCTCTAGATACACCTCCTAATATCTCTCCCCCCTCTCTCTCCCTGTTATCTAGATACAACTCCTACTCTCTCTCTCTCTCTCTCTCTCTACAACCCCTAATCTATCTCTCTCTACCTCTCTAGATACACCCCCTAATCTCTCTCTCTAGATAAACTCCCTAATCTCTCTCTCTCTCTCTCTCTCTCTCTCTCTATATATATATATATAATATTATTTCTAGTTTCTAGTACATATAGGGTTAGGTTAAGGTATATAATTTACTAAATGCTTAGTATAATCATATATAGAGTAAGAGTTAGAGTTAGGATCCAAGGTTTACAATTTCATTTATATGACACTCAATGTTATGGTTAAGGTTAGTAAGTGGTCAAATGTTACACTAAAATAAGGGACATGGTTAAGGCAAGTATGAGATTTAGGTGTAGTGTTGGAGTATTTGGAGTACAACTATGTTCAAATTTAGGATATATGTTATACAAATGACTCAAATAGTGCAAACCTTTAAATTCATGAAAGGGAAATTATAAGTCCCAACACAACTATTTAGATGATGTAAAAAGTGTGAAATAATATATACGAATCAATTTTATGGAAATTATTTCTCCACGATAATGTGAGAACATTATATATTGTTGAATTTTTAATAATGCTAATGCAATTTTTATTGCAATAATTAAGAATTGTAATCAATAAATATACTTATCATTAAGGACATCTATTTAGACTTATGATTTTCTTTCTTAATTAACATATTTAGTAGCCACATCCATTAAAGAAATATTTTGTACAATAATAAATTTATTTTTTCTTGTTCTCTTCTTCGTGAAAGTTACATAGAACAATGGGGAAACAAAACTGCCAATACAACTAATTAGAAGTAAAATTCTAAAATTGGAGACAAGAATGAACCATATACAAAAAATAAAAATCTTTGTAATGACGTGAATTTACATGTCACATTCTTCAATGATTAGGATTCTTTTGTGACCTTTGTTTGAAAAATGATCATGAAAGACTTCTTTCATCATTGAGGGAAACCCATCCACTTTTATAGATGTGTCACATATGAATTTTTATGCATCTTTCATATGCATTATTTCTATCTCCCCAACATAGTCAATTGGAAATATTGCATTCTCCACAACTTTATTTATAGCTGTGCACATCTCTTTAATTATTTGTAGGCATTTGTCAAACTCGGTCTCAAAGAAATCATTTGAGGTTATTGAAGTTGTCGGGCTAGTATCAAATAATGTTTGATTCTTTGTTCGAGGCATCCATAACTCAAATAGTAACCTGCAAACTTATAAACAAACATCAACATATAGAAATTATCAAAATAAAAAAGTATTCATAATTAACACAAATTCTTTCAAATGAATAATTTTTAAAATAACATAAATAAAAATCAAAACTATTTCAAATGAAATAGTTAGATTGTAATGCTTGAAATATGGTGGCATTGTCTTTCACTTTTCAAACATTACAAACATAAACATTAATTAAAAAAATTATATATTGTGAAAAATATTTAAATAAGACACATAATTAATCTAATTAAATAATGATAAATTATAAACTAAGTATGTGATTTTTATATTTTAAATTAATCATTAAATTTAATAAAATACAAATTTTATTGATAAGGTCACCTTGCCATCCACATTAATGATAAAAATTAATTATGAAACATGAAAAACATAAATATTTTGAAAGATGTAAATATAAAACTATTATGAAACATACAAATCTAAAATAAAAAAACCAAAAGCATTTTGACATATGAAAATCTAAAACTATTATGAAACATGCAAATATTATTCTAAATTGAAACATTACCATTAAAAATGTGCAAATGAAATGTATTATAAAATATCTAAACCAAATAGATTTTGATTCAATTTGAATTCTAAATCTAAATCAACCATGCAAGGCTAAACTATAACTAATTTTGAAATTAAATCTACATTTAAATCTAAATACATAACTAAATCTAAATCTAAATGCAAAACTAAATTAAAAATAGAAATCTCACATGCAAAAAATTACTCCAAAACTTTAATCTACTCCTCTTCAAAAACTCTAATCCACTCCAATAATCTCCACCTCTTCCTCCCTGTAAAAACACAAAATGAATATGAAATGTGGAGCATTTGTTTTATAACCTATGAGAGACTCCTCATATCCCCCAATAGATGTCTTTTGACATTCCACGAATTTGTTTCAAATTCCCCCACTCCCCACCAAAAATAAGCATGAATGTGCATGCAAAAATAAATTTAACAAAAATAAAATATTTTATATTTAAAAATTTAATGAAATTATTTCAGCCCTTTTTTTTGGCCTTATTTTTTTGGGTCCTATTTTTGGCCCCTTTTGTTAGGTCCTATTATTTCAGCATCCATTTGGCTTCATATGATTTTGGCCAGCTATTATTTGGAGAATTTTTCTATATTTTAAAATCTAATAATGATAAAATATATACTAAATATATGATTCATGTAGTTTAAATAAATCATTAACTTTAATAAAATATAAATTGTATTGATATGGTGACATTGTCATCCACATAAATGATAAAATTATACTTTGAAACATGCAAATGTAAAACTATTATAAAACATTCAAATCTAAAACATGCAAACTAAAACTATTTTGAAATATGCAAATCTAAAACTAATATGAAACATGCAAATCTAAAACTAATTTGAAACGTGCATTTTTAAAATATGCAAATGAAAAGTATTATAAAATATATAGCTCAAAAGATTTTGAATGCAAATCTAAATCTAAATCAAACATGCAAGACTAAACTATTAAATGTAAGCATAAACAATTTTGAATATAGTTCTAGAAATCTAAATGGAACTAATTGAAATTGAAATCTAAATCAAAGTAGAATATTATAACTAATTTTGAATCTGAATCTACATTTACATCTAAATCTAAATAGAAAATAGAAATCTCACCAGCAAAAAAATTACTCCAAAACTTCAATCTATTCTTGTTCAAAAACTTCAATCTAATCCTCCAATAATCTCCAACTCTTCCTTCCTGCAAAAACATAAAATGAAAATGAAATGAGGAGCCTTTGTTTTATAGCTTGTGAGAGATTCCTCATCTCCCCCAACAGACGTCTCTTCACATTCCACAAATTTATTTCAAATTCCCCCACTCCCCACAAAAAAAAAGCATGAATCTGCATGCAATATTATATTTAACAAAAAAAAAATCATATTGAAAATTTTTTCCCCCAAATTTTTCGGGCCCTAATTTTTCGGGCCCTATTTTTTTGGGTCCTACTTTTTCGGGCCCTATTTTTTCGAGCCTATTATTTCGGCCTCCATTTGGCATCCTATTATTTTGGCTAGCTATTATTTTGGGAGTATTTTTATTTTATGATTTAATAATTTAATATTTAATTTAGAAGTTTGTAACTCCTGCCTTTTCTTTTTTATTGACAAAGAATCTTGGCATATTCTCGTGCTGGGCATTTGTGTTGCCATTTTATAGAATGCCTCTCGGCATAACAAGGAGTGGCAAATGATGAATGCTCAATTGTAGAACTTGAAAGCATATAGAAATGTGATTTGCTAAATGATTGTATAGTTCATGATTCTATCCTATGTTATATCTATAGTCCTAATTTTCTTGTTTTATTTTTTTGTCTTTTTGTCCCTATTTGATTTCCTATGTATGTTCTCTTTGACAAGATTATCAAAAGTATTGAGGATTTCTGGTAGATGATTGTACAGTCATGATTCTATCCCATGTTATATGTATATTCCTAATTTGCTTGGATATTTTTTTAATTTCTTTTTTTTTTTCCACAATTTGGTTTCCTATGTACATACTTCTTGACAAGATTGTCAACGATATTGATAAAGTGTCTTTCTCTTGTATTTTTTATTGCTCTTGATTTGCTAATATTGCAAGACCACACATGCTGATAAAAAATGAGCTATCTGATGATTGTTTACTATGTTTGTAAATGATCAATATTTTTTATGCCACTCCTTGGTGTATTCCATTAAAAAAATAATCAGGTTTTAATTTTTCAAGCATGTTTAGTTCATATATGTAGGATTGACCATCTAACAATACAAACAGTAATGGGAAGATTGAGCAACACGAGAGGGTTGCCGTTGAATGTGGGACATAAGGGCATACATCATGAATTTCTCAATGTTTTCGTATGTAACGATGTGTCATCGAATGTGGGGCATAAATGCATACATCATGGATTTCTCAGTGGTTTCGTGTTTAATGGTGTGTTTTCACACCACCATCAAATCATGGATATTGTTCTATCAAGTTAGCAAGTTTTCATATTGTAGTAATTATGTGAAATTCATTATCAGAATTTCATGATGTTAAAATATGATTTATGTGATTAATGATTTTCATGATCTTTTTTTTTAAATTGCATGTAAAATCTATGTTGCCAAAATTCCACATTTTTTAAGAGCAATTATTGACAAAGCACCATTTTTCTTGTTAAAGTTATCATCAAATATTTAATGTATGTGAATGTAAAATGGTATATTTTTTCCTATATAATATTTCACATAAAATTTTAGTTGCATATTTTGTTGAATAATTAACTAACTTCATAAATTTATTAAAAGGGAGAGATACATAGAGGGGCAGAGAGTGCGGGATAAGAAGTGGGGACGGAGGGACAGAGGGAGAGAGAGAGAGAGAGAGAGAGAGAGAGAGAGAGAGAGAGAGAGGAGCTTGTGTGTTCCTACATCTGTAGAAAGGTGTTTGTTGATGTATGTTTTATTACACACCAAACAGTAGAACAAAATACTGAAATATCTTATCCTCTCTTGAATATATATCTGTCTATGACCTCATCAAGATCTTCAAACGTGTCCTCCCCAATTGAAAGTATTTTCCAAGTCGAAGATAGCTAGCAAAATCCTTTTGGTCTTTTCCTCCCTCCACAATATCCTTGTGTGCATAAACTCCATTGAAAATGTTCAGTGTTAGAATCAAGTGAGTAGGCCCTTTCAAGCTTGGACGGATAATACTCTCCCCTGGCTCTTTATTGGTTAGGAACTTAATGGTTTCATTCTCTTGTTCACTTCATGAAATGGAATCCTCTTCTGCAAAATATGGATCCTTAACCTCCTTATCCTTATCCTATTCACCCTGATAGTTATCATTCTTCAGTGAACTCTCTTTTCAAGTTAACTCAACTAGGTACTTCACTTTTGTCATAGTTTTCACCCAATAGGTAAGGATGTTGCCTTCTGCAATTTTTTCTACAGGATCTATATCTAGATCATCAAAAAGCTCCTCTTTCAATATTATTCATGTCAAGCTTGATTCCAAATCACAAATTATACGATGATTTTGGACTCTGCGGGGACAATTTTTCCCATTAACAGGGTCTCTTGATTTTCTCCAGTTAGCAGATAAAATTCCTCATCCTGGGATGGCTCTTTATATGGTGATCTCAAATCCTGAAATCCATGTAACAATTCACTCTTTATGTCAGCAAGGGTTTCCTGCTTTTTATTGGATGTCTGTTGCTCCACACTTCTCGCATATTCATCAATATCAAGGGCATTTAACAGATCAGGATATTTTTTGACATGCTCAATAGCCATTTCTTGTGTTTCATCATCCATATCATCTATATCATGTCCAGCTTCTTCACAATATATGTCCTTAGCCATTTTCTTGGCAAATTCATATGACTTTGGATGAATTCTAGTATCATCCAATGGATCTATAACATGGTTTTCGGATGCTTCTTGTCCATTCTCTCTAACCCTTAAAAAAGCCAATAGCATTTATAAAGACAAGTCACTTCATAGCCTCTACAGTTGGTTGCTGTAACTATTACCTGCTCAACAGCTTCATACTTTTCATCTGGAGTAAGGAAATGTTCCAGTGAATGAAGCTTCAATGATAATATTTCTTTGCCAAGACTATATAATGTTGCAACCATGGCCAATGGATTCTGAAGATATCGACCAAGAGCCACAACACGCCTCACAATCCCTCTCTATGTCGGCAACTAGTCTTAAGAGATGTGAGAATTCTCATATAGTGTAGGCAATAATTCATTTGCATCAACAACATTTATTGTGTCCAATCCTTCTTCCAAATCACGTGGATGAACACAAACATAGGGAGGGATAGAGGGAAGACACAAACACACATATTTAGTGGCTAAGTCACAAGGTTCAAGTTTCAATTTGAGTTTGACAATTATGAAGTTCGGATGAACTTGACAATAAATTCAATTCGACAATAAATTTGTCTTACATAATTTTTCAAAAATATATAATATATATGATCACAATTTCCAACAATGGGACAAAAAATAACTTTGTACAAATGATTGCATGTATGATTATTTTTTACTTTTCTTTGCTAATAAATAGAATTAAAATAAAAAATAATAATCATTTTATTTATTATTGACTAACAAAATAAAACTGTGAATATTCAAGAATAAATAATAATAATAATGTAGTCTAATTATAAATAAATTAAATCATAAATATTAATACTTTACTCATTATAATCCTTGTGTTTCACCAATTAAATAAGATTAAAAAAATTTACATCAAATTCCAATTCCAATTAGAAAATGAACAACCAAACGCAAGAAAAAGATATTCCCAGTCATATTCTATTCCAATTCCAATTTCTAAATTGGCAACCAAACGCAGAATATGGATTTGAAAATTCATCTTCCATGTCAACCGAACGGTCCAACTATCTCTCTAAAATACATAACCAGGTTTTTGAAAACCCGGTTATCAGATAACCTGGTTATGAGAGAAATTCATCTTCCCCAACCAAACGGGGCCATATAGAAATTGTCATGCACTTCTTTTCTCTTCTTCTTTTTCTACCTCAAGTTTATCAGATGTTCCTCACTTATTCCATCCCATGGTTAATATTGATTGTATTAGATGATTAAATTTTGTAAATATGCGTTAATAAATATTATAATCTATAAAAAAATTAATGTAACTTGGACATGTATTTAAAATCTTTTAGACAATTATAAAAATATTACAAAAAAAAAATTCTATATTGATGATATCCAAGTGATAAATTATTTATAAACTTAAACAAATCATTAAATAATATTTATCAAAATTGCCATTCAAATATATTAAAAGAACAAAAAAAATTGATAATTATTTATTTATAAAATTTCAAATAATTCTAAACATTTGAACTCGTATAAGATAGAACAATCTTTTAGATTGTCTTGAAATGTTGTTAGAAAAATGAACCAATTGCAACAAGACCTTCCCTAAACTAGATAATACACTTACATTATGTCATTTCCTTAACATGACATATATATGGTCTCTAAAATATTGCTTTGTAGTGCCTATATTGTAAAAGCATTTGTGCAATGTAAATGTCAACTTAAAAACATATGTGTTTTGGGTGCGTAAACTTTAGTGTTAGGAAACTAAAGTTTTTTTCATGCATGTGTGTGTGTGCGTTCATGCATGAGAGAGAGAGAGAGAGAGAGAGAGAGATTGCTATATGGTCTAATAGAATGTTTATTAAATACTTGTATAATATACAATAACTCGCTTATAGATCGCCCATAATATTTATATGTTTAACTCCATTTCTTCATTATATGTGCTGAGGAGGAAGAGGAGAGAGTATTTATTCATTTCTTCCAACATAAATAATTACTAGATTACTTTTCATAATTTAAGTATATTTATTGTTGGTGTCATTAATGGAAAGTAATGTTTTGGATAATAAGTCAAATCAAGGCATAATTTAAATAATTCCTTCAACATTTTATGTATCTTTTCTACAAGAGATCCAAGGCAAATCTTGGTAGAAGAGGCCATCTTATATGAACCAAAAAATGTTGATCACATCCCTGTTTAGGCTTGAAATATTGGCATAACTAATGTAGATTGTGTTGAAGATATGATAAAGTGCATGTTTTATGGTCAATTGATTAGTTATCATTTTCACATTAATGTCAACTTGAGGGTTGTCTACTAACTCTTTACTAGGGAGCATTGTTATTGTATCTAAAGTGTAGAAATCTAGTGTATAATTGATTATTCAATTGAGTCATAGTGTGTAATTGATATGAGAGACTCATAGATGTCTCAAGATGATGTATGTATAATTCTATATAATACACATAAGTATTAAAAAACAATATGATAGACTGAAGTATGATAGTTTTATTGGGTTGAATAGTTCATTTCAAAGATAGTGAATGATTTGATTCCTCTATAGAAACTCTAATGATTCAAATATTGTAATTCACAATTTATGATCTATACTTAGTTATCAGATAGTTTCAATAGTTGTGCATGATTTATAGTCAATAGATATGTTTTGAATCAATTGAAGTACGTTTAGGAGAAGACGTAAGAACACATAGAACAATTTAAGTTTGATCCTTAATCGATAGGATTGAGGATGGCTCTGGAAGAACTTTTATGATATAAAGTTATGTGGAACTAATTGGTTATATTGAATTGGTCATACATCGGCCATTGTGATTGAACTTCTTCAAGTTAGGCATGCCCATTGGAAAAAGAGAAAAAGGAAAAATGTTCTTTGTTGAATTGATGTGCAGATCAAATGGGTGATTGAAATGATCTAGATAAATACAGATTAGGGGTTGGTAACAAATTATGGTTGACCTAAAGTAAAATATTTTTTTTGAGATGAAGATGACCATAGAGATTGAAATATGTATTTATTGTTGATCTCTTTAGTTTTTTTGCCTATTAGTGTTAAACACTTAGTCATATAGAAGGTAGATTTGGTCATTCATCACTCCGAGCAAGTAACTCTATATAGGCCAAGTTGTGTATTTGTTAGAATTGTAAATAATCTTGAATATGTTGAGATCTATAGGGCAAGTATATGGTTGTTGAGTATCCCTATGCAACCCAAGTTCAATGAATTGCAAGTAAAGATGAATCAGTGAGTTGATGTTGAGTCATGCAGAAGGAACCAAGCTAGTTGAGGTTGAGCATCACTAGGAAGATTAGTTATGACTGGGCATCACAAACAATATTTGTTTAACTTAATATTGTTTGAACAAGAATATCTTGAATGGCACAAACTTTGACGTAAACCATTTTGAGCCAATATGTAAATGACATTTAATGATTGTAGAGTTAGTTACAAAGTTTGTTATGCATTTTGATGCAGATCACCAATCCCTATGAAGGAAAGTTAACCAATCAGACTAAGAGGAAACAATGGAAGTTTACAAATTGTTGATTTTATTCTAGAAGACTGTACATAGATGTTTATTTAAAGGTAGATCCAAACCCTATTTTTTAAGGATGTGAAGTATTGTGAATGCTTATGTGAAGGAGTTCTATTTTGGAGGCTATAAGTAAAGTTGTGATGTGTTGGTAAACCGATTTTTCTTCGCATAAAATTCTTACAAAATGACTCAAAAATTCCCAGACTTCAAGAAAAAATAGGACCAACATTTTGATCACATTGCAATGAAATTGTGAAAGCATCCTCTTAATTTGCAGAGTACGGCTCCCTGATTGAATATGCAATGAATGAATTTAAAAGATGCTTTTAACCAGAAAGCAAAGGCTTCCCTCACTATTCTTGGATAGGGAGAAAGTTATTACAACTGAAATAGAAATAAAGGACTCAACATACAGAAATGGAAGCATATAATCTTCTTACCCATACATGCATTTAGAAAGATTGGAAAATGATTAAACTAACAAGGATAATCTTTGGAATAAATGAATATAATAGTAGAATTTGATTCCATTATTCAGTCCTGATTTACACCTAAACCAAGAATGAGATCAATCCAAAATACATAACATTTGAAATGTTAGAAACCTCATTCAATTCAAAAATAATACTATTTCTAAATACTATTGAAAATCAAAATACTTGCAAAAACTTAGAAAAGAAAACTAAAATAAAAGGACATCTCTAATCACCATCAAAAACTTCCCCCTACCTATGCATTCTATGTCTTCCTTCAAATGCAGCACATAGTTTGCTTGTTTTAGGAAAAAGAAGAACATCCTGACTCTCCACTCTCAGAAAGAAGAAAGAAAAACACCCTTCCCCTACTTCCAAAAAAAAGTCCTTAGCCCTCTATCTTGCCTTCATAATATAGATGAATGATGAGGTGTTATGGTTCCTCCATAACCGTTTCTTGAAAATCCTACCTTAAATAGACTTTTGGAAGACTCGCTTGAGTATTGGAAAGAAATTATTGATTAACATGACTTTATCCTCCTCTAATCCCATTTTTTATGATTACTTTATCACTTTTAAAACTCCCCATCCTTTAAATTTGATTAACAAATATAATGTTATGTTCTAACGTAAGAACCAAACATCATACTAAGGCAGCATATAATATTAAGATGCATGAATTATGGTTAAACTGGGACATTTATTTAAACAGAAGGGGGACTATCTCCTACTTTTTTGGTGACATTTCCTTGTCACATCTTGAAATCTGTTATTTTCTTTGTGGTACACGGTGTCATGAAGATACTTTTGGAACTCTGCCTTTCTTAATTGTGAAGTTATGTCAAACACTTCACATACTAGAAATAACTAGTCCCAGGGATACCGGTCTCATTTCCCATCATCAACCTTAATCTTGAATCCACAAAGATTTAATTTCACCTCGCTTTCTTTATGAGTGTAGGAAACATAGGTTTGAGATTATTATGGTCATTGGGACACTCATGTTGGTTTCCTTTATCCATAGCTATGATTCTTGTGTATGGATATACATGTATTAGGAAACATGACAACTTCCCACTCTCAAGACTTTATATTGTGTATGTTACCACGGCCATGTGTTGGCCTACAACCCTTGTCTATCTAATGTTACTGTTGTTGCCATTTTCCATCATTTGTGCTAAGGAATTCCTAAAGATGCTAATCGAGCATGGGTCTTAGAGAATTATTGCCACACTTCATTTTTAGGAATTAGGCAACTCATGTAAAGGTGTTGGAATATTTATTGCATTTAGTTGTTTGCCCCTAGAGCCAAACGCCCACCTACCACCCCTGAACATTCAAAAAAATTATTATGGGTAGGTGAGTTTTTCAAATTTGCAAATGAGGGGGAAAATTTTTTTGGTAGAAGACAAAAAGGAATGTTCTATTCCATTCGACCAAGAGAAGAAGTTGAAGTTTGAAGAGCTCAAAAGTTGCAGAGAAAGTGATTAGTAGATCTAGTTTGTTGCAGGGACAGAGGAAGTTTATTTCGTGACTACAGTTGCACGTGCTTCTTTATGTCATCCTGTAAGTTCATATTTTGTTGTTTGATTCAACCTGTTGAAGTAGTGATTGCTCCAAGCTTTGTAGTTTGAAGCCATTAGAGCTACAAGTTTAAGTTTTTGAAGTATTGAAGTTGTTCAAGTTTTACCAGTTTAGGGTTATTTTTAGGGTTTTTTGGTTGAAGCTGAATGCTCCCAAATTTTGTAATAGTTTGAATCAAAGTTTAATAGAAATCTAGTAGGCATACGTGAATCCATTGTTTCTTAGCATTTGTGAAGTTTATTGTTGAATATTTTAAGCCTTGGGTTCTTTGGTTTTAATGGTGGAAAAGTTCATGTTGGAAGTCTGTCACTTGGTTTGCTCTTTATTTAAGTTTTTAACTTTATAGTTATTGCTAAGCTCACTCGGCATTTTCTTCTTCTAGGCTACTCTCTCTAGTGGCTACCGAGTTCACTTGGTAATCACACCCTGCATTGGTTACCAAGTTCACTTGGAATCATATACCAAGCTCACTCGATATCCAGTGTCTACCAAGTTGTTCTTCATTTTCCGAGTTCACTCGACACTCTCCTACCACTCAGTTTATTAAAGTGCCAAGCAATTTTTTGGCACTCGGTAATAGTTTGTGCCGAGTAAAATTTAAGGGTTGCAAAATTAATATTTAGGGTTGGTAATATATTTTTCACAAAAGGTCCTAGTTGTACATGTTCTCTCAGAAGAGAATGATGCTCGATGCCCACCTCAACATCTTCAGTCAAGTACCTCGCCTATGTTTCCTACTTTTCAGGCTCATGCATGTATTTGATGGCATGTTTAATTTCTACGCTACCAACATTCAACCACCCAGCCCACTATCCATAGCTAACTGCCCACCATCTAGCCCAGTCTACTATCTAGCACCGTCTATCCGCAATATAAGATGGCCATATTTAATTCTATAGCATGTGTAAAATGTTTGTTTTGTATTCTAGAGATTTCTCATACCTCTATAAATAGAGGCACTTGTAATGGATGTAAACACAAGGCAATAAGGCAAACAAGAAATAATATAAAGATTTCATATTTTGGTTTTTGTTTTCTCTATCTCTACCTACCTTCATAGTGGTATCAGAGCACGAGTAGATTGTGGAGTCACAATGTAGGTAGATTGTGGAGTTTAAAAAGAGATTTTTGTTGCAAGAAAGGTATGTTGTGAGTCTAAAGTGGTGTTAATTCTTAATGGGATCATTCTCAATGTTTTGTGGCAGACATATGAAAATAGTCCAGCAGTAAGTTATTGCATCTTATTTGTGAAGTCGAGGCATCTCTATGATTTTTATTGTGTGCGTATGAGCTATACTTTGTCTTAATTCATCAATTCTGAAAGGAGCTAGAGGTTTGATTTTTTTTTTGAGATAATCTTAATGATTCTATTGTCGTACTTAGGAATTCAAGTATTTTAAAATATTTTATTATTTTTTAAAGTATGGCATCAAGCATAAACCATTTTATGATTCTAATATTTTTTGG
Source organism: Cupressus sempervirens (assembly GCA_028749045.1). Lineage (NCBI taxonomy): Eukaryota > Viridiplantae > Streptophyta > Pinopsida > Cupressales > Cupressaceae > Cupressus > Cupressus sempervirens. The sequence goes on along the minus strand of CM053792.1, from coordinate 968,095,610 downwards.
CAAGAATTATGATCATTGGGCATTTAGAATGAAAACAATATTTCATTCTCAAGAGTTAGTGGAGATTGTAGTGAATGGATTTGTAGAGCCATTGGATGAATTGTTATTAACTATAGATCAAAAGGATGAACTCAAGGAAAATAGGAAAAAAGATATAAAGGCTTTTCAAATTATTCAACAAGGTTTGGATGACATTATTCTTGCAAGGATTAATGGAGCTACAATAGTGAAGCAAGCATGGGAGATCCTTGAAACAACATATCAAGGTATAAGAAAGGTAAAAATATCTAAATTGCAGTCATTAAGAAGAGATTTTGAAAACCTCCAAATGAAAGATACTGAATTAGTAGAGCAATTTTCAATTCAAGTTATGAATGTGGTTGATCAAATAAGGTTGAATGGTGATAAGCTAACAGATCAAAAAATTGTAGAAAAGATTTTAAGAAGCTTGCCTATTAAATTTGATAATATTGTTGTGGCAATTGAGGAATCTAAGGATTTGTCAAATTTATCTATAGATGATTTGTTTGGGTCATTACGAATCCATGAATACAGGTTGAATAGGTGTGATATTACTTCACTGGAGCATGCATTCAAAACACAAATGACATTTGGCAGAGGCAGAGGAAGAGGAAATCCAGGATTCAAAGGATGAGGAAAGGATGGAATAATTATCAAAGAGAGGAAAGGATTTTTGATCAAGGAGTAAGGAGAAATCAAAGTTTAAGCTCAAGGGGGTGCAATAACAATCAAGCTTCAGAAAGGTATGACGAATCAAATGTCCAATGTCATTATTGCAAGAGGTTTGGTCACTTAGCAAATGAATTTCGGAAGAAGCAAGTAGATGTAGGCAAACAAAATGCAAATTTTTCTGAAAGTAGTCTAAGGACATTGTTCATTACATGTCACATAGCTCAAGAGAGCTCAAGTGATATTTGGTTTCTAAATAGTGGTTGTAGCAATCATATGACAGGAAATAGAGATATATTTGAAAGCTTCGATACCTCTATCAAGTCAAAAGTAAAATTGGGCAATGATAACATAGTGGAAGTAAGTGGAAAAGGTACAATTGTTGTAATGATAAATCTTGGTAAGAAATCTATTTCTGATGTGTATTTTGTACCTAGTTTAAAGCATAATCTTATAAGTGTGGGACAACTTACAAAAAAAGGTTATAAAGTTATTTTTGAAAATAACATCTGCACTATATTTGATATTTCTCCTAGTACCATGGTCATTGCAAGGGTTGAAATGATTAACAATAGAATGTTTCCACCTCACATGAAAAGTGGAATGATGGATGAGGATAGAGTGAGTTTCAAGGAAACATGTCAAGATCAATCATGGATATGGCATTTGAGGTATGGTCATCTAAATTTCAAAAAATTGAGTTTATTGCAAAGAAAGGAAATGGTAAGAGGTTTACCCCCATTGAAGCATCATTTACTTCATGTGAAAGTTGCATCTTAGCTAAGCAACATAGGGAAGTTTTCCAAAATAAATGTCATATAAAGCTTGGGCACCTTTAGAAATCGTGCATACAGATATATGTGGTCCTATGCAAGTGCCATCATTAGGGGGGAGCATTTATTTTCTAACATTCATTGATGACTTTAGTAGGAAGACATGGGTTTATTTTATTAAATATAAATCTAAAACATTCAGCAAGTTTAAGGAATTGAAGGCATTTGTTGAGAAACAAAGTGGTCTATCCATTAAGGTATTAAGGTTAGATAGAGGGGGAGAATACATGTCAAATGAGTTTTTGGATTACCTCAGTAGAATGGTGTTGCTGAAAGAAAGAATTGAACAATAATGGAGATGGCAAGAAGCATGTTGAAAGGTAAGAATCTACCAAATGAATATTGGGTTGAAGCAGTAGCTTGTGCTATTTATATCTTGAATAGGAGTCCAACAAAGATTGTAAGAGAGTCCAACAAAGATTGTAAGAGAAAAGATTCCACAAGAAGCATTGAGTGGTAAGCATCATTGTATTTCCCATTTTAGAGTATTTGGTTGTATTGCATATGCACATGTTCCTAAAGAAACAAGGAGTAAATTGGATGATAAGAGTGAAAAATGTATTTTTATTGGTTATGACGAACAATCTAAGGCATATAAGGTGTTTAATCCTATAACTAGAAAAGTCATTATAAGTAGAGATGTTGTGTTCAAAGAAGACGAATCTTGGGATGGCAATATAGACAAGACAATTATAGGCACAACTCCAATACTATATGATGACCAAGAAGGAAAAGACCAAGAGAATCAAGTAGATCAAACAAATGAGCAAGGTGGAGCCCCTTCAAGAAGTACACATGGAGATAACACACAAATAGAAGATGAGCAAGGAGAATCTTCAAGTTCACAAGTAAGTAATGACTCTAATCCTACACTTGTATCTTTGAAATCAAGGATTAAGAATAATAAAACTAAAAGTTTGCAAGAGATTTATGAACAAGGGGACAAAATAGATTTACAATCAAATTTTTCCTTATTTGCTCAAGATCCTATATATTTTGAAGATGCAATTAAGGAAAAACAATGGATTAATGCAATGCATGAAGAAATGGAATCTATTGATAAAAATGATACATGGGAACTAGTTGATTTTTTTGGATAGTGTTGTCCTTGATGTCACACAAAATGTCATATCAATCTTTAATCTCAGTTAACCGAGTTTAGAAAATGATAATCGAGCTCACTCGGTCATCGAAGAAAATAAAATAGACAGTGATAACTGAGTCATCGAAGAAAATAAAACAAACAGTAATAACCGAGCTCACTCGGTCATCAAAGGAAAGATGGAAAAGTCGGTTTTCACCGAGCTCACTCAGTCATTGAAGGAAAGATGGAAAAGTCAGTTTTCACCGAGCTCACTTGGTCATCGAAGGAAAGATGGAGAAGTCAATTTTCATCGAGCTCACTCGATCATCAAAGGAAAGATGGAGAAGTCAATTTTCACCGAGCTCACTCGGTCATCGAAGAAAAGATGGAGAAGTCAATTTTCACCGAGCTCACTCGGTCATCAAAGTGGAGTCGGTTTCACCTAGCTCACTCGATCATCACAGGGAACTTAGTGCTTATCAAGTTCACTCAGCGACTAAAGGATTTCATGGAATTCTCTGTATTAACCGAACTCAGTCGGTTAACACAGGAATTATTTTTGAACAGAGCTTACCGTGCTGGGTCAGCCAGTAAAGGGATTTGTTAAATCTTGCAATTCAGCCGACTGTTGGAATAATTGTTTTCCAAGTTATTTGAGCCGACTTGATAATCTGAAATATATATAGAGAGAGATATTCAAGTTGTAAAAGTGTGTGAGAAAAAGGTGTAAAAAAACAAGTGAAGAACAAGAGAAACAAGGATGCGAAAGAAAATACTTGGATAAGAGGAGACTGAGCGAATCCTGATGAAGGATTAAAGGAGTTGTAAAGTTGTATTTGATCAGTAAGGATCCAATCAAGCCGAACAAAGATCTGTAATCAGCAAAAGATAAGTTGCATATTATTCAGGTCACTTCATTGTTTCTTTATAACCTTTGCAGCAGTGAATCCAAATCTCTTAACAGAGTTGGTTTAACAGCCATTTTGTAAATCTTCTAACAAGGTGACAATTCAGTTGAATTGTTCTAAAGACCTCTAGCAAGGCCACTTCTAACAGAGTGTTTAAATCCTCTAATAGGGTCACACCTAATAGTGTGTTTTTGTAACCTTTAACAGGGTTGGCTCCTAACAGGGCTCACTTCAGAAGAGTGAAAAACAATAACTAGTTACATTGGTGGTTTTTCCCATATTGGGTTTTCACGTTAAATCTGGTGTCTCTAGTGTTTGAGTTTGCTGAATTGTTTTGATATCAGTTCTTAATGATTGTTATTATTTGCTGCAATATCAAGTTTCAGTAATCTGTAAAATAGATCAAACTTTTAGACATCTAAGGGACTGTGAAATGTTTTTGTAGTAACTGATTCACCCCCTCCCCCTCTCAGTTACTTCATTCTCATTTCCAACAATTGGTATCAGAGCTTTTGGTACTTGCAGGAGAAGATTTCAAGGATCTAAGAAAAAGATCAGGATGTCTTACAAAAGAGAAATTCCAAAACTTAATAGAGATAACTTCTCAGCATGGCAAGAACTGATGAAACTTCATCTAGCTACTGTTGGTGATACTGGACTGAAATACCTTGAAGAAAAATATGAAGAACCTTCTAGCACACTGTCAGTCAATGATATTGTTGAAAAGAAAACTCACAACAACATGATGATAGACATAGCATCTGCTCTCAGCTATGAAGAATTTGATGACATTAAGGACTGCAAAACTGCCTTTGACATGTGGAACAAGCTAAAAGAAATCTATGGAGGGGATGAAAATGTGAGAAGAGCAAAAGAAGAAAGTCTAAGAGGACAATTTGATCAAATGAGGATGAGAGAGGATGAAAACATTGCAAAATATGTTGAAAGAGTTAAAGCATGTGTAAGTGCAATTAGGGCAACTGGTGGTGACATCAAAGGAGAAACAGTTGTAAGAAAAGTTCTTAGAACCTTGCTTCTCGTTTATGCAATCAGAGGAGCACTGGGCAGAAATCACATTGCGTCAGCATCCGCAAGGACCATCGCAATGCTTTGTTTTAATTAAACAGTCGGATTCCCCTTGTCCGTACCAGTTCTGAGTCGACTGTTCACCACCTAGGGAAAGCCCTCCGAAGGGGGCGTGAAGCAAATCATCAAATAAATCTTGAGGCCATAGTTGGGAGATTAACTACATTTGAACTAGATAACTTTGACAACTATGTTCCAGCTTCCAAGAACATGGAATCAGCATTTGAGGCCAAACTTTCACTCAAGGAGAAAAGAAAAAAGAAACTTCAGTTAGAAAGTGAAGATGAATTAGATCTAAGCTCAGACAGTGATCTTGAAGTAATTGAAGCTCTTCTAGCAAGAAAATACTCTAGAGGCAGAGAAAAATATAAAGGTAAAGTTCCTCTAATATGTTTTTCATGTGAAGAAATTGGTCATATTGCAGCTAGGTGCCCGAACAAGCAAAAAAATGATGAAAAGAAGGATCATAAATGGAATGGCAAGAAAGATTTCAAATCATACAAAAACAAAGGTAAGAAATCATGTTTCATGGCTGAAAATTCTAAAGATTCTGATAATAGTGAGGATGAAATTGTTTATATTACTGTTAAAGATGATTCTGACAATGATGAGGAAGATAAAATTGCTCTTATCTCTCATATAAGTAAGAATGATACATGGATTATAGACAGTGGTTGCTCACATCATATGACTGGTGATAAAACTAAGTTTGATCAGTTTGAAGATTATGATGGTGGCAGTGTAAGGTTTGGTAATAATGAACCTCATTTCATAAAAGGAAGAGGAAGAATCTGTCTAACCAAAGAACTTGTTTGTAATAATGCCTATTGGGTTGAAGGTCTCAAACATAATTTGCTAAGTGTGGCACAGTTACTCAATACTGGATTCAAGGTGGAATTCATGCATGGAAAGGCAAGACTGTTGAATGAGCAAGGAAAGCTGATAGGATCTAGCACCCAAACTAAAGGTAACTTATTCTATCTAGAACTTGGTGAATGCTCATGTTTTATTGCTCAAATTGAAGAGTTGGTTATGGCATAAAAGGTTGTGTCATGTCAATTTTGATAATTTGATAAAAATAAGCAAATTCAAGAAAGTAAGAGGCATTCCTAACATTAAGAAACCTGAGGTTGGTCTATGCAAGAACTGTCAGATTGGTAAAATGGGAAGGACTAGTTTTAAAGGTAAAAACTAGCAATCTGAAGATATATTAGAAATTGTGCATACTGATTTATGTGGACCTATTGGAATAGAAAGCTATACTGGAGAGAAATTTTTCATTCTCTTTGTTGATGATTACTTAAGAATGATGATTGTCATGTATCTAAGAAATAAATCAGAAGCATTTGAGAAATTCAAATGGTATTTGGCAAGAGTAGAAAAAGAAACAGGGAAAAGACTAAAATGTTTAAGGTCAGATAGAGGTAGTGAATTCATTTCACATGAATTCAATAACTTCTGCATTGAAAGAGGTATTAAAAGACAGGTTTCAGCACCAGGAACTCCAGAACAAAATGGAATAGCTGAAAGAAGAAATAGATCCATTATGGATTGTGCAAGAACCCTGATGATAGAAAAGAACATTGCTATCAAATATTGGAAGGAAGCCATCAGCACTACAGTTCATACATTAAACTAAGTACAACTTAAAAAGGACTCATTCAAGACTCCCTATGAATTATGGTATGGCGAAAAACCCAATGTAAGTTATCTGAAAGTATTTGGAAGAAAATGTTATATTTTGAAAGAATCTAGAAAAGGAAAATTTGATGTAAAAGGTGATGAAGGAATATTTTTGGGATATTCTTGCAAAAGCAAAGCATATAGATGTTTAAATCTATCCACTCAAAAGGTCATAGAAAGTGCACATGTGAAAATTGATGAGTTTGTAGACAAATCAGAAGAAGAAAGCAAAAAGGTACCTGAAGACTACAAGAGATTTGTTTACATTGAACCAGATACTATACCAAGTATACCGTTCACTCAAGAATCCTCAACTCCTGAATCTTCAGTAACCGAGTTGTAAATAGTTCAAACCGAGCCTCAGCAACTTTCAGACACTACTAAGCAAGTGTCTACCGAGTCTGAATCAACCGAGCCAATATCTACCGAACCAGAACAGCAAGAATCTGAAGTATAGAAGGATAACAATGAAATTCATTCAAGAGGCAAGGAACCTGTATTAGCAAAATATGTCAGAAGACATCATGCACTAGATTAGATCATTGGAGACAAATCTGAAGGAACCCTGACAAGAAGTAAGTTGAAAATACTTGTTTACTTGCTGATTTTGAACCTAGAAGTATTAAGGATGCACTGGCAAATGATAGTTGGATTGAGGCAATGAATGAGGAAATAGAATAGATAGAGAAAAACAAGACATAGACTCTTGTACCCAGGCCTAAAGACAAGAATATAATTGGAACCAAGTGGATATTCAGAAACAAGTTGACTGAAGATGGTAAGGTATCCAGAAACAAAGCTAGATTGGTATGCAAAGGATACTCACAAGAAGAAGGTATAGATTATGGAGAAACTTTTGCTCCTGTTTCAAGATTGGAAGGAGTCAGAACCTTACTTGCATATGCTACTCACAAAGGATTCAAAGTTTATCAGATGGATGTCAAGTCAACATTCCTCAATGGAATACTGGATGAAGAAGTTTACATTGAACAACCTGAAGGTTTTGTTGATCCAGATAAAAGGAACATGGTCTGCAAATTACACAAGGCACTGTATGGTCTAAAACAAGCTCCTAGAGCATGGTATGAAAGATTGCATAATTATCTTATTCAGATTGGTTTGCAAAGAGCTAATGATAATAGTAGCTTGTATATAAAGCAAGGTCTAGATAATAAGATTGTCTTGGTAGAAATATTTGTAGATGATACTGTTTTCACAGGGCATGATGATCTTTGCAAAGAATTTTTAGAACAAATGAACAAGGAGTTTGAAATGTCTATGTTTGGTGAGATAAAATTCTTTGTTGGTCTTCAAATCCAACAAAATAAGAATGGCATCTTCATCACTCAGTCAAAATACATCAAGGAGATATTGAAAAAGTTTGGTATGGAGGACTGTAAACCCGTTGGAACTCCTATGTGTATTGGATTGAAACTTACAAAAGATGATGAATCCAAAGAGATAGAACAAACATTGTATAGATCTATGATTGGAAAATTGCAGTATGTAGTTCATACCAGGCCAGATATTGCTCTCACAGTTGGTATTGTTGCAATATTTTCAGCAAAACCAAGAGAAACTCACTTGATGGAAATCAAGAGAATAATGAGATATTTTAAAGGAACTGAAGATTATGGGCTATGGTACAAATTTGGAGGTAATTTGGATTTGAAAGTTTTTATTGATGTTGATTGGGCAGGGAACCTTGATGACGAAAAAAGCACAAGTTGAGGAGCATTCTTTCTTGGAAAGAGATTGGTTTCTTGGACAAGCAAAAAACAAAATTGTACATCCCAATCTACAGCAGAGGCAGAGTATGTTGCTGTAGCAGTAAATTGTTCTAATATTGTTTGGTTTAAGCAACTATTGCAAGGAATGAAGATGGAAATCAAAGAACCAGTTGTTATGTTCTGTGATAATACAAGTGCAATCAATATATCCAAGAATCCAGTGATGCATTCCAAGACCAAGCATATTGCAATCAAATATCATTTTGTTATAGAATTGGTGCAAGACAAGGAGATCAGATTGGAATATGTCCACACAAAGGAAAAAATTGTTGATATATTCACAAAGCCCTTGTCTAAGGATGCATTTTTATATCTTAGAGGTAAGTTAGGGGTCATTCTCCTATCTGAAGTTCATTAAAGGAAGCTTTAGTGATGCATCAACACATACCAGATTGAAGATCTATCTGTTGATGCAGTTTAATCAGAAATCATTGCATATGAATCAGTACTATAGGTACATTGCAATTCACTTTACTTCTGTTGTCTTTGGCATGTGTTGTCAAAGAGGGAGAGATTTACTGTCATATCCTTCTGAAATGTATGAGACTTAAAAAAAATCTGCAATGAAGCTCCTTAAAAGAAGGAGACTAGTGAAAGAGGGAGAAGTCTATTATCTTGTTTTCAAAATTTCATTCTATTATGACATGTTGTGTTGCCATCAATACCAAAGAGGGATATTGTTGGATAGTGTTGTCCTTGATGTCACACAAAATTTCATATCAGTCTTTAATCTTAGTTAACCGAGTTTAGACAATGATAACTGAGCTCACTCAGTCATCGAAGAAAATAAAACAGACAGTGATAATTGAGTCATCGAAGAAAATAAAATAGACAATAATAACTGAGCTCACTCGGTCATCAAAGGAAAGATGGAAAAGTTAGTTTTCACCAAGCTCACTCGGTCATCGAAGGAAAGATGGAAAAGTCAGTTTTCACTGAGCTCACTCGGTCATCGAAGGAAAGATAGAGAAGTCAGTTTTCACCGAGCTCACTCAGTCATCGAAGGAAAGATGGAGAAGTCAATTTTCACTGAGCTCACTAGGTCATTAAAGAAAAGATGGAGAATTCAGTTTTCACCGAGCTCACTCGGTCATCAAAGTGGAATCGGTTTCACCGAGCTCACTCGGTCATCATAGGGAACTCAGTGCTTATCGAGTTCACTCAACGAATGAAGGATTTCATAGAATTCTCTATATTAACCGGACTCATTCGATTAACACAGGAATTATTTTTGAACAGAGCTTACCGTGCTGGGTCGGCCAGTAAAGGGATTTTTTTAAATCTTGCAATTCAGCGAACTGTTGGAATAATTGTTTTCCAAGTTATTTGAGCTGACTTGATAATCTAAAATATATATATATATATATATAGAGAGAGAGAGAGAGAGAGAGAGATATTCAAGTTGTAAAAGTGTGTGAGAAAAAGGTGTAAAAAAAAAAGTGAAGAAAAAGAGAAGCAAGGATGCGAAAGAAAATACTTGGATAAGAGGAGACTAAGTGAATCTTGATGAAGGATTAAAGGAGCTGTAAAGTTGTATTTGATCAGTAAGGATCCAATCAAGCTGAACAGAGATCTGTAATCAGCAAAAGATAAGTTGCATATTATTTAGGTCACTTCATTGTTTCTTTATAACCTTTGTAGCAGTGAATCCAAATCTCTTAATAGAGTTGGTTTAACATCCATTTTGTAAATCCTCTAACAAGGTGACAATTCAGTTGAATTGTTCTAAAGACCTCTAGCAAGGCCACTTCTAACAGAGTGTTTAAATCCTCTAACAGGGTCACACCTAATAGTGTGTTTTTGTAACCTTTAACAGAGTTGGCTCCTAATAGGGCTCACTTCAGAAGAGTGAAAAATAGTAACTATATACATTGGTGGTTTTTTCCATATTGGGTTTCCACGTTAAATCTGGTGTCTCTAGTGTTTGAGTTTGCTAAATTTTTTTGATATCAGTTCTTAATGATTGTTATTATTTGCTGCAATATCAAGTTTCAGTAATCTATAAAATAGATCAAACTTTTAGACATCTAAGGGATTGTGAAATGTTTTTGTAGTAACTGATTCACCCCCTCCCCCTCTTAGTTACTTCATTCTCATTTCCAACAGATTTACCTAAGAATAAAGAGTGCATAGGTGTAAAATGGGTTTATAAAACTAAGTATAAGGAAAATGGAGAAGTTGATAAATATAAGGCAAGACTAGTAGCTAAAGGGTTTTCACAAGAATATGGAATTGATTATAATGAAACTTTTACACCCATAGCTAGACTAGATACTATTAGAATGGTACTAGCTATTGCAGCTCAAAATAAATGGATGGTTTATCAAATGGATGTAAAATTAGCTTTCTTAAATGGGTATTTGGAAGAAGAAGTTTATGTGCAACAACCACTAGGTTATGAAATCAAAGGACATGAACACAAGGTTTATAGGTTGAAGAAGGCACTCTATGGGTTGAAACAAGCACCAAGGGCATGGTATAGCAGAATAGATTCATATATGATTAAGAATGGATTTAATAGAAGGACTAGTGAGCCAACACTATACACCAAAGTCAATAAGGAAGGTTAAATTTTGATTATTTGCTTGTATGTTGATGATTTGATCTTTACTGGTAATCTTTCTATTGATATGTTCAAATTAGCAATGAAGAAAGAATTTGAGATGACAGATTTGGGTTTGATGAAATATTTTTTTGGTATTCAAGTAACACAAAATGACAAAGGAATTTTCATTTATCAAAATAAATATGCACAAGATGTTATGAGACAGTTTAGAATGATAAATTGTAGTCCAGTCTCTACACCTATGACAATGGGCACAAAATTAAGTAGAGGAGACAATGAGAATGAATTTGATTCTACTCAATTTAGAAAGTTGGTTGGTAGTTTGATTTATCTCACAACAACTAGGCTTGATATTATGTATGCAGTGAGTGCAATTTCTAGATTTATGGATTCACCTAAGAACTCACATTGGCAAGCAAGGAAGAGAATATTGAGATACATTGCAGGGACTCTAAATTATGACATAATGTATTCTTCTTTAGATGTTTTTCAGCTAGTTGGGTATACTGACAGTGACTTTGCAGGAACTATTGATGATAGAAAGAGCACATCTAGATATGCATTTCATCTTGGAACAGGTATTGTCGCATGGGCATCAAAGAAGTAGCCTATCGTGACTATTTCTTCAGCTAAAGAAAAATATGTAGCCGGTACATCAGCAGCATGTCAAGCAGTATGGATGCGAAGAGTCTTGAAAGATCTAATGCATGAGCAAGATCAATCTACAACAATCTATTTGATAACAAGTCCACCATCGCATTATCAAAGAATCATTTTTTTCACAAGAGGACAAAGCACATTGATAATAGATATCATTTTATTCAAGAATTGGTCAATAATGGAGAAATCAACTTGGAGTATGGGTAAGTGCACAAAGTTGTGGTGCCAAAAGGGGGGTATAAGTGGACACCTTTTTCCTGAAATCTGCAAATTTTGAACTTCAACAAGAATTTGAAGATAGTTACACTCAAAATTTTCAAATATGACAAAAAAAAAAGTTGTAGTCCTTTGAATCTAGTTTCTAAACTATTAATTTTTTTTCAAAATGGTTTAGTTTTAGGTCCTCAAAAAAGGGGGCCACAAAAAGTGGTACTGTTTATTCCAAAAAGACATAGCATAGTACAAAGTGTGGCCCCACTAAAATTTTAACTTTTTTTTTGAAATTTTTTAATCGCTCTAGTCAAAAGTTACTTAACACTATGTAGTTTATCCCAGATTTTTCGAGTAATTTTATAATGTCTATTTTTTTTTTAACGAATTTTTTAACTAGAAACATCCCAAAAATGTGAAATATCTGTGTGCTCCCCCTAGAAATAATTGAAAACTAATCTAAAATAAAAACCTTTTTTTTTCAAAGTGTGTAGAATGGAGTCTAGTTTCCAAAAAACTAAGTTGTTACAAAATTCAATGAACGAGCTAAAATCTATAGCCCAATTAGTACGTGGTGGTTTTTGACAAAAAATGAACATACATTCAAAAGAAATTATAGATAAAAGGCTTGAAATAGTTCAAATTAAAAATAAATTATATGGTTAGATAGCTAACACAGAGACCTATAATTCTATGTAACCTAATCTTATTGGTACCCAACCACGAGAAATATTGAAGGGGAGCACAGAAGAAAAAATAATCATTTTTTGTATGTTTTCTAGAAAATACGTCTTAGGCTTGTTCATCAAATCCAAACCTTTGGGTTGGATCTCCGAGGTAAAACCAAGCCTTAGGCTTAGGTTTGATTAAGGTTTAAATAGCGCGTGTGCCCTATAGCACGTAAGCACTATAGCGTGCATGCGTCATTTAAACCTCAACTCTAAATAGCGCGTGCGCACTATAGGGCGCAAGCACTATAGTGTGCACGCACTATTAAGATGTAAGTTGCAAAAGAGAACTAGGTGGGGGGGATAGGGGAATGGCTATGTGTGTGCATGAAAGAGATAGAGAGAAAGTAGGGGATAGGAGAGGGGAGAGAGTACAGGATGGGAGAGAGAAAGTGAGAAAGAGTAGGGGTAGCAAAGAGAGTATAGGATGAGAGAGAGAGAGTAGAGGTGGCAAAGAGAGGAAGTGTGAGAGAGAGTACGGGTGGAAAAGAGAGAGTGCAGGATGGGGGAAAGAGATTTAAAGTAGGGAATGGGAGAGAGAGAAAGTTTGAGAGAGAGTACAGGTTGGGAGAGAGATTAAGAGTAGGGGATGGAGGAGAGAGAGAGTAGGTGATGGGAGACAGAGTGGGAGAGGAAGAAATTGAGAGAGGAGGATGGGAGTGCATGTGTGTGAAAGAGAGAGAGTATGGAATGGGAGAGGGGGAAGACAAAGTAGCTCAAGAGAGAGTAGGGGATGGAAGAGAGAGTAGGCAATGGGAGAGGGAGTAGGAGAGGGGGAGACAGGGGGGAATAGAAATGTGTGTGTGTGTGTGTGTGTGTGAGAGAGAGAGAGAGAGAGGAGGGGATAGGAGAGAGTGTGAAAATTTAAGAGAGACTAGAGGGTAGCAGAGAGAGAGAGATTGGAGAGGGAGAGAGTAAGAGTGAGAGTAAGAGATAGAGTAGGCAGTGGGAGAGGGAGTGGGAGAGGGAGAGAAAGTGAGAGAAAAAGTAGGGGATGGAAGAGGAGAGAGGGGGATGGGTGTGTGTATGTCAAAGAGAGAGAGTCAAGAATGAGAGAGGGGAGAGAGAGATAGAGATAGAGAGAGTAGGCAATGGTAGAGGGATGGGAGAGAGAGGGAGAGAGAGAGAGAGAGAGAGAGAGAGAGAGAGAGAGAGAGAGAGAGAGAGAGAGAGTAGGCGATGGGAGAGGGAGTGGGAGGGAGAGAGAGGTGGAATGGAAGCATTTAAGAGAGATAAAGTAGGGGATGGCAGAGAGTAGGCAGTGGGACAAGGACTGCGAGAGAGGGGGGGGATGGGAATGTGTATTTATTTATAAGAGAGATAGAGTAAAGGATGGGAGAGAGTGTGAGAGTTTGAGAGAAAGTAGTAGGGGATGGGAGAGAGAGTGAGAGTAAGGGATGGGAGAGAGAGGAGAGAGAGAGAGAGAGAGAGAGAGAGAGAGAGAGAGAGAGAGAGAGAGAGAGAGAGGAAGAAAGAGAACTTGAGAGAGAGAGATAGTAGGCAGTAGGAGAGGGAGTGGGAGAGGGAGAGGGAGAGGGAGAGAAATAGGGGGGATGGGAGTGTGTGTGACAGATGTAGAGAGTAGGGGATGGGAGAGAAGAAGAAGAGTTGGGGGATAAGAGTGTGTGTATCTATGAAAGTGAGAGAGTAGGGGATGGGAGAGAGTGTGAAAGTGTGAAAGTAGGGGGTGGCAGAGAGAGAGTATGATGATGGGGGAGAGAAAGTAGGTGATGGGAGAGGAAAAGAGAGAGGGGGGATGGGAGTGTGTGTGTGTAAGAGAGATAGAGCAAGGGATGGGAGAGAGTGTGAGAGTGTGAGAGTAGGGGGTGGATGAGAGAGAGAGTATGACGATGGGGGAGAGAAAGTAGGCGATGGGAGAGGGAAAGAGAGAGGGGGGATGAAGGTGTATGTGTAAGAGAGATAGAGTAGGGGATGGGAGAGAGTGAGAGTGTGACAGAAGAGAGAGAGTAGGGGATGGGGGAGAGTGTGAGAGTGTGAGAGAGTAGGGGATGGGAGATGAGAGAGAGAGAAAGGGATGGGGGAGAGAAAGTAGGCGGTGGGAGAGAGAGTGGGAGAGGCAGAGAGAGCTTGTACAAGATGGGGGAGAGAGAGAGAGAGTAGAGAGGGAGAGAGAGAGATAGTAGGTAGTAGTAGTGTGAGTGTGAGAGAGAGTAGGGGGTGGTAGAGAGATTACGACGATAGGGGAGAGAAAGTAGGTAGTGGGAGAGGGAGAGAGAGGGGGAATGGGAATGTGTGTAAGAGTGAAAAATTAGGGGATGGAAGAGAAGAGAGAGAGAGAGAGAGAGAGAGAGAGTAGGGGATGGGGGAGAGAAATTAGGTGGTAGGAGAGGGAGAGAGATAGGGGGGATAAGAGTGTGTGTGAGAGATCTAAAGAACCGGGGATGGCAGAGGAGAGGGGGTGAGAGAGGTAGAGAGAGTAGGTGGTGGGAGAGGGAGAGTGAGAGAGAGTAAAGGATGGGAGAGAGTAGGAAGAGAGAGGGAGGGGATGGGAGAGAGAGTAGGGAGGATAGAGAGTAGGGAGGATGGGGAGTGATGTGTTTTGAGAAAGTAGGGGGTGGCAGAGAGAGAGTACGATGATAGGGGAGAGAAAGTAGGTGGTGAGAGAGGAAAAGAGAGAGGGGGGATGGGAGTGTGTCTATAAGAGAGACAGAGCAGGGGATGGGATAGAGTGTGAGAGTGTGAGAGTAGGAGGTGGCAGAGAGAGAGAGTACGATGATGGGGGAGAGAAAGTAGGTGATGGGAGAGGGAAAGAGAGAGGGGGGGATGGGGGTGTATGTGTAAGAGAGATAAAGTAGGGGATGGGAGAGAGTGAGAGTGTGAGTGAGTAGGGGATGGGAGAGAGTGAGAGTGTGAGAGAGTAGGGGATGGGAGAGAAGACAGAGAGTAGGGGATGGGGGAGAGTGTGAGAGTGTGAGAGAGTAGGGGATGGGATAAGAGAGAGAGAGAGCAGGGGATGGGGGAGAGAAAGTAGGCGATGGGAGAGAGAGTGGGAGAGGCAGAGAGAGCTTGTACAAGATGGGGGAGAGAGAGTAGAGAGGGAGAGAGAGAACTTTAAAGAGAGAGATAGTAGGTAGTAGTATTGTGAGGGTGAGAGAGAGTAGGGGGTGGTAGAGAGAGTATGATGATGGGGGAGAGAAAGTAGGCGGCAAGAGAGGGAGAGAGAGGGGGAATGGAAATGTTTGTAAGAGAGACAAAGTAGGGGATGTGAGAGAAGAGAGAGAGTAGGGGATGGGGGAGAGAAATTAGGTGGTAGGAGAGGGAGAGGGAGAGAGATAGGGGGGATAAGAGTGTGTGTGAGAGATCTAAAGAGTCAGGGATAGGAGAGGAGAGGGGGTGAGAGAGGTAGAGAGAGTAGGTGGTGGGAGAGGGAGGGTGAGAGAGAGTAAAGGATGGGAGAGAGTAGGAAGAGAGAGAGTGAGGGGATGGGAGAGAGAGTAGGGAGGATGGGGAATGATGTGTTTTGAGATAGTGCGTACGCACTATAGTGCGTACGTGCTTTGTAGTGCGTACGTGCTATAGTGCGTACACACTATCTCAAATCACAAAAAAATGGTCAAAAACCAACCTTGGGGCCCATTTCATCCATTTTTAACTTTTGGTCTATTATGCTCTTTGTTATTCCGACAGAAAACACGGGTTTCAACATCTAGAAAACACTCTTTCAACACTTTTGGAAGCTAGCAAACACCAAATTCAATAATTGGATACGTGATTTGAAGAATTTTTGAATATTCTTTTAATAGAAAAGGTTAGTGTAATCCATTTTAAATATTGTTTGTCGATATATAGATACAAACTTGATTATAATTTGATATGTTATGTAATATATAGTGAATTCATTAAAAATTGTATATTTGAATGAAATGTTATTTCGAAATGGTTAGAAATTTGACAAGTCGTTTGATATATATTGTGTATTCATTCAAATAATTATAATTTTTATATGTAATTGAATAATTTTTAATTTACACATTTTAAGTAATTCGGATGTTTGAATAATTTGACATGTAGAAATCATCATCATGCCAAGCAAGAAACCAAAGATTCAAACAAATGCAAATAGGGAGAGAGATTTGACAATTAAAAGAGATAAATTAAAATTACTACGTGAACAAAGAAAATTGCAAAGCAATGATGAAGAATTAACTTTCGAAGAGGATCAAGAACCACCAATACAAAGAAACAAGGAGGAAGAATTAGAAAGACAAAGAGAACGAATGAGATTGTTACACTCAAGAAGACAATTGAATTGTAAAGCTACACCATCCTCCAATGTTGGAGTCATATCGTCCGCTACACCATCTTCGAATGTTGGAGTCATATCATCCACTACACCATCTTTCAATGTTGAAGTCATATCATCCTCTCATGTTGAAGAGACACTGATTTATAGATCTGATGATATACACACTCCATCATGTCATGTTGAAAGCACAACATCAACACATCAAGTAGGTGATATTCCATCTTTTACATCTTCTTTCCAAGGCACATCATCTTTAGTTCAAGGTACGCAATACACTCAACCTTATATTGATGTTCAAAATATTGAGAGAATTGAAGAGATTAGAACACCTTCTAGAATTCATTTTAGAAAATCAAAATATTTGATTGATATTGATACTAACATTTTGAAATCAATGCCTAACAAGATTAGCAAGCATACTTGTCAAAGAAAAGTTAATCATATGTGGAGATTATTTTTTGAAGAATTAAATATTACAGGTCAATGCCAATTATTTGTTGAAATGATGAGAAATTTGAAATTTAGGCCTATCATGAAGATTCTTGGGCTAAGAACGATGGATGATTCAAATGAAAGAAATATTGTAAAGAATCTAATAAGTGCTTATGACAAAGTGGGTTCTAAATCACACACCAAAGATAGTAATATCACAAGACGAGTACTCACATCGACAATAGTAAGTAGCCAAATGAAGAAAGCTTGACTCATGAGAAAGACAAGAAAAACATTAAAAATTGGTAGAGGTACCTTAAGGAGAGCCATGCTAAGGTGTGAGAGATTAGAAGATCTAACAAAAAATGAGTTATGGACATTTAGCGGTAGACTACCGTGAAAGGATAAAGAAATTAGTGAAGCCTTGAAATCATTGATCGAAGATTTTTGGAAAAATAACACACGTGTTTCTCCTAATCAAAGAGATGTTGTAAGAAGGAGGATTGGTAGCTGAAATTGCGAACCACATGCGAAACATTTTTTGGATTCAACTCAGACACAATTTTTTGCAAAATTTATTGGTATGTATCCTCAAATTCGAATAAGTCAAAGATTTTTTGAGATGGGTAAACCTTTTTATGTGAAAATAAATCACACACGCACAACTTGTTGTTGTAGGATACATATTGAATTTTCTAACCATTTTGATGTTTTTAGGCACATATGCATAGTTTTGCATTCTCAGTTTGTTTTGCAAGATTGTGACATAAAAGAGCCACCAAGATCTTCAAGGGAATTCATATCTAAAATTTTATGTGAAATAGGGGACGGCCAACAATTTTACAAGACATCATGCTTGGATGGTACGTGCTTATTTTGTGGTTCTTTGCAACTTTTATCAACTTGTCAACATATGGATAGTACACATGCAATTGGAAATGAAATAGTAGATTATGGAAAATTCAAGACAGTGACATATGCTCTAAAAGATGGGAAACATGGTAATAGATGTGATCTAGTTATTGGAAAGATTCCAGTGTATGAGTTCATGAGGATTTTTCATGAAAAGATTATGTACAAGTATGCAAGGCATACCCATAGAGCTCGATGGTTGGATTTGCAATTCAAGTTGTGCAAGGATACGTTTCCATTGGATACCATTATTTCAGTTGTAAATTTTGTAGAGAACTACACACTACAACCACAAAATGAGGTGCAAGCAAAGTATTATACATCTCAACAGGTTTTTATATTTGTTCACATAACATTCATGCATTCACCTACAAGTACAGAGGATGATAGGAAGATTTTGAGGGAGTACCATTTTTACATCAGCGATGATCGATCACATTCTATGAAGTTTGTACATGGTTGTTTTCAACTATTTTATGGAAATTTGGCTAACAGGGGCATATCATATCGTCAACACATTATTTGGTTAGACAATTGTGCATCTCAATTCAAGAATGCATGAATGTTCTATTGGTTGAGCAGGATGCACAGGTTGTGTAGAATTCAATAAATGTGGAATTTCACAGAGGCTGGTCATGGTAAGGGAGAACATGATGGTACAGGCACATGCATTAAAAGAGCCTTGAATCATGAAGAACTAAAGTACAAAGATGGAGCAATATTGATAGATGCAAAATCCATCGTCCAATGGTGTAACGCTACAATGGGTCCAAGTAAGGAAGGTGAGTCTACAGTTCGTAGATTTTTTTGGTTGATAGAGAATACTAACATTACACCATATCAAGATTATTGCACACTAATAGGATCTAGTGAGTTACACTCTTTTAGAAGCTCTGATGCAAGTTCATGGAGTATCCACACACGAAAAATGGCATGCTATTGTCCATCATGTGCAGAGGAAAATTGGGATGACTGTGAGTCAACTGAATGGGTGGAAAAATGGGATATATGAGTTTTGGACCCAATTGACACCAATCGTCCCCCACAAGCACTGGAAATGGTAGAGATGGATTCATCTATTGACTTTGACCACTTGTCAGATTTAGTGCAACCAGTAATATATATATATATATTTGTAATTTCAATATGTAACTTTATAACTTTTACCCAAGTATTTTCTGAATTAATGACCGCATTTTGTACATTTGTCACTGCAGGCCATGTTTTTTCTATTATTGCACCTGAAGACAATGAAGAAGGGATAGATTATTATTTGTGTCATTTTTTTGAAGCCAAACAAAAATTAGATCACTCGGTTATAGATGGTGAAGGTTTAGAGTACCATGTCGGTGCGGTGGTTGTAACAGGCACATGGCTTAGACGATATCCTATGAAGAATCCTAACTTGTGGTTATTCGAGGATTGGCAAACAGAGAGGAAGATTCTTCATTATTCAAACCTTGTTGTCGCATCAAATGTCCACTTGATAAAATATGGTGGAAAACCACATAATAAGATTCTTTGGAAAGTTTGCGAGTCAGACCATGAGGCAATACTTGAGACATTAAAATGTCGAGCAGATCTAGTTGGCTCATTAGATTGAATTGGGAGAGAGAGAAAAAGTGATCAATTGGATCCAAATACAATGTTACAACCTCTTCCCCAAGACTATCACATGACTAAGGTGGACCATATTTTTATGATGGGTAAGTGATGAGATTTAGTTTTGATTTGTTTAGAATATAGATACATTATTTGAATTTATATTAGATTCTTTAATAGGACCCATTTTTTTAATCTTATCTTAGATTTGTTATTGTGCTAATTCTTCATTTGTAGGTCACCAAAGAAGAGGGCTAATAAAGTTGATGTACAAGTGATAAAGGGTGAGATGCCAAAATCATCTGCGAAATGGTATTATCAATTCACATCCTCAACATTTATTAGTGTTCTTTGTTCAAGTACCATTGTATGATAATCATCTTATGCCTGGAATTGCAGAGGTTAAGTTATGTCAATACTAAGGTTTGTAGCATCAATACTAAGGTTTTTAGCATCAATTGGTCACACTAAGTATAGTAGTTGTATCATGAATCCTTCTGAACCAATATGACTAAGATTCTCGAAAGAAGACTAAACCATATCATCTATCTACTCCCTCTTTATATAAGAGTTTGTCAAACAATGAGAATGAAACATTGATTATTACTCCCCCCTAATGTAAAATTCTCATTGATTGCATTTTGTAAAGTTTTAAGTCACTATCAACCTCTATATCATTGTATTCTTCTTATCATCAAATTACACAACAATGAGAATATGAACAATGAGTTCTTCACATGAACTTGACAATTATAAATGCTACATCTTAATAAATGTTTGGGCTTGGTCTTTACCATTCGAGCTTATAATACAATACATTGGCTTCATTTTTATTTGGAATTATTTATTATGTTTGTTCCAAAAGTCATTCTTCATTTGTCAATATGAAAATGCGACTATCATGAAAGGCATAGTCTCATAATTTGTAATTTGTATAATGGTATAAAAGCTTGGTTGTGGGTTTGAATCCATTGCCCCCATGACCCTCCTTCTCATGCATTTATTCTATTTATTCTTCTACCTCCTCCTTCGCTTGGCCATTTTGCAACACCATCTGGATGGAACTCTAGCCTTCCTCAAAACCATTATACATGACCTCTCCTTCTTCAAGATATTCTATAAAAAGTTCCTAAACCCTTGAACCTTTCAAAACCCCAATCTCAATGGAAGGCTTCTAGACCAAAGGAACTAGTAGATCCGGTTCTTTAAGAGAAAGAGACAACAAGTCCAATTTTCTAGTGACTAGATGGAAAATTGGGGAAATCATTTCTATTAGTTGTAAATAAAAAGGAATTATAAGTAAAATATATCAATATAATAAG
Source organism: Cupressus sempervirens (assembly GCA_028749045.1). Taxonomy (NCBI): domain Eukaryota; kingdom Viridiplantae; phylum Streptophyta; class Pinopsida; order Cupressales; family Cupressaceae; genus Cupressus; species Cupressus sempervirens. The sequence goes on along the minus strand of CM053792.1, from coordinate 968,074,837 downwards.
TAACTTAGTAATTATATAAATATAATTTAATTACTAAGGAAATTAATTTATTACTCTAACATATAGTACATTATTTTGCAAACAAAGGTGTTGAATTTGATGCTTAACAGATTTACATACATGTGTAATAAATAATAAGTGTTGTAGCTTTGGGATCAACACTATAAAATGAAGGATGTCATACTACATTCACAGAGGTACCAAAATATTTTATTTGATATGGAGACAAAAGAAAATGTGTATTCTTCATAACTGCATTTGAGTCTCATGTATTATCATTTTCAGCTATTGACATCAGAGATACCTTTACATCTTCATCATTGTATTGATCAACGAGTCCTTATTGCACTCACTAGTTCTAAGCCAATGACTAAGGTATGAAAGAATTTACATTAAAATTTCATTAGTACTAAAATTCAATATAAAATTCATAGGCACAATCGAGTGGTAACTTTGATAGTTTTTGTAGGGTCTTATTATTCCTGACCATTAGTGTATCCCTGAGGTGTATATACAGAGGAATTATCAGCTAGCTGTAAGAAAATATTAAGTTTTATGTGTAAATATATATTTTTTTTATATAAAATAGTTATTTATTCATATATAATTTTGATTGTAACATGTCAAGTTATAGAAGATTCTAGACTAATGGACTAGTGAGCATGTTAGGAAGACCTCGTTATATACACTGGTCATCTCCCAATTGTTGGCAATTAAAGACAATTAGGGATTTATTTTGTTCCCCTAGTTGGAAAGAGTATATATCTAATGATGTACATTTTACACCTATATGGCATTATTGGGCATATGTTTTGTATAATTTTTTCTATGTATGTCATTTTTTACATATATTTCATGTATGACATTATTAGACATATGCTTATGATGTTTCAAATTATTGATAAATGAATTATATGATATTGTTAGACCTTATGGAATCAACTTTGATTTTTTGTTATCACATTGGTTTGATGCTTGTATTCAATCAATCAACATATTTTCCTTTTAATTCTTCCACATTTGGCATATCCATCTAACAATGAACTTATGATACTCCCATCAAGAAGTGCATGATTGCATGGTTTTATGGTGGATGTCCCTCTCTTTTTTAAATTCCAATTTTATTCATCTACATGAGTAATGGAGATCAATTCCATTTGTTTCAATTGTATTTAAAGGTCATTAAAGTTTTTCAAAAAATGTGATTAAATAAATATTATTCAGCATTTACCTCTATCATCAAGGTTGATTCATTCCTCCTCTTATTTTAGCAAATAATTTGGATGAATCACCCATGGCTCCTTACATTTCTTGAAGAAAAATTTCACAGACTTTGCAACATTTCTTCTCTTCTTCCATATAGTTCATTTTCATTGAAGACATTTGGTCAAACAATATATATGGTTTGTATATTCTCACAACACCAATAGTCATGGTACAATGCTTACAAGATCCATAGTTGAAGAGAAGCTATGTGAAGCTTCTAGAACCATGGACCTATACTTAATTTACTATTATTGCATCCATGTTACTTATGAAAGTGGAACTTTCACATAGATAAGTAGGGAAACCAAAATTGAAAGCAGAACTTAACATAGAAAAGTAAAGCAAGCCTCAACTATATTCTCATTAAACACTGTGAATTCAAATATCTTTGGCAGAGCATATCTCGGAGCTCGTGCAAGATATGGATAAGGTTCTAGTTCTTACAGGACCGTGTTGCAGAGACCTACAATAACCTCTCTCACTTTTTGAAGATCACATTCCATTTTCATTCTACAATGCCACCTTGGGTGATGTTGAAACTTGCAGTGTTGGCCAATACAAAGTTGCCAACTACCAAATCTCTCTCATCTTTCGTCGTGGGATCAAACTGTCTGCTCCATTAGCTCCAAGTGGTCGGGTAAACCCTATCCCCAACCTCATCTTGTCCCCTTCAGTGCTCAAACATTCTCAGGCACGTTGAACCGAAATGTCCCTAAGGGTCACTAAATCCCACAGGGCTGCCATTTTTGACGGGGCATACCTCAGACCTCATGTGAGATATGGATGAGATTCTAGTTCCTACAAGACCATGTTACAAAGACCTACAATAACCTCTCTCACTTTTTGGAGATCACATTCCATTTTCATTCTACAACGCCATCTCAGATGATGTTGAAAATTGCAGTGTTGGCCAGTACAAAGTTGCCAACTGCGAAATCTCCCTCATCTTTCATCGTGGGACCAAACTGTCTACTCCATTAGCTCTAGGTGGCCAGGTAAACCCTATCCCCAACCTCTTCTTGTCCCCTTCAGTGCTCGAACATTTTCAAGCACGCTAAACCAGAATGTCCCTAAGGGTCACTAAATGCAACAGGGCTGCAAACTTTGGCGGGGCATATCTTAGAGCTTGTGCGAGATATGGATGAGATTCCAATTCTTACAGGACCATGTTGTAGAGACCTACAATAACCTCTCTCACTTTTTGGAGATCGCATTCTATTTTCATTCTACAATGCCATCTCGGGTGATGTTGAAACTTGCAGTGTTGGCTAGTACAAAGTTGCCAACTACCAAATCTCTCTCATCTTTCATCATGGGATCAAATTGTCTGCTCCATTAGCTTCGAGTGGCTAGGTAAACCCTATCCCCAACCTTTTCTTGTTCCCTTCAATGCTTGAACATTCTCAGGCACGCTGAAACAGAATGTCCCTAATGGTCACTAAATGCCATAGGGCTGCAATCTTTGGCGGGGAATAGCTTGGAGCTCGTGTGAGATATGGATGAGATTCCAGCTCCTACAGGACCGTGTTGCAGAGACCTACAATAAATTCTCTCACTTTTTGGAGATCGCATTCCATTTTCATTCTACAACACCATCTTGGTTGATGTTGAAACTTGCAATGTTGGCCAATACAAAGTTGCCAACTGCCAAATCTCTCTCATCTTTCATCGTGGGATCAAAATGTCTGCTCCATTAGCTCTGGGTGGCCAGGTAAACCCTATCCCCAACCTTTTCTTGTACCCTTCAGTGCTCGAACGTTCTCAGGCACGTTGAATCGGAATGTCCCTAAGGGTCACTAAATCCCACTGGGCTACAATCTTTGATGGGGCATATCTCGGAGCTCGTGCAAGATATGCATGAGATTCCAGTTCCTACAGGACCGTGTTGTAGAGACCTACAATAACCTATCTCTCTTTTTGGAGATCGCATTCTATTTTCATTCTACAATGCCATCTCGGGTGATGTTGAAACTTGCAGTGTTTGCCAGTGCAAAGTTGCCAATTGCCAAATCTCTCTCATCTTTCGTCAGGGGATCAAAATTTCTACTCCATTAGCTCCAGGTAGCTGGGTAAACCCTATCCCCAACCTCGTCTTGTCCCCTTCAGAGCTCGAACATTCTCAAGAACGCTGAACCGGAATGTCCCTAAGGGTCACTAAATCCCACAGGGCAGCAATTTTTGACGGGGCATATCTCAGAGCTCGTGCGAGATATGGATGAGATTCTAGTTCCTACAGGACCGTGTTGCAGAGACCTACAATAACCTCTCTCGCTTTTTGGAGATTGCATTCTATTTCCATTCTACAACACCATCTCAAGTGATGTTGAAACTTGTAGTGTTGGCCAGTACAAAGTTGCCAATTGCCAAATCTCTCTCATCTTTCGTCGTGGGATCCAAATTTCTACTCCATTAGCTTCGGGTGGCCGGGTAAACCTTATCCCCAACCACGTCTTGTCCCCTTCAGTGCTCGAACGTTCTCAGGCACGCTGAATCGGAATGTCCCTAAGGGTCATTAAATCCCACAGGGCTACAATCTTTGACGAGGCATATCTCAGAGCTCGTGTGAGATATGGATGAGATTCTAGTTCCTATAGGACCGTGTTGTAGAGACCTACAATAACCTCTCTCACTTTTTGGAGATCGCATTCCGTTTTCATTCTACAACGCCATCTTGGGTGATGTTGAAACTTGCAATGTTGGCCAGTACAAAGTTGCCAACTGCCAAATCTCTCTCATCTTCCGTCGTGGGATCAAACTGTCTGCTCCATTAGCTCCGAGTGGCCGGGTAAACCCTATCCCAAACCTCATCTTGTTCCCTTCAGTGCTCGAACGTTCTGAGGCACGCTGAACCGAAATGTCCCTAAGGGTCACTAAATGCCACAGGGCTGCAATCTTTGACGGGGCATATCTTGGAGCTCGTGCAAGATATGGATGAGATTCCAGTTCCTATAGGACTGTGTTGCAGAGACCTACAATAATCTCTCTCACTTTTTGGAGATCACATTCTATTTTCATTCTACAATGCCATCTCGGGTGATGTTGAAACTTGTAGTGTTAGCCAGTACAAAGTTGCCAACTGCCAAATCTCTCTCATCTTTAGTCGTGGGATCAAACTATCTGCTCCATTAGCTCCGGGTGGCTGGGTAAACCCTATCCCCAACCTCATCTTGTCCCCTTCAGTGCTTGAACATTCTCAGGCACACTGAACCAGAATGTTCCTAAGGGTCACTAAATGCCACAGGGCTGCAATATTTGACGGGGCATATCTCAGAGCTCGTGCAAGATATGGATGAGATTCCAATTCCTATAGGATCGTGTTGCAGAGACCTACAATAACCTCTCTCATTTTTTGAAGATCACATTCTGTTTTCATTCTACAATGCCATCTCGGGTGATGTTGAAACTTGCAGTGTTAGCTAGTACAAAGTTGCCAACTACCAAATCTCTCTCATCTTTCGTCGTGGGATTAAACTGTCTGCTCCATTAGCTCCAGGTGCCGGGTAAACCCTATACCCAACCTCGTCTTGTCCCCTTCAGTGCTCAAACGTTCTCAGGCACGCTGAACCGGAATGTCCCTAAGGGTCACTAAATCCCACAAGGCTGCAATCTTTGATGGGGCATATCTCGAAGCTCGTGCGAGATATGGATGAGATTCCAGTTCCTACAGGACCGTGTTGCAGAGACCAGAGATCAACCAAGGATAAGGATAGCATAGTAAGAAAATGATTATTTATTTGGTGGATATAAGTCTTTTATATAACAAACCATTTATATGCATAGTATAAGAATTGAATATAGATTTGAGACATATTGATCACCTGTAGTCTGATTATCTTCACAAGTATGCAACTTTTGTTTCACTATTTCATGCGGGTTTATTGAACTTTCTTTATGACGTCATTTACAGATGGGATGTTCAAAGGTTGAGTTCCTATGGGCCGTCAATACTTTGACTATACTTTAAGTCAACAATTGTCAATATGCGAAAAAATGGAACTTGTTGTATTTTGAAGTACTGAGAAGATGGCCTTGCCCTTCCCTAGGAGTTTCAGAAATGGGAGACATTAGGTAAGAGAGTGAAAATGTTACTATCACTTCAACACACATGACACAATTGGAAATGCAAATTTTGATGGTAATCATTTTGTGATAAGGGAGAGACTAGGGATGATCGTTGTTACTATCTCTTTAGTAGTGGATTTTTGTTTTCTTTTGAATTTGGTGGTGGGGGATCAATGGTAATTCTCCTTGGATATTCCTTCTTATGATGTTAGTGACAAGTGTTGCTCTTTGAAAACACTTGTACAATATTTTTTAAATTATTAGATAAAAACAAAGAATTGTAAGTATTAAACATGATTAGCCTTTAGTTCCTAGAAGATCTTTATTTCCCCATCAATGCATTTAGAAAGTTAAGTTTTAAGAAGATCATAAATAGAAAAAATTAGAGAAGCGATTTAAACATTTATATTGATTGGAAACATGTGAGTCTTGAGTTTCCTCTACCTTTTAAAGAACATTCCTTAGCTAGCATACCTAATTCCACATTCCATAAGAGTGTCATTGCACTAAAGATTTAGGAAACCAACTACTCTAAGATAAAGCTTCCTGGTCAATAATAATCTAGCCTATTGAGGTACATAATACTTCTTAATTAAACTTGTGTTAATTCAGTATTAATTTTGTAATTAACTACAATTTCAGTATCTGTGTACAGGGGGTGACTGTGAAAACTATTTGAGGTCCAATTTGAAATTATATTTGTAAGGATCTCGACCAAGGTTCACAACTTCAATGATTAATACATTCATTCAGGCTAGAACCTCACTACAAAAAAATAATATATAAAAAAGGTAGTGAATAACGTCATGTCTAGACCCAAATCAACCAATGAAAGTCAAATCAGCATAATGTGGAACAACAATATATGCATTGAGTGGGTTGTCATAGAAAAGCTTCAGAATAAAATTCATGTCTAGAATTAAAAGACCTTAAGGAAATTTTATGCTTGTAACACAAATGGCCATTCAAAATTGAATATGATTACAATATGTGAAATAGCATTACGAGAACTTGTAATGCTCTTGTGAACATCGTGTTAATTCTTGTAAGAATCCCTAAGATGCCTGTTATACTCAAAATTTTGTTGAAATTGAATTAATTTTTATCCTGTCGGTTAATTGGCTTAGGGTGATATATGCTTCTTGGATGGAATAATGAGTTCGTGATTAACTCTATATTAAGATTCATAGCATCTTCTAGTTATTTGCAAAGGAAATTTATAAATTAAGCTAATGTCATATGGCTTGCTTGAGAAAGATGTCTGTGTTCTTATTGATGGGTACTAATGACTGTCCACATTTAGTTCTTCAATATCCTATTTGACAAGCTTTCCATAGACATTTCTTTGCCATACTAAGTATTTTTGAAAAAATATTTGAGTAGAAGCAATATAGTAGATACTACATGATGTTTTAACAAATAAAGTAATGGGTTAAAGACTATTATTTTCAAGGTATTATGTCATAGTATTTTAATTGTAATGATCTTAGACTAATGATATTCTTGAAGGTAACTTTGACATGCAGCAAGAAAGACAACCTACAGCCAAGGCTATATTGTGCCTACAACCAAAGTCATAAATGCTCACAGCCAAAGCCACTAGTGCACATAGCCAAAGCCATGGATGCTTATAGCCAAATTTACAAGTGTTCACAGCCAAAGCCATGAGTACATGAAGTCAATGATCACAATTGTTTACAACTATTCACCAGAAACAACTTCTTTGCAATTTTTGAGAAATACTAATAAAGAAAAAAATAACATCTACTAGTTCGTAGACATAATGGCAACTCTCTAGCAATTGAATTTAATTTCATACATGCGCATATCTAGTTTAATGTCATACACGAACATATCTAATTTAACGTCATACATAAACAAACATATAATATAAAATGATAACCAATAATGTAATATACATTAACAAACACATAATATATTATGATAACCAATAATGTCGTATCTGAACAAACATATCATATATTAACCAATAATGTCATACATCAAATATAGAATGTCATATGTACATCAAATGTATGTCAAATATGTCTCTCTGATGCCTATATATATACATGGGGAAGGAAACAATTCTCTCTCTCTCTCTCTCTCTCTCTCTCTCTCTCTCTCTCTCTCTCTCTCTCTCTCTATATATATATATATATATATATATATATGTATGTATCGAATATCTCAACTACATCTTTTCCTTCCCACGAGGGGAAGGAAACAAGTCTCTCGACATCCTCTGTCGTTGTGTGGAGGGAGACAGTGGAGATGACGGGGCCCTCCTGACATGCTCACTTGACCTCTTGTTGAGGCTTTTCTCCAGGTCCAACTGATACAAAGAAAGTAGATATGAATCAATATTTATTATATGTTGAAATCAAATATATGTACACACAAAATCAATTATTTTCTTACCGCCAACAAATAGTCACTCTGTAAGTCCACCTCAAATGCTCATGGACGATCAGGCATGACAAGACCCTACAACAATTTAATAAATATAATCACTTATAAATAACATTAGAAATTTTGAGATTAACTATTATAAACAACAGCTAAAATGAAGAAAAATCTTTCATACCTCCGTCAGTGGTTGTGAGCTAGCCACAGCTGCGGCCACTCCACTATCAACAGACTGTCGCAGATGAGGAGGTGTGTCCGACATCATGAGCTGCATGTCATACAATACACATTATATCTAACATGAAACATGGAATAAATATAATCAAATGAATTAAATTAACATGAAACAACTGTACCTGTGTGAAGCTCGTATGATGTCTCTGCTCTGTGTTTGTGGTAAAGGTTGAGGGTCCTGTGGAGAACTGATGCACATTCATAATTTTTTTTGTCAATCCTTAATATGATTACATAATAAATATATGTATTAATTAAAATGATTAAATTGATACATACCTCAGGACTCGTCGAAGGGACAAAAAATGGGCCTAGAGGATTGCTGCTAGGCCCAGCAACACTTTGACCCTAAATTTTGAACAATGTCAATAAATGTTAATTAATTAATCATTCACTATACATATGAAATGTGATCAAATTAGTAATTTACCTATGTGTCAATGCCAAATGTCTCATTCAAGAACTCATCGGTGACAAGCCCATCATCCGCAGCATCTCTGGCATGAGTGCCAAATGTGCATAGGGATTCGCATGAAGTGCACATGTGACCACGATGCATAGAAGGCTCCCCCTCAACTAATGGGCTCATGGAATGGATGAGAGTCTGTGTCAAAGCATTAATGGTCCCTAGAGTGCTGGCCTCTACATGTTCCTTCACAACTGAAGGAATAATCACATGCTCGTGCTGTGGATGGACCACAGGTGCCCTAACTACATTAGGGTCACAACGTGCTCCTGACCTCTCAAACGATGACCCCCCACCTCTACCCTAGGAGTCTAACATATCAAAATAATTGAGGATCTTCCCAAAGACAAACTCACAATCTAATTTCTTCAAAAAATACATGGGGACCTCGTGATTGTTGCAAGGAGGGGCATCAAAAACCATCCACCATCTATCCCAAAAATTATTTCTAATAGCATCGTGTATACACCAATGGATGGGGAACTGTTTAGTACCCTCTCTAACAATATTTGGCTCACCGATTTTTCTAAATAATGCACATATACTACCTTTTGATATTTCTTTTTTTTTAACATCTTCATATGACAATTTATTTGCATAAAATCTTTTTTGCTCATCCCTCTTAGACCGCCAAATATCTAACTAACCACTAACTGAGGCTATCTGAGTGTTAATGGATTCGAGGGATGATGCCAATTGAGCCCTCATTGGATTGGTTTGTCCGGATTCTTTCAACCAATCAATGAGTCTTTCTAATTTAGTTTTGCCTCTCTGTATTTCATTTCTTATATTTTCTTGTGTGCCTGGCGGAGGTCTTGCAATTGGTTCGGGTTGTGGAATTTGTTGTTCTTCTTGAGGAGGGTTTTGATTTTGAGGTTCTTGAGGGTTTTGTGGATTTTCCGGTTGATTATGGATATTTCCTGATAAAAAATCAATTGAAATCCAACTAAATAAACAAATCTAAATGAAATTTGTAAAAACCCTACAAAAGAATATCAAAAACCAATAAAACAATATGGAAAACATATTAAACAATGCAAATTTAAGTTTATATCACTTACCTCGTCGTCGTCGGTATGCTCGTTGTCTTGGATTTCGTCGGTGAGGAGGCATTTTGGTAAATGGTGGTGAATTTTTGTTATCAAACCCGCGTACGCGCTGTTGGAGAGCCCATCATATAACTTTTTTCATATCAGAATAGCGCGTGTGTGCTATTGAAAATTAGAAAAAAGAAAAAATCTTGTCATCTTTTTGGCACCACAACTCAGTGCATACACCTGTATTGCAAATCCAAAGATCAATCGGCTGATATATTTGCAAAGGCATTACCACAAGAACAATTTGAATATTTAAGAAACCAAATGAATATTGTAAACTTTGATGTAATTAATCGTAGAAATTAAGGGGGGTTGTTGGCATGTGTAATTTCTACGCTACTGACATTCAACCACCCAGCCCACCGTCCACAGCTGACTGCCCACCATCCAGCCCAGTCTGCCGTCCAGCCGCAATATCTGCCGTCCAGCCGCAATATAAGCCGGCCATGTTTAATTCTATAGCATGTGTAAAATGTTTGTTTTGTATTCTAGAGATTTCTCAAACCTCTATAAATAGAGGCACTTGTAATGGATGTAAACACAAGACAATAAGGCAAGCAAGCAATAATATAAAGATTTCATATTTTGGTTTCAGTTTTCTCTGTCTCTGCCCACCTTCACTATTGCCGAGCATGTCTTATGTATCGGGTTTGAGGGAAAGGCACCATAGGTAAAGCACACCCCCGAACTACATCCACGTTAATCATATTGCAGATTGTCCATGATTCGAAGGCAGTGAATCTCCATTGATGAGTTTACAACTTAGAAAGGTTGAAAAGCTCCTTCCACAGTCCGAACGTATCATACCTCCTTTACATTGGTTATCGTGCCTGCATTATGCTCCTAAATGGGTGAATCCACGTTCCCTTTTCAGATGTCATGTGATATTGACCTTTTTGAATGCCTCATCGAGTTCCATTTTGGATAAATGTCGTGTTCTTCTCACGAGCATTCTGTCAGACAGTTCCTGTGCTTCCATATGAAAGAACATGGATACTGAGAATGAACCAACCCATGGCCTCTTAGGATTTTTTTATTTTATTTATTTATTGATATTCAGGTTTGGCACGATCTTGATGATGCTGGAACTTCATTCGAACCACCTATATGTGCTCCTTGCATTCAGTGTCGAGCATATCTTATGCGTCGGGTTTGAGGGAAAAGAAACTCGAGTTTGGATATTGTTGCAAAAGGAACACCTCTGTCTATATCACCCGAGATCCTTTACTCATTGCCAGATTGCACGTCTGAATTGGTTCGCTATTGGGATGACTCCTCCTTCAAAGGGATATCATATCGTCCATTCACACAGAGATATCATTTGTGACAATCCTTTGAAAGACTGTCATATCTCTCGATGGTCGAGGTTACTCAAAAATATAAACCAACTAGCTCTTAAGCACCCGGGTTCATTTACTTTAATATGCCATTGAATTTCACCTTGACTTTGAATCTTACGCTCTCGGCATCTTATGAATTCAATATACTTTATATCCATTCCTTTAATTCCTCGGGTTGAATTGATTTCCCAACTGAGAATACTGCTATTATTATGTGGAACATCAGGCTATGGTGGACGGTCCTTTTACCTTTATTTATAAGTCACCAGAATGGGATGACCTTGTGTATAGAGGCTCTCATATTCTATAATAAGAACCGTGTATTGACTTCAAAGTTGGAGTAGAGTGTTGTCACTTCCCTTAGCAACTAAAATGTAGAATATAGAAGGTATTTTGAACAAAAGTCATGAATTCTTATGTAACTTGGACTACGAACCCGAACACAAACAACATTTCTATTTTGGATATCTGAATTATTGAGGTTGAATTGATCACTCACACCTCAAAATCTATTCTGTCACATCACACCAATGAACCCATTTGAAATGTAGATTGAGCCTTCGTACATGTTGAACCATTTTAACCCTTTGAACCCTTCAAGCATGACTCACATTATGCAACTTGTCCTTTGAGAGATGAAGTTTGAATTCTTCTTGAACCATTGAATTAAACACATAATCATGTCTCTGAGCTAAACTCTAAATTTGAAATTGAGCTTCAAACTAGGATATTTGAATCTGCATATCAAAATCTGACTTGGATTTGCATTTGAACTTCAAACTCTTGAACCTACTTTACACAACATTTGCAACACAGACTAGAGGAGAATTCAAGAGAGCCAAGGAAAAGATCATCAGGAGGATGAGATTTTCAAGTTCAACTAACATGATGTAACATAGTATAGTCACTGAGTGAATTAGTTAGGAGAAGATTAAAGATATATTAGATAGGAGATCAGATAAGAGAGTAGAAAGAGAGATATGTAATCAACATTCTGAGTATAGAATGAAGGATTAGGTACTAATATATTTTTGCAAGTGAATCAGGTTAAATCTCTTAACAGAGTGGTCCTAACATGCTTGGTAAATATCCTAATAGAGTGCTTGCTTCATTGTAAGTTTCAAATCCTTTAATCAATGTAGACCTAATAGTCTTGCAAAGCTCTTAACAAGGAAGGCCCTTCATAGGGTAGATCATCGGAAGTGATCACATTTGTAGCCCTATTAGGAAAACTTTGATACTGCAGAAAATATTTGTGGGTGTCATCCCTACCCAAGTTCTACCTTCACCTTAGAGGGCTTAAATGGATAACCAAAATATTTTGTGTTATGTGTTTATCTTTAAGCTTATGGATGTGATGAATATTTACAGTTCTTTTAGCATTTCAAGTTTAATGTAATGTTATGCAATATTTAGTTATGAGATGGATTAAGTGGTGAATATAGCTAAGTATTTTTGAAGAATAAAATTTTAAATGATCTTGATTCTACCACCCACCCCCTTAGTATCTAACCTATACACTAAATGTGCAACAATTGGTATTAGAGGTTTGTTCTCTTAGAAGAAGTTTAACCACTTGAGGTTTTAGATCTTGGAGATGGAGGCTTACAAAATGGGAAAGACTATTGAGAATTAGATGATTGGCATCTAGATCATACTGCAATAAGTTGAAGTAGTAAGAAAGGAATTGAAAAAGTCCTTAAAGAAATAAAGAGAGATGGCTATCCAACAAAATGACACACTTTATCAAGAAATGGACACCAAAGGAATGTTTGACAATGGAAGTTCCAATGAAAGTGATGTAGCTATACTAGACCTATTGGAGAAGAACAAAATTATGAATTAAGAAGCTAGAGGAATGAAGAGAAAATATGAAATACAATTAGAAATGATATGTAAGGTGACATAATAGAAAAAGAAATTTGAAAAAGAAAAAGTTATGGCAGAAGAAGATAAAAGACATATGGCTATAAGACTTGAAGAAAAGTCATCTAATGTGCAAAAATTAAAAATAATCAGTTAGACATGATGAATCAATTTCTACTTGTAAATCAAGAGCTAAACATAAAATACATTGAGATTGCAAATCTGAGATCACAAAGTGACCAACAAAGGAATGAGTTAATATTTAAGGAACTCTTGGAAAGGATGAACAAGCCTAGTGAATCTATAAGGTTCTTTGAAGAACTAATGAGATCACCAAGGTCATCTAGTGATACCTCTAGATTAGGGCATATCAAGTACTACTCATCTACTAAATAAAGAGAATCATCCAAGAGTGGAGATAAAAGGAATGTAAAACCAAAAGGAAAACCTACATGCTCTCACTGTGGGAAACATGGACACACACAAAACATCCATAGAAGAAATATTGATAAGCAAAATCCTGAGCCCAAGTTTACTAGTAACTATTTTAATTGGAAGAAACAAGGTCACCAAGCATAGGAATGTAGATCATATGTAAGCAACACACCTATTGTACCTAGATTTGAGGGATATTGCTACAATTGGAAAAAGTATGGATATAGAGCACAAGAATGAAGATCACATGTAAAATCTGACTACATACCCAAAAAATAAGTAAATGCACCTAAGAAAGGAAAATCTTACAATTGGGATTTCAATGTGATAAATAAGTAATATTGAGAGGGGGGCAAATAAGTATTCTATAAACTTTTTCCAACAACTGAATATTGTTAATTACTTTATAACATGCATATGAAAGTAAACTAACAATTATGAATAGTAAAGATAATGATAGATAAAGAGAACTCATAACACCATTTTTTTAAACTAGGGAAACCCTAGCTAGGGGAAAACCATGGTGGGGATAGTATCCAAAAAATGATCCACTAAACAAAAGTATAATATTAAGGATGTTGATCCTATTGGAAGTCTATGAAGTACATATATAGTTTCTCTGTCCTTGTTAGGGGACTAGGCCCTATTAAAAGCCTCAACCCTATTAGGAGTAGGTATTAAAATTACAATATGTGTGCAAGATGAGCCCATTTCCCAAACATGCAATTATACAATACATTTCCTTTATACAAAAAGAGATAGATACAAAATCCTCTTATTGCTAATATCTTAATTATCTTATCTTACTTTTGTTTCACTCCGTATACCTCTGATCATACATCAAAATTTGAATCATATAGTTTGCATGATACTTCACATATAATATATATCTTCCACATGAACTTTGCATCATATGATCTTTCCTTTATACCATTACATTTTACAAAACTTACCCAGTTGACCTTCAAGTTTAGACATGCTTGAAAAAATACAAAACTAACTCATGCTAAGTTAGGGTTAACATCTAGGATATCATTCCTAATTGGTTAAATAATTATTTTGTAAACAAAATAATTATTTAACATGTAATCCTTATTTCTTTTTCATGCTCTATTCTTTCTTGTACACTACTTGTCTAGTAAATTGATCATAATTGTTATTATACAATCTATACTACATTGCACACTTAGCCACATTGTCATGATACTCTATACTACTTGTCCTTAACCATTCATGTGCTAAATGAAACATTATTGATTCATGATGGAGTTGAGTGAGAATTGTTGAGAGGAGGAAAGTTTAGCAAAGCTAGTAGAAGAGTCTGAGCTTAGAAAATAAATGATTTCTTGGTCACTTGTGAGGCCAATTTTATACCTTTCTTGGATTTTTCACAAGATCTCTATCTTGTTGCAGATTTGGGCTAGCTAAGAGTTATTTTTATCTTGTGAGATCTTGTAAAACTATTTCTATAACTACTTTGTATTTGGGCATAATTGGGAAAGTCTTGCATCCTGGCACATTACATGTAATCAGCTATTTGATGAATAAAGAGTTGAATGATCTATCAAATCATATATTATATGGTGTACTTTAGATGTGTGGGTATTTATGGGGGCTATTTCATCTCCTCTAGGAGTACACCTTCCTTGTAATGCATTAATTAAATTCTCTACATTTTCATACATTCGAGTTCAAGGATTTTCGTTTATACCATATAAACATCTAAGGTACATAGTAGTTAACTTTTCCTTGTCAAAACTTTCTCTAAAACATATAGTTTATAACAAGATTCAAACGGAGAGTAAAAATTGGGATTGCATTTTCAAATTTCTAAAGGAGAAGGAAAATCTGAGATGTTCCAATGTTTAAATACATTAGAGAGATCATTAGGTGAACTCCACTTCTTACATTTACCACTTTATCAAAAAAGAGAATCTTTTTATCCCTACAACAATATTAAATTAGTAGCTGAGTCAAATTATGAACATAAAGTACACCTCAAGGATTTTTGGGTAAATGCCATAGGTGAGAATGAAATAAAAAAGATAATGTATTCAATATTTCCTCTAAACATGACCAGACCATACAACATACTCCAAGTAACTAATCATATGGAGGAAGGCCTTAGTGTAGAGAAAAAGAGTTTCAATCTAGAAAGGGTGGTTCATCCATTTAAGAGGAAAAGGGAGGAGGTCATAGATCTTAACATATTTTCTAAGCTAGTGTTGAATTTTACAAATTGGTGGATTGATTGTATACTCAGCAAACTATTATGCCTGAGAATAGATTCATATATTGATTAATGGATCAATAACCACTTAGGGATGAACAACCAAAGAAAATATCCAAAGAAAGAATTGACCAAGGATAATTTCCATTAGGAAGTGGAATACATGAGAAAGAGAAAGAGGTAAATCAAGAAAGGATGCAAGGGAATAGGCCAAATATTCAAGAACTTCAAGAAAATAAGAAAAGTTTTCAAAATGTTACCACTTAACCAAGTCACATTTCTAATGTAAAAGAGATATAATTTTTTGAGAGAAAATATGTAAATACAAGTGGAAGGAAATTTGAACAAGAAGAAAACTTGGAAAGGCTAGTACAAGATGGATTGAGATAAAAAGAATTTGAGAAACCTACAAAAGGAAAAAGAAAAGATCAAGATATGGTTAGAGAGGAAAGTATCACTATAATATTTAAGAGAGAAATTATGGAAGCTAAGGCTAATCTAAAAGAGGAAGAATCTCCTACATTCGTAGTGGAGATTCTGGAGATTCTAACTACAAACGTTTTAGCTCCTAAAATAATAGTAGTAATTTAGATGGTGAAGAATATATCAACATTTGAAAAATCAAATAGAAATATTAAATAGTGATATAGATAAATTAGAATATACCCATTCTAGAATGGTTAAAATAACAAATTTAAAAATTCAAGGTAAGGAGGTCGAACCAATAGTTGTCTTACAATAAATTTTGGATTGATTTAACCATTCTAAGTAAAAGAAAAAGCTAAAATGTTCACTAAGATAGTAGTGGGAGTATCAAGATCTGGAATTTTGTAAATTGTAACTCCTACAGTTGATAATACTAAGGATTGGATAACTCTAAATGAGTAGGTCATAAAAAAAATATTTTAAAAAAATTAAAAATAAATAAATAAATAATTAAAATAAAGAAAAATTGTTGCGGAGAGAAAGTGATGAAAATTAGAAGGAAAAAATAATAGAGAAAAGAGGGAAAAGGAATTTAATAGGTGGCATTATTAAATATAATATGTGGCTAGAGGGTTTATTTAATGCGAGGGCTTATTTAATGTAACATGCTAAGCCAACTTGTGGCTTGGTTTGGTATAAGTAGAGGGTCTTCTCTTGTGATTATTCATCATCTAGATTGGAGAAGAGGATTTGGAGGAGTAGCAAACTTTGAAGAGCTAGTAATTGTAGCTTGGAAAATAAGGAGATTGCTTGGTGGGCTTGCAAGCACAAGTTGAGATCTTCCTTGGAGGTTTCTACTAGAGCGTGGATCTGGACTAGCTAGAGTTAGGATTGGATCTTGAGGGATCTTCGAGAATTACTATTGTAATTGCTTATGTATTTGGTTGTAACCCAGAAGGCCTTACAACTAGGAATGTTGGATGTAAATCTTATGATTATATTATGAGATTTGGAATAATTTGGTTCTAATTATCTATGCTATTATTTATTCTTCTATTGTGTGGTTATTTTTTGGGGGCTAGGACATCTCCTTTGGGGATTATCCTGCCTTGCACTAATCAAAAATCAATCTTGTTCATCCTTCCCATGAATAATTAGTAGAAAACTTAAATGATTATACTTAAGCTTTGAAAGAAAGGATGAATAATCTTGAAGAAGAATGTACCCCAAGTAGAAGAGATAATTCAAGACCTTTTGTCAATTCATAAACAACATCTCTCATTCAATAAGAGACGAAAGTTCATCTTTTATTCCTCCTATGGGTGCTTGCGAGGAAATAGATGATATTGACAAGATCAAGAGGACTACCCAAGGTTGAAGGGCTTGGGTGAAAATAATTCAAGATGAAGCATTCAAGCATGTAGAAGAATTGGTACAAGTTCATAGTGGGGCATTATCTATGCTCTCCATGATCCATTTATAGATTAATCATGATAGGGCGAACACATTTACAAGGATGAGATCATGTCTATGGTATGTATTAGATCATTAGAGACCAAAGTATGGCCTTAAGTGGAAATGAAAATTTAGGACACCAATGTTAGTCAACTTGACATAAAAAATTGAACTAGCTATGAATCTTATATCAAAAATTGGTTAGAATAGAATCTATAGGAAATCAAATGTAGATTCTAAATTACCATCACTTTCTTAACAAAATAAAATTTATTGGTCAAATTTTGGACTAAGTCAACCAATATTAATAAAAGAAAAAGCTAAAATGTTCAATAAGATAGAAATGGGAGAATCAAGATCTATGATTTTGTAAATTGTAACTTCTATAGTTGATAAGATTAAGGACTAGATAACTCTAGATGAGTAGGTCATGTCACAAAAATCAATCCTTTTCATCCCTCACATGAATAAATAGATAACTTAAATGATTACGCTTAGGCTTTGAAATAAAGGATGAATAATCTTGAAGAAGGATGTACCACAAGTAGAAGAGAGAAGTCAAGACTTTTTGTAAATTCATAAACAACATCTCTCATCCAATAAGAGAAGAAAGTTTATTTTTAATTCCTCATATGGGTGCTTTGTGAGGAAATAGATGATATTGATAGGATCAAGAGGACTACCAAAGGTTGAAGGGCTTGGGTGAAAATAATTCAAAATGAAGCATTCAAGAATGTAGAAGAATTGCTACAAGTTCATAATGGGGCATTATTTGTACTCTCCATGATCCATGTACAGATGAATCATGATAGGACAAGCACATGTACAAGGATGAGATAATATCTAGGGTATGTCTAGGATCATTAGAGACCAAACTATGGCCTTAAGTGGCAATGAAAAATTAGGACATCAATGGTAGTCAACTTGATGTAAAATTTCGAGCTAGTTATGAATCTTAGATCAAAAATTTGTTAGAATAGAATGTATAGGATATCAAATTTAGCTTTTAAATTACTAGCCCTTTTCTATAAAAAAAATTTATTGGTCAAATTTTGGATTTCAATGCAAAGGTACAAAATTTTCATGAAAAAGAATAAGAAGTAGGTGTATGTATAACCATCTTAATACACATCAAATGACAATATTTTTTTATTATAAAATTCTAGATATAAGAAGTAGACTCGTAAGTAGACGTGATGCATATTTATTTGTAACTTTATTTCAAGAAATAATTAATTTTAAATTTTATGCTACAACATTTTTTAGCATAAAATAACTCTCATATCTAACCACCTTAACTCATTCAAAACTATACCCAAAAAAATCCTCATCATAGGAAAACCATAGAATGTGAGACATCTTCTGGATTTCAAAAAGGTTATACCATATGAAATTCAAAACATTTTTCAACTAGTATGCCAATAAACACATTATAGGTAGATCCATTTAAAATTAAGTAATAAGTACTTACTAAACTCATAATTTGAGAGAAAATTATATTGATGTAAAGATAAGAATCTCCTTAAGAAACCCTTTTCATTTCATCTAATTTAGATGAAAAGTGGTTTTCTTTCATGTCACGGCTTTTTTACCCCTTTTGATCTTGCACATACCCTCTAATATATAGAATCCAATGGATTACCCCCAAGAAGACATTGATTGATGGTGGATTTATCCTTGAAGGGGATGCCTATGAATTTATTCAATGGTATAGGGAAGAAATGACAACCAAGGAAACATTCAAGAGCTTTACCAAGGAAGCTTCTTGATGGAGAACAGTAGTTGACAACAATAGGAAATATTTTCCAATATAGTTGCATCCTTGTTGGCACAAAGGTTGGTATAAAATAAAATAATGATAGAAAACTTGAAAGGAAAGTTGATGGAGTTATTTTAATTGAAAATTTTTCAGAGCAATAATTTTGAGAAATTCTTTATCTTCTCATATACCATGCACACCACTCCAGACTTATTACTAGATTGGGAGGAAAGTTCAAGAAAGGTTGAAAGAGCAGATATAATTCTAGAGTTCAAGTAAGAACTTACTCCAAGCATCAATAAAAAAGAGCTAGAGATGGTGTTGGATGGATTACATGCCTTCATGTAGAAGATTCAAGGATAGATGCATTTGGTGGATAGTGTTATGTATGTAGTGGTCATTTACTGCACCCCACTCTCTTTCTAAGAGAGCATACATAACAATAACTTTATACCCATTATAGTAGTGGTTCCGCATTGCATTAATGTAGATTCTATTCTATTTTACCTAACCCTAAGTAAGGTCGATGTGGTACAATATAGGCCATCCTCACTTCTCATTTGTAAGAGGAGGATTTTTGAGATTATTGTTATGATTTATTGACACAATAAATATCACATTGAAGTTTAGTGAATACTTGATATGTTTTAGTGTTTTATTTTCTCTAAAATACCCTTGTTTAAATTAAGTTTACAATAGATAAAGTATGGAGATTGCAATGGAGAAGATGATTGTGAAAAAATGAAGCTTTTAAAGTATGGATTTTCTTGACCAAAGTATCATACATTGTTATCACTTCCCTTAGGAACATAATAGAATTTCTAAAACCTATTCCCTTTCATTTTCACATTTTCATAAAAATCCCAAGAAAGTACTTCATTGAAAAACCTTTTGATAACTCTCACAGCCAAAATGATTTGAAATGAATATGAGAAAATATACGTAATGCCCTTGTGATCATCAACAAATCACATCAACCACTAAGCATTTCCACAATCAAGACTTGACATACAAGCAACCTTGGAGTCATCCTATGATTTTGCAATCTTAGCATATAGGAAACTTAGCTCAAGAGAGGACAAGATACCTCATTATTTTGTTCTATTGTTTGATGGGTCATAAAACATGCATCAATAGATCCCTACATTCTATCATTTTTGTTTTCATTTTGCACTCTTGTTTAAGTTTAGTTTAAAAATTATGTATGTTTATTTTTTATATAAATTCATTACAAAGAAATGGCTATATTATAATGGTGTAGAAATCATCTTGAGGAAGACAAACTTTAAGTATGTAGAAAGTAAACATAAAAGGGAATCAACAATATCCTGAATTGTCATTATTCTTTGAAGTGCGAGTTGAAAATTTATTTATTCTATACTTTGCAACTTAGATGTCACTTTATGATTGCAATATAGATTATTTGTATATACCTATTTGGAACTTTAAATGTGTACATTAAATGCAGATATTTTTTGTCATATGAATATCTCTATATGGATGCTGTAATGAACAAGATTTGGTCCTTTATTTATGATTGCCTAAAATGGTCTCACCTTTGAAAAAAAAACTTTTTTGTTGATAATTGTTGAAAAATTAACCTTTGAATTAAAAGTCCTTTATGCAATTCTTTCCTTTTTACTATTATTTCACTGTGATAAATAGCTAGAAGTACATTTTCTACTTTTACATTAAAAAAATACACTAGTCTTTATTTTTCTTTAAAAAATCCAAAACTTATCTAAATGAAAGATTTGTAACTTCTGAAAAAATCAGGGATGCACTTGATCACCTGTCCACTCAATACTTAACAAATAGTATTCGTCTTGTCAAGGGAAAATATCTGAATTTAACCCAAAATTTCTTTTTTAAAAATAAGAAAATTAAAAAGGCCAATCTATAAGTTTACAGTTCTTTACAGTGGCAATAGGGACTTGCAAGCTCCAATTCTTCATCACCAACAACACAAACCCAAAATTCTTTCAACACTTCTAATCGTTTTCCAAAAAAAATTTAAAAACTAAATTTATAAATGCTACTTGTTATTACCTGATTCAATTCTCTTTCTCGCATGTAACTGATTCTAATCCAATAGATATACTCTCATCCCGTGAAAATAATAGGGAAGTTAGATAATCAAGAATTCCTTCAGAAAATAATTATTAGATTTAAATGAATTTCATTCATCAGCAACAGGATGCATCAGCTAAAATATATTCATGATATGAATTAATAACAAAAGTCACCTGTTCCTACGATGGTCCCTCTAATTTTAACATTGGGACTGTCACCCTGAGCCTTAATAATCAAACCTTCAACTACAGCAATATTGCGGCTAATGATGTATTCGTGGCGCCCGTAAATCTCAACGTTTGTTTACCAAAGAAAACAGATTAATTAGATTCTACATGAAATTCTTAAATTTTAATTTGCTCTAGATGAGGTGGTCTAGATTTTTTAACCTACCAGGAGTGCTAGAGAGGTAAAACTAGTCCTGTTTCGGCTCATTCTGATTCATCTTCTGCTCATGCAAAATATATAAAACCATAGTCAGCTGTAGAAAATGGCATTTTAAAGATCAGTTTTAAAAGCAAAGAAAATGCAAGAATACTTGGGTAAATGAAATCAGTTATAAATGCATTAAAATAAATTGTAATAAATTTTTGATGAATAGTTCTTTTTAATTAATAAATAAAACATTAAGTTACAATTTACAAGAAGGGTTGGAGGATACAAGATCACCCTACAAAAGTTCACACAGTCTCAGCCGAATCAACAACTATTCATAAAAAAACACTTATAAGTAACATCTTGGTGGTGATTCATCTCGATCATGAAATCTCCAATGATCCCTGAGATTGACAGGCGAGTTGGGAACAGTCCAGCCATGTTGAAAATTAGTTTAGTATAATTTTTTCAATTGAGTGATATATTTTGGTTGCCATTCAAGACTTTTTATATCACTACATGCATTTTAAGAAGAGACTCTTTTTCGTATACTATATAACTCTCCTGTATTGTCATCTGACTATTTCGACATGATGGCCCCTCAAAAGGAACTGGATTGATCAGAAATGTTTTTTTAAGGGATTGATCTGTTTCTCCATAAGCTTTTGCTCCATAATACACTTAATATTCTGTCACACTCTTGGGCAGCCATAATACACATAGACATTAAATGATAGTGTGTATTATCACTGCCCAAGAGTCTGACTGAATACCGAATGAGAAAACAACATGAATAAAGGCAAATATAAACATAAACAGCGTCATGGTTTTAACAGAATAAGAGAAAGCCTGAAATTGACGATGAATTCCATAGTAAACGAGTATTGATGGCGATTTCAGGAGTTAGTGTACATTAAATAGATGTGGGTCAATATAACATTTAAGAACATTATTATAGAACAATAAAATTATTGCTGTGAAGCTCTTTTTTGTTTGCTTATTTATTTAAGAAAATTCATTTCGACAAAGTGTTGGGCTCCCATAGACAGCCAAAGGGAAGAGTTGCTTTCAAAATAAGGACCGAAAATCTTAGATGCTGAATTTGCAGATTAGGATTATCTGTCATGTACATGTACACTGTCATTGAGAAATCCGAGGAAAAAACCTTTCTAGTCTTACAGCAGTCATTATTAAAAAAAATAAGAGTGTATTTTATTAATTAATGGATACATTTTCCACATTTCTGTAGAAGTAATCTTTGCAGTCAGGCTTCTGGTTCAAGTCACCAGAGATGGTAATAAAACTTCATTTACAAGTAAGGAGGATAAACACCTATAGTTTTGTCAGACGCTATTATTTTAAGATGAACACGTGGGCTTTAAGATTTGAGCGTCAGTCTGTACACATAGTTAAAATATAATGATGTAGCCGTCGAATAGAATAAGATAGATGTTAGCCGTCAACACATTAAACATCAAACATTTCAACAAGCCATTACAACATATCTTACAAAATGATAGAAATCTATATTTCAACGAATGCTCTGTTTTATCTAGACATAGAACGGGAAAAATATTCTACATTTTAAGGAAGTGATCTCTCTCTCTCTATAAAAATAACATATTTTAGTTTAGAAGTATGAATATTTTTTTATAATTTTCATCAATTAAATGTTTTATTAACAATTTTAATAATCATATTTTAGATTTGATTAAATTAGTTTTATTTAATAAATAAAAACAAGTACTATTTTTCCTAAATTTATTGGATAGATTCTACATATCTATGTTTTATATTTTTTTTTGACATATTCTATTAGATGACAAGTTATAAAAGGTCAACTTTCGTGTAAAATAAGTTAAAAAGTTTTAGAAGACTGTGTTTCATTCATTCTCGTGAGAGAGTGTTCTTGAGAACTAACACCAATGACATATGAGTGAATAAGTTTGACTTAAAAAATCTATAGTTGAATTCTTGTAGCCATATAACAAACTAAAACAATTTCAAATAAATCAAACTTATTATCAATATCAACTAATTTACAAAATTGATTATGCTGGAATTTCATTTCATTTTCTTAAAATAGTCCCACACAAAAGATTCATCAATATTTTTGCAAATCAGCCTAAAAATTTCAAAATATATTACCATATTATTTACAAGTTTACATACAAGTGGTGTTATTTTCTTGGGGTCAATTTTGGCCTAAATAGAGGCTCTACAACTTCGGTTTGGTGGTATAGATCTTCAACCCTCAAGGAGGCTTTCTGAAAGACAAAAGGTTTTCCAAGCTAGTACATTGAAACCCTATAAGAAATTAATGCAAGTAGAAAATTGAAGTTCAACAATGAATAATAACTTGGTTGGAGTTATTCCTTAGGAAATACCTAGAGATCATCCACAAAATACCATAGCTCAACTTGGTGTGACGACAACAACCAAATCCTTTGTCAAGGTCCCAAGAATGACCTAGTGATTCCAAATGGAACCAAGTTCGAGCTAGTAGAGAAAAGAAGCAGAAAAGGAGAAAACATCGAATGAGATACAATTAAGAACTCATCTTCCTCTTCTTGTTTTCTTATATCTAATTCCCAAATGAATAATGTCGTTGAGAATGTGATATGTAGACTCAAAAGTACAAATATTTCCCTCATTGTACAAGTCACCAAGAAAGCTCATGTGAGATCCTTTCTTAATGAATGACTCCATAATAACTCGAGAAAGAAACTAGGGTATCACTTCTCTGACCTTTGAATGAGAATTGATAACTCAAAATTTAGGG
The DNA here is from genome assembly GCA_028749045.1 of Cupressus sempervirens. Classification (NCBI taxonomy): domain Eukaryota; kingdom Viridiplantae; phylum Streptophyta; class Pinopsida; order Cupressales; family Cupressaceae; genus Cupressus; species Cupressus sempervirens. The sequence goes on along the minus strand of CM053792.1, from coordinate 968,050,562 downwards.
CAATCCCATGGTACTTAGATGCCATGATTGTAGAGATTTTGAATGTGTCCTCTACTAGATGGAACACCATCAATAACCTCCTCCCATTCCTTAGTAATCTCATCCCACAAGTTTTTGAGCATTTTGGAAAAGTTATTTGAAATTAAAAATCATCTACCCTTCTCCCTCATACTGATGTGAGAATGTTCATTGTGATTGACCCTAATAAAGACATCCCCAATGAAGTTGCATTCCTTATTGAGGGTCAAAACCATGTTTTTCCTATAACATTCCTAGGTGGACTTAATGCGTGATTCCTATGTAGGAAGGTATGCCATGTTAGAAAGAATTGTCCTTTGGTCAATAAGTGAGTTGCATCCCTTTGATAGAAAGATCAATTACATCCTAAGAAGGATAAAAAGTCTAATCAATAGGGATAGATAGGTAATAGCATCCCTAATTCTGGAGTTATCTCCTTTAATTCAGAACTTCCACCCATTTTAGAAGACCTGTTGTAGAAATAGATGATCAAAAAATGTCATGTCCCCTTTTCAAATAATTAAAAATAATAATCTTTGCTAAGGTAGGCAGGCCCAAAAAGGTGAAGTTTCGGAAAAAGGGGATAGTCTTTGGAAGCTAATGGACTAATAAATGAAAATTATTATTAAAATATGTTTTATTAACCCCTCTTGGACGTGAGTTAGGGTTATGCCCTCTTTTAAGGGGTTTGGAGGCATTCTGGGCTCATTCTAGAACTTGATTTTTGCTCATTTCTTTGTTATTCTTTAGAGGCTGCCAAACCTGTGGAGAAGGAGACCCAAGAACGGGAGTTTGTAGGTTTCTAGGGAGACCCAAGAACGAGAGTTTGTAGGTTTCTAGGAAGGCTAAGGATGGGAATTTGAAGCCATTCCATGTGCATTCTCATGCAGAATTTTCCTTTGTGCTGAACAGTGCAAATTTGTGAGTTTTCGGGTGTATTTTTTTGTAAGAGTTTGGTGTTTCCAGTTGAGTATTTCATATCAGTTTGGGTTGCTGATATATATCAGACTTTTAAATTTTAAAATAGAGCTGAAAATATTTATTTGGATATGATTATACTTTTTTGATAGATTATTAAGTTTTTGTGGTGATTTTGGGCTATTTTGTGCTATTTTCAGGAGCCCGATGAGCATTGTTTTTGTCCTCCGTTTGGGAGCTATTGTGTGCATGTTATACAGATCTGGAAATTTCATTTTATAGGCTGTTATGCTGCTGAAATTTTTGTAAAAATGTCCACTTTTAGATTTATTAATAATAGGTGAAGCTGTGAAGCTTTTGGCACTATTTCTGGCATACCCGATTTGGGGTTTCTTGAGAAATTTGGTGGATCTTTGTGATATTAGTTGTTTGATTTTGAAAATTTGATTAGAGGCATGAAATATCATATAAAGTCAGAAAAGAGACATTTCAGTGGTATCAGAGCCAGGTTCTTGCCAGCCTGAGGGTTTGTAGAAGTTTGCATGTCAGTTTTGACAACTACCTAGATCTTGCATGTCAGTTTTGACAACTACCCAATCTTGCATGTCATAATTTATGGTTGAATGTTGCTTCTAATCAGTTGCATGTCAAAATCTATGGTTTCATGCTACTTCTAATCATTTGCATGTTAGTTCTTGGTGAATTTGGTGGTTGCATGTTGCTTCTAATCAGCTGCATGTCAAAATCTATGGTTGCATGCTACTTCTAATCAATTGCATGTTAGTTCTTGGTGTTTGAAGAAGTTATAACCTATTGGGGTTACACTCTACTTTATCCAGAATGGACAGGTATAGTACAAAGTCTCAGAGGACACGATCTTGGACAATTGATATCCAAAGTCAGAACAGTATAAAAGATGGTTATTTAGACATTCGAGATAAACTTAAGAAAATAAGCCATGACATGTCTGAACAGTTGGTTGAGCACCACCGTATAATGAATGACATGTTGTCCGACCCAACTAAGGTGGATAAGTTGACTGGATTTCTATTTGGCAGATTTTCTCACAGGGTAGATGACACAATTACCAGAAACTAGCTTATAGCCAGGCTGAGGTCTCATATTCTACTCTGCCACAGGAGGTAGTGAGAAAGGATATTACGCAGATTGATAGTAATGGTCAACTTGATACTCAAATTGAGACAATTTTATACAGCTCATCAAAGGGTGATGTCACAAGTATTCAGGATGGTATAGTTACAACAGGTAGTGACTACAGCGTAGTGGGTTCAAATGATGATTATGAGGATGTTGTTGTGCATGATGGTGAGATACCTGGTAGAGATGAGCAGACATTGAGCATTCATGACTTTGCTGAGAAAGAGTACTAGGCATAGTTAGATGCTTTGTCACATAAGGTTGAGGCAAGTAGTACTTCACATGATTTGTCCAGCCAGCTAAAGATGAACAAAGATAGTATTGTGACTTCATTATCTCATCATGATAGGATGCGGGATATGATAGAGGATCACATTCGGATGATTTAGTTATAGGGTAGAAATAAGGGAGTTCAGGAAAAATCTTCTTGTGTTGACTTACAAGTGATTAGGGAAGGAATGGGAATGATGAAGTTGATTTATTTACATCTTCTATCAAATCCTGACCATCTTCTTAGCCTTGTCGGAGACTATTCAGATTCCTTGAGGTGGAAGGAGGAGGAAGCTGACAAGCTTTCTCACAAGCTTGAGGACACTCGATCTTCTTTGGTGAATACTCCATTGGCATTACAAGACTAGGAGAGACATGGGGATAAGCATGGCATGGAGTTGAGTTTAGTTTCATCTTGCACTCCTGATACTCAACTTTCTATGAACGATAGATCATATGTGGTCATTGATAATGTTACGAGTTCATCTTGCATTCACATCCAAGATACAGGGACAATGTCATACAGGTATGTGGAGTTAGTTGGTATTGGTCATATTACTCAAGTGAGGATTTTTCTTGAGTTACCAACTGATTCTAGTTTACAGATATGGACTCGAGATTGTTATATTGGCATTTGGGATTCAGTTGACTAGAGATCTTTAACACTTTTTGGTAGCAGTGTTTGTTTGGGTGCTATCATGGATTTGATTAGCAGATTGCATGGTGTTGTCTTTTCTTGTGCTAGTAGCTTGTTCGATGTTGGTATTAGTTTTTATACACCGGTGTTGGGCTTTTTTCATATATCTAGTCGACCATACTTGCTGGAATGTGTTGATGATCTTTCATATTTGGCAGTGTGTACAGATGAGTCCCAAGATCATATTGGCATTGATGACATCTAGGAGGATGCAGTGGGTAGTTTTGAAGACTTAGTTTCCTTGGTAGTTTCTTTTGGTACAGAGGAGTTAGACATCAGTGCTATAGTTTTTGATACTCCATATGTTGATATGAGCTTTGGAGTTGATTCACAGGATATGGATGGTAATACTCTAGAGACTAGTAATTTTGAGGATACTCCTTTAGATAGTGCATCAGAGGAGGTTTGTAGGAGACAATCTAGCTAGTGCCATCATGTGTCTAATTAGTTGAGAGTTAGTGAGCAAGACATTGCTATCGCTTTCTAGCATTTTGATGTTGCTCGTCAGTTGTTAGCAGTTTATGGATGGGGTTCTCCTACTAGTGATGAGTAGGGAGGCAGTTATCTTTCCTTGACAGAGTTCCACTCTTTATGGGAGGCTATCCAGATTCTGAGACAAGATTATATGCAGTTGGTAGCCGATAGAGATTATCTTATGGAGTGGGGCAGTACAGCATACGATGCATTGTTAGCCAAGGAAGATGAGGTGAGTGAGCTTACTGAGCAACTTGAGGTGACTTTTGAGATTCTTGAGAGTACATAGTTGGCTTTCAAGGAGTCATAGTTTCATTTGGCTAAGGTGACCATGGAGTTAGAGAAACTACAGACTTTACCAGATTCTATACAGTCACAAGCTATGGTGTCTAGTGATCCGAGGATGTCCATGGTCGAGATTGTCAAAGATAGTGGAGATGGGGATGCATCCATCCTTGATACTAACATTGGCATATCGGGTTTGTCCCCACTAGAATTAGGTTCAGTTGAGTTGGGTGCTGCAATAGATTGTTGTGGTATGCCTGACATGGTGGTGACCTCTAGTAATAATGGCATGAAGACTAGAGATGATGTATCAAAGACCATGTGTGATGTTGGTGAGCCGACAGTTGGCATGGTTCCTGCTAGTAATACTACTCCCTTGGTGATTTCTTCAGAGGTAGTAGTCAGTTCCAACTTGGTTAGTGATCAATTGTAGTTAGTTACATCTGGATTGCAGTCTGAGCCACTGACTGAGATTGGCACATTCTATCGACATTACATTGTGAGGTATGCTCATCAATTCACCTTTGATGACTATGTTGATGAGATGATGATACAGAGATGTACTTTGGTTCCTAGTGCTTATCATCAGTTATGGGATAGTTTGATGACTTGGGATGAGAGTTGTGATGGGCACGACATGGTGATAGGTCCTGCAATTGACAGCTTGATAATACATGACTTAGAGCAGGAGTTTTGGAGTGATGCTTTAGCGGGTGTTGTTATTGATTCTACTGCTTTGGCTATGACATCTCCTGACTTAGTTGGTGATCAGTGACAGTGGGTTGTATCACTTGTTCATGGTGAACTGTTGACTGAGGTTGGTTTTTTTTATCAAAATTATATTGTAGGGTATGTACATCAGTTAGCATTTGATCCTTGTGTTGAGGAGTTGATGGCAGACAAACTTGGTTTGGGTTCCATTTCTTGTTGTTTATCTTATGATGGCTTTTCACCATCAGGGGTGCATGGGAATTATGGTTATGAGATAGTGGCCAGTGATCTGCAGAGTTGTGTTGACTGTAGGAGTTGTATAGTGTTTGGATTCTCCATACTTGGTATAGTTTCATTCAGGAGCATTCACCATTGTTGCAGAGTTGGATTGTACATTCTGTATAGGCCAGTAGGATGCGTTGATGGTATTTACTATGTTGGCAATTTGATTTGTCCACTTTACTTGAGTTTTGATGTTCTAATATTTTTTATCTCATGGGTTTTTGACTGTGGAAGTTGTGACTTTGGAGTTTGGTTGAGCAGTAATTGTTAGTTTGATTATGGATTCCTCTTGGTTATATTGCAGAGGATATTGCAGGAGCCTGTGTTAATTGACAATAGTATAGTTCATGACTACATTTGGGATCCAAGTGGATTGATTGGTTTATTGTTCAGCCATTGCTTGAGGAAAAGAAATATTTGGAAGGGGAGGACTTTTCATGTCCCCTTTTCAAATAATTAAAAATAATAATCTTTGCTAAGGCAGGCAGGCCCAAAAAGGTGAAGTTTCGGAAAAAGGGGATAATCTTTGGAAGCTAATGGACTAATAAATAAAAATTATTATTAAAATATGTTTTATTAACCCCTCTTGGACATGAGTTAGGGTTATGCCCTCTATTAAGGGGTTTGGAGGCATTCTGGGCTCATTCCAAAACTTGATTTTTGCTCATTTCTTTGTTATTCTTCAGAGGCTGCCAAACCTGTGGAGAAGGAGACCCAAGAACGAGAGTTTGCAGGTTTCTAGGGAGACCCAAGAATGGGATTTTTCAGGTTTCTAGGAAGACTAAGGATGGGATTTTGAAGCCATTCCATGTGCATGCTCATGCAGAGTTTGCCTTTGTGCTAAACAGTGCAGATTTGTGAGTTTTCAAGTGTATTTTTTTGTAAGAGTTTGGTGTTTCCGGTTGAGTATTTCATATCAGTTTGGGTTGCCGCTGTATATCAGAATTTTAAATGTTAAAATAGATCTGAAAATATGTATTTGGATATGATTATACTTCTGTGATAGATTATTAAGTTTTTGTGGTGATTCTGGGCTATTTTGTGCTATTTTTGGGAGCCTGATGAGCATTGTTTTTGTCCTCCGTTTGGTAGCTATTGTGTGCATGTTATACAGATCTGGAAATGTCATTTTATAGGCTGTTATGCTGCTAAAATTTCTGTAAAAATGTCCAGTTTCAAATTTATTAATAATAGGTGAAGCTGTGAAGCTTTTGGCACTATTTCTGGCATACCTGATTTGGGGTTTCTTGAGAAATTTGGTGGATCTTTGTGATATTAGTTGTTTGATTTTGAAAATCTGATTAGAGGCGTGAAATATCATATAAAATTAGAAAAGGGACATTTCAAAAAATCACCTTCAAGGAACCATTTGCAAACCCTAAAACAATTTTAAAGATGCTCCTCTTGGTATCAATTTTCCTAACCCAAAATTTGAAACCCTAGGGTTACAACCACCCAAGCCTAAGAATAGAACCATAAATGCACAAAAAATTATGTTGGACAAAATAAAGAAGATTTCAGGTCAGAAATTTACAAATAGAAATTGATTACACCCTCTTCTTTTCCCTCCTGAGGAAGTTGATGTCATTCTACAAGGCGCTAGGAAGCACCCCTTGAAAAATAGTAACTCAAATATTATGGAACCAAATTTTACCAACACGCATTTCTCTCCTTCTCCCAATCCTTTCCCCAATCAAGACAAAAGTAGTGAAGGCTTTGATGCTATCAAGAGCTCTTATGATGCTAAAGATTGTTTGAATGATTTGAGTTGGTGATTATCCAAACCACATCCCCTTTGTTTTCTTTACCCATCTCTAGTGCCACTTTTTCACCCAAGAGGCTGGCATCTACCATCAATATCCATGTACTTGAGGAGTGTGGTGAAGGGTACTTAGGGATCCCTAGGGGAGAGGAATTTGTCAACTCGAGGGTATGCAACAGAGAAGAAGAGGAATATACTTTTGTATTTAATGCCAAAAGGGTAAGTAGAAAGACTATGAAAGATTATATGGGGAGTAAGGAAGATTTATGAAAAGAAAAAGAAGTTAAGGTTAATAAAGAGAAGGTCACTTAAAGGAAGAGAGGTAGACCTTCCTATTTTATCTCCTCCTTCAAACCTAGGAAGGTGTAGAAGAGTTAACTACCAAAGTACTTTAAGAGTTTTGAAACACCAATGGATATTGAAACTAACCTAAGTTAAAGGAAGATGGAAAATATATATTTCTTGTAATCTAAGAGGTGTAGAGATGCTAGATAGAAATTATATTACCAAGAGACTCCTAAGAAATCACTCCAACATAGACTGTTTCTATTACAAGAGATCAAAGCATCTGGTTTTGAACTAGATGTAAAACTTAGGTGTATTTGGAAGATGGTATTTCCTTCTATAAAAATCATACAAGAGGTAAGGGTGGAGCCATAGTAATAATAAGCCCTAAATAAAATAAATTAGTAGTAGACTAGTGAACTTTACCATGTAACATGATTTTTGGTTTTCCTCACTATTCAGGATCAAGAAATTAGATTTTTTCAATTTATGCCCCAAGTAACTATGGTGGAAGAACCTCAATTTGAAGTTGGATGAGTAAAAAGAAAGATATACGATAGATCTTGATTGGAGACTTCAATATGATAGAAAGGAAACAAGACAAATTAGGAAGATATAGAATTGAGTGGAAAGGTGAGGATAAGTTATTTTTATCTAATCTAATCAATAAATTTAAACTATTTGACCCTCTAGCTAGAAATAAGAATAAGCATAAGGGTAAATGGTTTACATAGGTCCCAACTCTCAAAAAAATCCTAGAATATTATACAATAGATGAGATTTTTTTTTATGTTATAAAAGATACATTCACTGTCAAGAAATCTGAGGGAGATAGTGTCCAAGTTAACCCATTCACTCTCTCAGACTACCACCCTATTGTGGCCATTATCTTCTTGTTGAACCATCTTGAGAGAGTCGAAACCAAATCCTCAAATTTTTTTGTTAACACATCATTCCTACAAGACGATGATACCAAACCACCATCATGATCAAATGGTTTAAACATAATATTGAAAATCACCCAAGTATGATGAACAAATGGGAATTGATGATCGACAGTGAGGAAGATGTTTGAAACTGTAGGAATGAAGATAGAGAAGGATGTTAGAAGAATAGAAGTTTCACTACAGAAGGCCTTGGTAGAAGTTGAATTATTAATGCAAGGAAACCCTTCTAATGAGATTTATCATTGCACCCTAATCAATGGTAGATACTTGTTGAGAATAATCTAGAGTCACAATATTAGATGTGTAAAAACTAGAGCCTAAATAAACTAGTTGAAAAATGGTGGCAAAGTATCTAAGTACTTATTTCAACTTCTTAAGAGTTAAAGAAGCTAGAGATAAGATTGAACTCATTGAAGATGAATGAATGACTATATTTGATCAAGAAGATATTATAACTCCTTTTCTAAATTATATTGCAACCTCTTTACCTCTAAATATAAGGGGTCTATGATAGAAGAAGAGAAAAGGAGAACCAAAAGGTTCATACATGGTAAAGTATCTATATGAGATGAGGAAAGGTTTGGTATATTAATTGAAAATGAGGAGCTAGTCATGACAATTTGACAAAATGGAAATTATAAATCCCTAGACCTTTATGAAATCTCATTTGAGTTTTATAGGAAACATGTGGAATGGATTTGGTAGAGCCTCTTATGGTTGTATGGAGAAGTAAGGTAGAACAAAACCTTAGTGTTAGGAATCAATTTAGTGCTAGTTAAGATTATCCCTAGAGATAGTGATAAAACTCTAATCGAGAATTGGAGACATATTACTCTCCTTATTGTGCCATACAAAATATTGACCAAAATACTAGCTTTTAGGATATCCTATGACCCACTTCAACCCATTCAATCACGTTATATATGTCCCCAAGGGTCCTCAGACCCCTAGGAGCATATGTTGTCATGGAATGGTTTTAAAATTATTTTAGGTTACCCTATGACCCCTTTCAACCCATTTGAATTTGTAGGGTACCCTATGACAACTTTTAACCCATTTAAACAAATGAGATATGTCCCTATGGGTCCTAGGACCCCTTGAGATGTATGTTGTGATGGAATGGGTCAAATGGACTCATATGATACCCTATGACCCCCTTTTTGACCCATTTGAATTAATGAGATATGTCTCTAGGGATAATAGGACCCCTAGGGACATATGTTTCATTGAATGGGTTGAAAGGGGTCATTAGATAACCTATGATCCCTTTGAACCCATTCAAGAAAATCAGATATGCCCCTATATAATTATTATAAGATATATTATATATTTTCTATGTTATAATTATAATTGCTAAGTTATAACTACTATAATATATACTATATAATTATATAATTACACTATAATTAAATATATAGTATAAATTAAACTTTTACTATATAATTGTTATATATACTACAATACATGTTGTACACAATAATATATAATATACTATATACTATATAATATAACATACTAATAGATCATATAGAATAAATGCCAATTATGAATATATGCAATAATTTTCTCATTTATCTCTCTCTATAACAACCAAAAAGGTATAAAGTTGAACAATTGAATTTTTTATCACATGGATCAAGGAGAAGAGAATCTCAACCTATCACTAAGTCTAAATCTAAACCATCCATTTTTTGTGGGATTCCTCTAACTAAATATGGGTGACAAAGGATCAGGTATCCAATATATTGGTATCTGATTTTCTTAGGTAACATTATTTTCTTTGGCATTAGGATTATGGGGAAAATTCAACATGATTTCTAAAGCACATTTGAGCTTTTTAATACTTTTTCTTTTTCACATCGCTAATTTTTGGCCAAACATGATCCTACATGTACCCTGCTAATAAATTAGATTTCAAAAATTAATCAAAATAACCACTAGTAGCAACATGGAAAAGTATAGTAACAACAAACAATGGAAAATGTATTTTTATTAGGATTTTCTTGGAAGAAACATTGATGTTATAACCCAATAAAAATTCTTTGTATATAATGTTTCTTAAGCTAAAAGGAGATACAAATTATAAAAGATAACATAGAAAAGAAATGAATATATTAATAAGGTAATATAGTGAGAGAATTGATAGCTCCTGGTGCTAAAAAGTTGGGCCAACAATAAATTCTCTTCACGAAACACTTTCATGAAAATAATCTTGAACCTATGATCTAAAAGGAAAAGAAAGAAGAGGTTTATTTACAATTAATATTTCATATAAAAAAGAAAAGGTTTGATATAGATATCAAAATAGAGTAACCAACTATCAAATGATGGAATTAAAAAATGAGTAAAAAATCAAATTGTGATACTTATTCCTCCAAAACATTAGAAAGATGGTTAAATGTAGATGATAATACATGTCAATTGATAATGACGGGGTGTGAGTTAAACATTAACAACTTCAATATCACCTTTAAGTTTCAACAAACTAAACCCAACATTCATTATAAATTTTCAATATATTTTTCTTGAAACAACTTTGGTTATTATATCAATGATCTAATAAGTATTATTGCTAAAAGTTTAAAAAACCTCATACTATCCTATGACCACAAGATTTTTAATAAAATGATATTAGATATTAATGTTGCTTATTTTTTCTATGAATAATATTTTTTTAGTGATAGTAATTTTTGAGGTAATGTTATAATGTGTAACAGTTTGATTTTTTTTTTTTTTGTTCAATTGTTCCTAAATTCTCCTCAACCATATTGCATTCTCCTTTCATTAAAATTCTATATTGTGTAATGTTTTCACCTTCTTGCATTCTTGTTTCCTCAAATTTTCCTCTAAGACTCTTAACCATTTCCCACAATACGTTTTGATCACCTCCATGAATAAGTGTAAGTTTCTCCCACATTTCCTTTTATGTAGAAAGCTCTGTGACATCATCAAATTCAGCATCAATCAAGGAAGAAGATATCTCTATCATTAAGGTGGTGTGTTCTTCCTCTTCCCTCTTCCATTCAACTGTCATTAAGGTGGTGTGTTCTTCCTCTTCCCTCATCCATTCAACTATCATAGGTGGAAGAGGTGGTGATGTATATTGACTATCCAAATAGTACAATGCAATATCTTCAATTCTAGATAAGTACATCCCCATTCTAATTTTCCATGAAGGGAATTTCTTTATATTCAACTTGGGTACCTCTGTCTTGTACATCATTTGGTCTTTAGCTTATGTATTTCAAACTTATTCCTCCAAGAACCTTTTCTCTAATACGTGATTTTTTTATCTTCATCTCCATTAAATAATTATTAGTACTTCTTAAAACTTAAAAATTATTAGCAAATTCACTTAGTATATAGATTAAACTATTCAACCAATCTAGAATAGTAAATAACAATTTGATATAGTTTTAACATGAAAACATAAAATAACATGTAAAACATTTATGCAAAGACTAACATCAATATTTTTAATGTGATAACCCAATTTGGGTAAAAACTACATTAGACTTGTCACCCAAAAATAACTCACTCTTCTGAAGTGAGCTCGATAAAGAGCCAAACCTGCTAAAGGCTACATACACATTTGCTAGATGTGACCCTATTAGGGGATTTTCACTAAAGATCATTCAGACCTTATCATTCTTTAATGTGTGTCCTATATAAAGTAATTGAACATTTTAACTAGAATGTCAATGTACAAAGGATTTATAAATAGGATGGTTAAATCCACTTGATTAAGAGATTTTCTACTATAATGGTTAGAAAGTAATAGTGAAATGATCAAATAAATTTACAACTTGATTTTCTTGTTCAAATATCAATTCTACTTAAATATTTCCTTATTTATTGGTCATCACACTAACTCCATCAATCCACTTTATATCACACTTCAAATCTACTTAGTATGCCCTTGTGTAATTTCTGGCTATAAACTCATTCAACATCTTGACCAACACCTTTAACCTTCTTTCTCAACCATTGTATAGAAAGATTTTTTTCCTCTAGATTAGATCCATTAAAATTTCCATAAATTCCTCTCATCCACATGATCAATTGCCAACTCAAATACATTGAACATGTCACTAGGTAAAATGTTTTATGGATCATGCTAGTTGTAACTTCACCTTGGAACTTGAACTTTTCTTTGGTCTCAAAACAAGTCTTAAATCTTCACCATTTGATTTTACCTTAACAATTTCATTCATTGATCTTTCTAATTAACTTTTTCTTATCTTATAATCTTCTAGATTAGTCCAAATTTCTACTCTATCTTTCCTTGATCAATATTCCACAAATTATTATTTTTATTGAACTATACTCTTTCTTCAACAAAAATTTCTATCACTCGGCTAATATTATGATTGTTTAACACTATGATTACTCAATAACCATCCTTTCTCTATAACATCCTTTCTTGGTAACACTATTCTCCAAATAACTTGACTTACTTAATCTCCCTTACTCTTTGTTTACTAAACACCATTTTTAGCTCAATGCATATCACTAATTTGTTAACTCTTTCACTTTACAACTTCATTCCTTTCTTACCAACCAAAATAACTTACTTTACTATCATCTTAGTATTTTATCAAACCATATAAAATAATCAAACCAATACTATATTTCCAAAGACTAATTCTTTAGTTACCTGACTAAGTTCACATACTTAACATTGCCTCTTCATTTCATCATCTATCTTTACCATCCATTTCTCTATTCAACAAAATATGCTTTAGATAATTTTCAAATTATATGAATCAATATTTATCAATCAACTTGACATCAATGACAACATAGAAAGAGATCTAACTCTTCTACATATAATTCATAGTTCAATTATCTAACCATGTTCCTCATCAACATCACTTATGTACCCATAATAGTTCTCTCATTTATTATCATTAGTAATGTCTAATAGGTTCTTTTACCTCATTAAGTAATTGAAATAATTAAATAAATTTACCATCCTTTGCAATTGAATATGTATTCCTACATCCATCATGGTGTACTTTGAAGTCATACTTCCAAGGTCTTCCAAACAGGAATTAACATGCATCCATGTTTAAAATGTCATATTAAACTCTACCCTTTTATGTGTCAATTTGAAATTAAACCTAAGATTTCTCTTCTACTATGGTTTTTTGATCTTTTTTTAGCCATTAAATTTCATAGGGGAAAGGATGATTAATTAGTCTTAACATTAAATTTTCTACCCTTTCTATAAAAACCAAACTTTTAGTGGAACCTAAATTTACAATTATCATACATACCTTGCCTCTAGATTTGCATGTGGTCCTAAAAACTATCATTATTTTTTATGTTTCCAAAATGGTAGGGACTTTTATAAATGTACTACTCATGAATATTGATTCTCTCATTTTTAGTAATCCATATGCATCAGTTGAATTTACACTTTGGCAATCTAGGTCCTAAGTCAGATGTGCAAAACTTTCTCCTTGAGTGATTGATCGTACTCTTTCTGGATAATTTTGTGCAATGTGGCCTTACTAATTACAAGTAAAACATTTAGGAGGTCTTTAATCTCTTCCTCCAAACCTTACTTTCCCATTTGGACTTCTTCCTCATAATTTTCCTCTAAATATACTCTCATAGTTAGGATTCTCTAAAATCAACTCTCCTTGTGGTCTAGAACTTTGTCATATGTCTTGATAGTTACCTCTTCCTCTATTATTCTTTTCTCTACCTTTTCTATTTCATTCTTTTCACATTCTTATTTATTCTTCCACCTTGAGTGCTAATTGATAGCATTTATGGACATTATCTAGATATTAAAGGTTTAATTCTTCATGTATACATTCATTCTAGGTTGATTTAGGTATCTTGTAACTTTGACAAATTCCTCTTCCACTGTCTTGGATCTCATTCATAATTTTCGGAATAGTGTTCACATCCATTTCCTTTTCTTATATATATCCTATTTCTATGTAACTAGACTTCATAATCCTTAGATACACATATCTCTTTAATTTTAGAGATCATTCATTTCCAAGAAGTTATCACATTTCTCCCCCCTCTCTCTCTCTCTCTCTCTCTCTCTCTCTCTCTCTCTCTCTCTCTCTCTCTCTCTCTCTCTCTCTCTCCCTAAAAAAAATCCACCAAGTAAGAGTCATTCCTCTCAACTAGGACTTCGATATCTTGATCTTCTAACTCTCAATTGTTTCTTTACACTTACAAGAAACTATCCAAGGCTTCTATTTATTATATCATTTTGTTTGCATCCATTTGGAAACTTCTATTTTACCTTCCATGCATTGATTGATGAAAGTATATATAGGATAATAAGATACTAAGAGGGGTGGGTGAATCAGAACCTTAAGAAATTTTTCTTTTCACCAATTCATTTACACATTCACCTATTAACTTGTGTATGTAAAAGTTTTAATAATAATCTTGTTGTAACATGTAAATATGATCTGTCAAATACATGAAAATAAACACATAACACAATATTTGATACCTAGAAACACTTCAAGGTGAAGGCAAAACTAGGGTGGAGATGACACTCACAAATCTTCACTACTACAATAATAAAGTTAACTTGTTAGCATTACAATGTTTGATCATGATATATGATCTACCCTTTGAGGGGTTTTCCTTTTTAAAATCTTAAGAGACTATTAAGACTCACCTTCTTAAAGGATTTTACATTCACAATGAAGTAAGGACTTTGTTAGGAGATTTACAAAGATCTGTTAAGACTGTATATGCTATATTAGTATGTTAGAAACACTAAATTAAGAAATCAAAAGCATTTACAAACTAAAATACCATAACATAAATGAGAGACTAAAGAGGAAACCCCAAATGGGAATATGAGCCAAATGAATGGACTCTCCCAATAGGATTTAGCTCTTTTCTTGGTAGATGAGTCTAAAGATTGGGATGTATGCTCAAGTGCTCAAAAGTTGCTTCAATGGATGTTGGATGGGTAATGGCAAATTGGTAGCTTTGTGAGCTCTCAATTTGGCATTATAAGGGTATGGTTGATGGATTTTGGTTCTCAAACTAGCATTATAACTTTGGCTTAAAGGTTGTGATGAAATGGCTTGGGAGGGGATTCAATTTATAGGCTAAGGGCTTGAGGGATGGAGGGTTAATATGCAAGGAGAGATGAAAGCTTAAGGAGGGCTAGGATGCACTCAAAGGGGAGCACATGGATTCTGCTTGTTTAGCACCAACCAAGGAGTGACACATGTCACAAGGTGAGTGGATGGAGGCAAGGGGATGGATGAGTCAACAAAGGAGGCTCAAGGGATAATATCTTCATAAAGACCCTTCATAATGGCTTGTAAGAGCAATGAATGGGCTTGTAAGAGTCTTTATGGCTTTTGTAAGAGCATTCATGGCTTGGTGGTTGGGATATTTTGGAGGGAGTTGAGATTGTTGACTTTTCTTGGCTTAGGAAAGTCTTAATCTTGCTTAGGGAATGTGACAACATTAGGGGGTGGATTAGGCTTGGGTTTAGGATTAGATTAGGCTTGTTAGAGATATGCAAGTGGATGGCATTCATGAGGGTGGGTGAGTTAGTGGCTAAGCTTGGTTAGTATGGGTGGATGGGGTGGATTAGGCTAAAAAGGGGGGTTAGGTATAAGTTAGGGGCTTTTAGATTTGAGGGATTTATTTAATAAATGAGGATTTTGGAATTTAGATAGAAGAATAGGATTAATTGATAAATAATAGGTTATTTGATTTATCAATTAGGGCTATAGATGATTAATTAAATTAATCAGCTAGGGGATGGCAAAGGATTAATTAAATAGGAATTTAATTAATGATGCCTTTAGAGATAACTAAATAGGATTACCAAAGTGATGTAATAAAATTTAGGTGTCTACAAAGACCACCATGTTAAGAGATTTACCTTGATTCAAGTTGGTTAGAACTGGTATGCTCTTTAAGCTAAGTTTAAGTCTTGTCCTTACTAACTGATCCTCTCCTCTAATCTAATAATACTTTTCTTCTCCTTCATTGGTCTAATTAGGTCACTTTATCTATTAAGAGATAACAAAACACTTTCACTTACTTTTGATCTGATCTCGATCTTTCATTTCACTATTCTCGTATTTCTCCTTGTTCGCATGCATACTCTTATCTTTTCATCTCCACACCATGATGATCTAAGTTAAGATATTTTTTATTTTAAAGAGTTCCATATAGATTTTTCGAGATGCTTCCATAATTAGCCTCTTTATCTAAACCATTGGTAGCAAAACATAGGGATCTGTGATCCATGTCATAAACATGTAAAAATATCTATAACAACCTCTACATATATTAAATGTTCCTTCCATGTCGGCTTGAAAATGATTTACCTCAAAACATGTATCATTCCTAACATTCAAGTAAACTCTACTTTTCTCAAACTTTACCATTTTTTATAATTGGCATTGTTGTTGCTTAGTCTCTATTGTGCTTGGCACATAGTATGTAACTCGACACTTGTATGCTTGAAACTGAACGATCAATGTTGATCTTGACTTGTATAGAAAATACTTGGTGACCATACTATGTTTTTTTTATTCATTTCACATTGATTATTCATTATTCAGTTTTGGCATAACTCATAAGACTTAGGGTGACAGCTCAATATCATATTGTATGTGTAACAATGTAAACATGAAAAAGTGTTTTTTCCACTAATGTTGAAGGGGGAGATTGTTGATATCTCTACCTATTGTTGTCTATTAGTGTCAAACACTTACTCATTTACAAGGCAGAGTTAGATTTTCATTATTACAATAGAGCTACTCTATATAGGTTCAAACATGTACATAAGTAAGTACATGTATGGGGGTGAATCAATTATTCAAGGTCTAAATGTCCTAATAAAATTTTTTCACTAAGTATAGTGAGCCCATTAAAATATCATGCATCCAAGCTAAACATTCTTCATAGCAAGTTACTGATAAATCAACATGCAAGAACAACACATGAAAAATCAACACATAACATAGCATGGAAACCCAATTTGGGAAAAACCACCAGTAACACACTACTCCTTTCTCACTCTTCAAGAGTGATGCCCTATGAAATGCCTACCCTATTAAAGGCTACAACACACTATTAAATGTGACCTGGTTAAAGGATTTCAACAACCCTATTAGAAGTGGGCCTAGTTAAAGGACTTTAGAATATTCACTTGGAATGTCACCCTATTAAAAGATTTAGAAAATGGTTGTTAAACCAACCTAAGTCCATAGGATTTAACCCTAACTGATACAATTGCTAGAGAGTAACAATAAGAGCTTTTGATCTAATATAGCTCACAACATAACTTGCAGATTTTGGATCTTAATTCAGCTCTCAAATTTGCCTAGCTTTTAGTCTCTATAGCTTTGATAGTGTGTCCTCCTTTGAAGCTTCATCTCCTCAAGTCTCCATGCTCATTGTGCTAATGCAATCATCTCTTTGTTCACCTATCAAAGCAGAGTCTTAGTACTCTGTTCCTCCCTCTTGATGCCTTTTCCTTTACACCACATACTATCTCCAACCAACCACTCTTGCTTCTTGACCTGTAACTCCTTAAACAGAAGTCTAGAATACTTTTTCTGCTCTTAATTTTGGTTTGAATGGATTAGGTAAGATATAATGTATCTACCCGTTATCTTGTTTCTTCTAGAAACATCATGAAAAATCCACTTGTATTCCCTAAAAATGGTTAACATAAAATTCTATGCCACCAACTTATCATCCTTATCTTCCATCTGGGTCATAAAATTCAAGGTAAAAAACTTGTTGGCTCAGATCTAGCGAATCTTTGACTTTTCAAATAATGCAATAGCTCAGCACTATTTAATTTTTGATGCTTAGCACATACTGTGTTACTCGGCACCAACTATGTTTTACTGATGCTCAGCACCTAATAGAGCTCAATACATGTACTTACTGATGTACATGTTTGAACCTATATAGATCATCTTAGTTGCAATAATAACCATCTAACTCTGCCTTGTAAATAAGTAAGTGTTTGACACTAATAAACAACAATAGGTAGAGATACCAACAATCTCCCCCTTCGACATTAGTGGAAAATACACTTTGTCATGTTTACATTATTACAAATACAATATGATATTGATCTCTCCCCATAAGTCTTATGAGTTATGCCAAAAATGAATAATTAATAATCAATGTGAAATGGATACAAAAAAAATATTTCCCCCGTAGAAAAATTTATTTCCCCCTTGTTTTTGAACATTTATGTCACAACTGTTGGAGTTGAAAAGGTGAAAGAAAACCATATTTATCAATGAATTTCTTATAACTAAGCTCTTGAGCATTAATTAAGCTATCATCCAATAAAAGATTGTGATCTTCTTTGATAAGATCTCAAGTTGATTGCATCTCCCTTTGTATGACCTCTAAATGAGGTATCAACATTTCTTGAATAGAGATTAATTTAGATCTCATGTTGTTGTCAGCTATTTGAAGCTTGGCCAATGTGGCTTGAGCACCTAGTAAATTATTGTAATGATCGATACTAGATCATATGGACTATGGAAGAATATTTCTAGATCTCTTCATTTCAGCTTGAATTTGGTGTATTTGGCCCAAATATCATTATCATTTGTGAATTTTATCATGTTTGACAAAATGTTGTACAAATATTGTGTATTTTGTATAAGTTTTTTCATAACCCATACATGCTCCTTTAATTGTACTTTCTTCTTAGAAATAGTTATGGAAACTTTATCCATAACCTTGTTCTTGAATCTTCATATAGACCAATCCATCAATTTCTCATTTGATTCTATATTACCAACATTTACTTGTTCAACATTATTTGTAAGTCAGGTAACGACTGGGGCTTCTTCATCAAAATTTTGAATATCAAAAGCATCAACAAAAATGTTTTTCACATCATAAAGTATCCTCTTTTGTTTATTCTCTCTCCTTAAATCTTCTTGCCATTTCCTTTTTGCCAAAATATCTTGTAACAAAAATTTTTTTTCCAAGGTGAGACTTGCCAAGTCTAATTATGGCATCTCAATTATTTCTCCTAGACTTACTTCAACATCCAGTGAAGTGTCTTTTATTGTTTTTCCTTTTCTACTTAGAAAAGAAGTGTTTCTGCTTGGGACTACTTTGGGAGTGGATGAGGGAGTTGTTTGACTAACCAACATTCCCCTTCAAGATTTGTGACATGGCTTAACCACCTCCTCTATTTTATCAATCTAGTGTTTATATTGGGCATTATCAGGTCAATCTTATGGAGTGAAAACAACCCTAGCTTGGAACATGTGGTATCAGAGCTTGGTCATAGTTAGAATTTCCATAGATAATGCTAAAGGGGGGATTGTTGGACTAACTACCAATGTTTCTCTTTGAGATTTGTGACATGGTTTAATTGCCTCCTATGTTATATAAGTCTAGTGGTTGTATCGGGCATTAATAGGTTGATCCTTTGGTTCAACAAAAACCCTAGCTTATAATAGGAATTTCACCACTCTGTCATGCTGATGCATCAATTTTCAAGACAACAAAGGTTGCACTCATTTCAGCTCTACTTATCTCTTTATTTTCCTCAATGTGAGGTGGTGAAATGGTCTGACTATCTACACTTGTATTATTTACCTCAATTTCTACCTTTATACCTATGAGCCTTTATTTCTTAGACTTTAGAGTGTCAGGGGTGTCGACATTGTTGGAATTTACAAATGGGAAGATTTACTTCTAAGAGGCGGGGGGGTTGAATCAAAAGTAACAATGTTTAACCTTTAAAACTTTTTAACTGAGATCATTTACATGCATCTACCATATCTAATTAACAGAAAAGTAAACACATACATGAAAATAGATAACACAAGATTTTGATCAACCAAAAACGTTCCAAAATGAGAAGGTAAAACTAGGGTGGGGATGACACCCAAAAATTATCACTGCAGCAATATGTAACTATTTAAGTTACAAATTTTGACAACTTCCAATGGTATACCTTATGAAAGGCCTACCCTATTAAAGGCTTTACACCTTGTTAAAAGAGACCTAGTTAAAGGATTTACAAACACTCACTTGGAATGTTACCCTGTTAAAGGATTTAGCACCTTGTTTAAAGGCTTACAACATGGCTATTAGACCAACCTATGATCATAGAATTTTCATTCCTAATACAATGGCTAGAAAGTATTAGAATATGTTGACCTAATGACTTACAATCTTCAATTGCTAATTCCAGATCCTTGTTCTGCTCAGTCTAATTTGATCATTCCTTGATTTGATATGTCTCTGCTCAAAGTGCTAATGCTCTATTCTAACCAACTAAATTTTGAAATGATTCTCTTTCTCTAAGTCTTACACCCCTTTGAACTTCACTAGCATTACATATACCTCTCTTACATTCACACCAATTATGGGGTTTCATCCTCCTTTTAAAGATTTCGAAGACTTAGGGTTAGGTATGAATCTATGATTAGTATTCATCCTTCTTTCCTGCTCAAATATTTACACTTTTCTTATTGTTTGCATGCTTTCTCCATTTTTCTTATTGGCTTCGTGCTGATTACATAGGGAATGCAAAATATTTGATCTTATCTTTTAGATCCTTCGAGATTCATCTTAAGTCGGCTCAAAAATAGTTTACATCTGAGAGTGTGAAGGTACAAACTCATATGTTGATTTTATGTTACTCAACACTTACTGATTGTTGATGCTTAGCACATATAGGAATTCTATCTCACTTGGCATCTATACTTTTCTCAACACCTATAGTAACTCGGCATCACTTATCACTTGGTACTTGAAACTTTCTCAACACCTGAAGTTCACTCAGCACCTATTGAATCTTTGGCTCAGCACATACTATAGCTCAACATATGTATCATAATCAACATCAACTTAGAAATTGGTTAAGTGTGTTAACACTCAATTTTCATAACTAATCTAAGACCAACAATCTCCCCCTTTGACATGAGTGGCAAAACCACTTAACTAAACATTATGACTTTGATCTCTATGAGTATAATAAACATCTTGTTTGGGATATGTACAAAACTTCAAAGACTTGTTCAAAATTTTGTAGAAGACTATACACCTTAAAAACTTATAACTCCCCCTGATCTGATGTACCATTTCTATAACCAAAATTTCTTTTGTTGAATTTGTCTCATGTTGTTTCCATTTTCTGCCTTTTCATTCCTTTGCTTCTATTTTTGTTTGCTCTGTGTCTTCTCTCCCTTCTCCTCAAAACTAAAAATTTGAATATCTCCTCAAATTATTATATCTCCCCCTTTATCTACATAATGTATTATCTCCCCCATTCTTATTATGTACCTCCATTATTATCTTCAGAGAAGCGTCCCAGATGTCCAATGCTATTTCCATTGCTTTGAGCTAGATGGTTGTCTCTAATGCAAGATGTACTAAATCATCTAATCTAAAAAGATTTGGATCTTTCTACAAAATATTCTTTGCATAGGCCACTTCTTTATGCAATACTTCCAAATGTAGGGTGATTGTAGACTGTATTTGTATCAATTTGGCCTTAATATTACCCTCTTCTACTATTAATATAGCTAACTCCTTTTGCATGTGAAGTGTTGTGGCAAAATGCTTCTCACTTTGAGTTGGATCCTTCGGTAGCTTCGTGCTTGATATCTTAAGTTTCCTCTCCAAGATCAATATTCTTTGGCTAGTCTCTTGTGTGAAATATGAAGAGTCACACAATTTGGAGTACAATGAGAATATGTTCTCAAGTACTATTTTCACTTTCTCAACTTTCTTAGCTAGTTCAACCTGTGATATTGCTATTTCACTAGATATTTTCTCATTGAATTTCATTTGAAATTTCTTCTCAGACCATTCCAATAATTTAACATTGGTATCAAGGTCTTCATTTTGTACTTGGTCCACTATGTTGGATAGTTGCTCCATAATGGGCTTTGTTTCATTAGGTACTAGCAAGCTAAATGCATCAAGGAAGATGTCTTTGATTTCTATTAGTGCTTGCCTCTACCTATACTCATTCCTAAGTATCTTCTACTTCTTCTTCCTCTCCAATGCCTCTTACACTTCATTGATCTGTACGTTAAGTTCATTGTTTTGTAGTCATAGGTTGGTATGATTATCTCTTCATCAAGTGTACGGTCTCCATAGAGAAGTACCATTGCTACCTTGGTAGAGCTT
Source organism: Cupressus sempervirens (assembly GCA_028749045.1). Taxonomy (NCBI): domain Eukaryota; kingdom Viridiplantae; phylum Streptophyta; class Pinopsida; order Cupressales; family Cupressaceae; genus Cupressus; species Cupressus sempervirens. The sequence goes on along the minus strand of CM053792.1, from coordinate 968,028,604 downwards.
GAGCCTAGTGCTGAAATTTATAGTGGTACTACATTAGTGCTTGACTGCTTGGTAGGAGTCCAAATAGTAGGTAAATTAACCAATGTATGTATTGCCTCATGCTCTCTTTCCTTGGGGGTTTTCTCCTCTTCCTTATCTTCTTCACTTCTACCTTGATCAATTATGGTGATCAGAGGAGGTGCACCTTTTCTCTATGCTATAGGATCAGTGGTATCTTTCTATCCTATTTTCTCCATAGTTTTCTCCTCAACAGTTGTTGTTACTATCACTGTGGAATCAACCTTAGCAAATGTGTCTTGTGTTGCTTGCTCTTTTGGTTGATCACTTGTGGATGTAGGAGGTTGTGAAGGTGGTTCTTTTGTATTCACCTTCTCCTTAGTTATTTTAGCTACAACCTTCTATAACTCTTCTACACTCACCAAAATGGGATTTGTACACAACTATGATTACAAAGTTGTTAGGTGAAGGATCTTTTTGAGATCCTCTATAGTCAATTGATTGATGTTCTGACTTGAGGTATCAAGAACATCCTTCACAATTACTTTCTCTATAGATGTAGGTGGTGCATGTGAAGGACTAGGTAGTGGCATTTGTGTCTTGGACACTCTATTCTTGTTGTTGCTCCTCAACCATTGCCTTGTCACTTTTTTGTTTCTTCTCCTCCACTATAACTTCTTCCTTATCTTTCTCTCCTTCTTCCTCCTTTTCATTTTCCTCTTCCTCTTCACCATCATTTCTTCCCTCAAAGGGATTTTCTTGCCCTTCCTTGACAGTAGTTAGCCCATAAATCAATTTCCACATTTTTGTGGAGTTCTTTACAACATCCTCAATTTTATTTTGTAGAATGTTGAAGGCTTTATATTTGGGTGCAAATTTGCTCCCATGTTTCTTACTAGCCTTGCTTATTTGACCTTTTGTAAGGTCAAGCATCACATGAGCCAATGTTGACTCCCTTATTTCCCTTTCCATGTTTAGGAAATAATGCCATTTATTTTCAACAATTGAACTTCCCTCCTTAGGCATAAAATTATCAAGTTCAAGTGGAGTAGTCTTGAACTTGGCCATCATAGTGTAGATAGATTCTTCCACTATGTTCTAGTCTTCCCTTGATATCTTATTAAAATCAATGGTCTTTAATCCAGTTAAATCTACATTATCTCTAATTTTATCACAAACATTTTCAAGATCAGATTTGGTGGTGTGACTTACCACTCTAAATTGCCCACTGTCAAATTTTATTTTCTCTTCATCTGACTCTAGGGGTGCAACATATTTCTTCTTTTCTTTTCTACTAGCCCTCCTTGCTCTATAACTTTCTTATTCTCTTTTTCTTTGGCTAATTTTTTTGTAGCCCTTATGTCTACCCTTTTAGTAGGCTTGGCTGGGCTCAGCTTAGATGTTTTGTTCTTCCCTTTGGGATGTGCAACAAGTTGTTTTTGTGCCTTTCTTTTCTTAGGTTCAGCCTTGGGTGCTTCTTGCTTGGTACCTCCTTCTTCCTCGGTATCCTAACCCATGCCTTGGGTTAGTGCTAATGGCTCTTGTCCTTGTTCTTCCATCATCATCAACTTCTTCATCTTCTTCTTCTTCTGCCTCAGCTACCCCTTCTCCAAATTTAGCTTTCAGCTTCTTCACAAGTTTGTCCTTTTTCTTCAATGAGAAAGTTTTCTTTAACTCCATGTCTACTTTTGATCTTACCACATTGTAAGTCCCAAAATGTGGTGCACTCTTGTCCACTTCTTCTGCTAACAATGCAGTTCTAGCTGCAGATGCCTTGTCCATATTTATCTCATATCCAAGAGGTCTTAGCCATCTAACCCTTGGTATGGTTGCTTGAATATAGGTATAATCAGTATCTACAAGAAAACATACATCATTTACATGTTCCTCAACCAATGAAATAGGTATCCTCAATCTCTGTTTCATGGATTTCTTGAAATCTTCAAAATAACTTATCATAAGAGTTTCAAAAGTAGCTCCCATTTGTTCAATATATTCATTTACTCGAGCTACTATGGACCTATTGATTTTCTAGCTAACTTTACCAAAGGATGCAAATTCATTTTGTACATAGAAAAATATGCAAATCAAAATTTCACCAAATTTGCACTATGCTCCCTTAGTTCTCCTTGTTGCTACTAAATTTTTATTAATTTGTTGCAATTGCAATTCTGCAAGATCATAATTATGATCCTTCTTAACTAATTTATAACCAACATCCACTACAATGCAAGGTACAATGTTAAGTCTAGTGGATCGATAAAACTTGTGAGAAATAACCTTAAGAGAAAAGTCAACAAGAGAGTCTTGGATGGTATCTATAGTCATTCTTCTCTTGTTCCATTCAGCTCCTATGTTCTTCTCAATTGCTTCCTTAGATTCACTTTTGAGGGTCTTTGGCCGATCTAGGGTTGGATACCCTATTACTCTATGAATGTTCCTCTTTGATATCTTTATTGGGCCATCCTCTAACCATAAACTACCATCATGAATCCTTCTTAACACTATTATGATCCATTCAGTTTTAAAGACAGTGGGAAATTCTAAGGCATGAGTCAAACCCTTCCTCTCAACTATTTGATACTCTTCCTTTAAAACTCCATTTTCACACAACCTATCATATGCTTCTCTCATTTCCATGTCCCTAATGACACAAATCTTATAGTTATAACACCTCTAATATCTTGGACCATAACTACCATAGGAGGAATAATAGATAGGGCTCTAGCTAGGTCATTTTTGTATGCCACTTTAGAGATTGTCCAAAAATTAGGTTGTTTTACTTCATTTGACACTAATTAGACCTCAAACGGCTCTTTCTCTTGAGATTTCCTAGAACTGGAGGCCATTTTCTTCTATCTAGGGTTTTAAACATGAAGAAATTTAAAACTGCATAGCTCAGCACTAGTGTAAATACCTTGAATCAATGAAACTAAGCTAAATCTCTATTGAAATTAGTTCAAATGTTGGATTCTCTACTTTGAAATTGTTCTGCACTCTTCTTCATCTTAGCTCTTTGTTTGTAATGAAGAAAAATGGTTCAAAATGTGAACATATACCCTTATTTCACAACATTTATGCTTAGTGCATTTATAGTTGTCCATTCAGCTTTTTAAGCATTTCTACATTACTCAACTTCCATTGTCTTTCCACCACTTAGCATATACTAAAGTTTCCCTTACTCATCTTCAATTTAAATTTCCCTTTGCTTGGCTTCTACTACTAATTTGGCTACAACTAATCACTCAGCTTCTACTAAATTTGGCAATCAACCCGGCATGTATTGGAATTTTACTCAACATCTAAGGGCAACTTTTCTTACTCGGCAATACTAGTGAAAACTTAAAGTTTTAACTTTGCATCTCTCTTCATGTTGATCTATCCTTTTGAGTACTTGCTTATCTTAGAATTAATATATGATAAAGCTTTGTATATCAGTGCCATATTCCTTCTTTTGCTTAGTTTGATGAAGTGTGACCACTTGACCTTTTGGTTGAAGTGATCCCCTCATTTGATGTACTGCTTCCATCTTTCTTCTTCCATGTCTTATTCATTTCTCCTCTGATATTTTCAACATCTACCTTTCCTTTTTCCTTTGTTGAACACTGAGTTAGGTGTCTTTGACCTTGTTGGGAAATTTCTACTGATTTGACCAGTCTTCAAACAACTAAAGCATGTAGTTTGGCTGAGCCATCTACTGTAGTTTCCACTGAATGTGTTCTTATGTAATTTTCAAGGACGTGTCCATGTTCTTGACAGTAATGGCAGCTATACTTAGTGTTGTAGTCCCAATTTTAGTGATGTCCATGATTATTTCCCCTTGCTAGCTGATTAGGTCACATGGGCTTTGATCTACACTCAAAAGCTCTATGTCCATACTTCTTGAAATTGTAGCAATGACCTTCAAATATTGGTGTTCTAATAGTCCTAGTCCTACAGTCATGTGCTTGATGTCTTTGCTTGTTGCACTTGTGATAGTGATCTATATTCTTAGGTTTGTCATGCTAATGGGAATTCTTGCTCCTACACACATTAGAGGTATGTCCCTTTTTACCACAGAAATGACAAGTAGGTTTAGTGTTCTTACCTTTGTTACTTATTTCTTCTATTGTCTTGGATGACTCTCCTTTTTTAGTGCTGGTGTATCCTAGTCCTAAAGTATCATTGTTGGCTCTTGGTAATTTTAGTAGCTATTCAAAGTACTTGATGGCCTCATTAGGTTTATTGAAGCTCTTAGAAATTTTCCTCTCTTTTTAGGTTATTTTGCAATTGTTCATTTTTCTTCTTTAGTGTGGAGATCTCAATATCCTTAACATTCAGTTCATGATGTGCATTCATCATCTGACTTAGGGTGTCTAGCTGCATGTTTGAAATTCTTGCAAGCTCAACTGACTTTTCTTCCAATCTGTTACCAAGGTTTCTCTTTTCTTCTTCTAGCATAGCCTTATCTTCAATAGATCTTTTCTTCTATTCAATTACTTCACAAAGCATCATGACTTGTGATTCTTGTTCAATCTTGAGAGTTCTGATCTCTTTTGCTTGGGCTCTATTCTTCTCCATTAGGTCTACTATTGCTGCATCAAACTCTTTGGAATCTCCATTTGCAAACAATTTTGAGGTGTCAATATCCTTGTATTGTGTATCATTCTCAACTATGGCAATCTCTCTTCTTCTCTTTAAATATTTTCTTAGTTCTTCCCTAGCTTCTTCCAATGTATGTAAAGTGACTTGTATATCAATTATCTAGTTTTCTATGACCTTCCCAAATTTGTAGACTTCCATTTCCATATCTTTTCTCCAAGCTGTAAGGCTCCTACTTATGAAAACTAGGATCTGATACCAATTGTTGGAATTTACAAATGGGAAGATTTAATTCTGAGAGGGGGGTGGGGGGTGAATCAAAAGTAACAATGTTTAGCCTTTAAAACTTTTTAACTGAGATCATTTACATGCATCTACCATATCTAATTAACATAAAAGTAAAGACATGCATGAAAATAGATAACACAAGATTTTGATCACCCAGAAACCCTCCAAAATGAGAAGGTAAAATTGGGGTGGGGATAACACTCACAAATTATCACTACAATAATATGTAACTATTTTAAGGTTACAAAGTTTGACCACTTCCAATGGTCTACCTTGTGAAAGGCCTACCCTGTTAAAGAATTTAGCACCTTGTTTAAAGGCTTACAACATGGTTGTTAGACCAACCTATTATCATAATATTTTCATTCCTAATACAATGGCTAGAAAGTATTAGAATATGTTGACCTGATGAATTACAATCTTCAATTGTTGATTCTAGATCCTTGTTATGCTCAATCTAATTTGATCCTTCTATGATCTAATATTTCTTTGCTCAAAGTGCTAATGCTCTATTATAACCAACTAAATTATGCAATGTTTCTCTTCCTTTAAATCTTTACACCCCTCTAAACTTGCCTAGCATTCCATATACCTCTCTTACATTTGCAGAAATTATGGGATTTCATCCTCCTTTTAATGATTTCAAATACTTAGGGTTAGGTATGAATCTATGATCACTATTTATCCTTATTTCCTCCTCAAATCTTTACACTTTTCTTATTAGTTGCTTGCTTTCTCCAATTTTCTTATTGGCTGCATGTTGATTACATAGGGAATGCAAAAGATTTGATCTTATCTTTTAGATCCTTCAAGATTCATCTTAGGTTGGCTCAAAAGTGGTTTACGTCTGAGTTTGTGAAGGCACAAACTCATATGCTAATTCTATGTTAGTCGACACTTACTGATTGTTGATTCTTGGCAAGTATAGGAATTCTGTCTCACTTGGCTCTTATAGTAACTCTGTCTCGCTCGACATCTATACTTTTCTCGGCACCTATAGTGACTCGACATCACTTATCACTTGGTACTTGAAACTTACTCGGTACCTAAAGTTCACTCAGCACCTGTTGAATCTCTGGCTTGGCACATACTATAGCTTAGCATCTGTAGCATACTTGACATCAACTTAGAAATTGGTTAAGTGTGTTGACACTCAATTGTTAAAACTAGTCTAAGACCAACAAACATATACTAGTAATATGTTTCCTTTAGACTAAATTTCTCCACTATTGTGATCACATTTGTTAGTCACAATTTTAGTTTCTTTTTCTATCACTGTTCCCTTGGTTTATAGCCCAAAATTACTTTTTCAAATAAATTCATCTTGTTTTTCTATAGCTTCCATTTTATTCTATAAAATCAAAAACATTTGATAGTTAGGAACAAATCTTCTCCTATACTTTACCAAAAATAGTTCCTATTGATCTTGAGATAGATCGGGCTTGACTCTTATTAAAAAGTCTATTCTTATTTTTTACTCTTCTTCTTATGCCTATTGCCATCTTCTTTCCAATCTCTCATATAAATATTTGAGTATCTTCTCATCAATTTCACTAGGAGCTAACTTATGATTAGTAATCATATGTACCATATCCTCCTTAATTTAGATTTTGTAAGTATTATCCAATGTATTGTATTTTAAAAATCTAAAGTTGGATAATCCTAAAGATCTTCTTAGATTTCTACATACCTCTTTAATAGACTTACATTGTAGTTTGGGTGGTCCTCTCACCAATATCCTTCTCTTAGGTTGAATGCACTAGGCTCAATAGTCTCTACTACTCTTTGTTTTGCAATCTACTCGACACTAGTAGCTACCTTGATTCTTGGTTTATTTGGTAGTGAGGGAAAGAGGGGTGGTTCAGAGGCACCTAAATTTCAAGAGAACAAATAGGTTTAGATTCATTAAGTCATATGTTGAAATAATGTGATCCATTTATTATATATTTGAGTCTTTTGAGTCAAGATATAAAAGCTAGAGAAGCCATTTTTAATAAGTTGTCAAAGTTGTAAGAGGAGGGCTTGATATGACAAATAATGTCAAAATATTTATTTCATAGGTGAATGGATCTATTGACATCCATCTAAAGTCATTTGAGTCATAATGTTAGTCTAGGTTGGGTTTGTATGAAAGTTGAAATGTAAAAATGCATAAAGTGCATAAAATGTTGTCAAAAATGCAAAAGGGTGGTTTGGATTTCATAAACCACCAAAAAATCTATAAAAATAGATGTATGATCGAACCAAAGCATAAAGGAAAGGAAGAGATACATTTTGAAACACAATTGGTAATATCTTGTGTTGTTATTTTGATTGGTTTTTCAATTTTCATGTTGGTTCCAGGTCTTGTATGGCCATGTACAGCCTAGAAACCATGTAAATCTTTTATATTTGGATAGAGAAGTGAATAAATTTCTTTTGGATTTATTTTGGATTTATTTTAGTTAGAAATGAAGAATTTATGCAGGTTTTGGCAAAGCTTGTAAATTGCAGATTTGAGGATGCCCAACTATAGTCAAGTTGAAATGTTTGGAATGATCGCATTTGAATTAATAAGAAAATATATATGAATTAATTGGAAATATATATGAATCAAGGTTTATTTCCAAATTTTTTTAGTTACTTTCATTCAAATTTGTGTAAGTTATGTTCATTTTAATGAAGACTGGTTTTTACAGATCTCCATTAAAGTTACAAGACACATTTGGTCCTTGTAGAATGATTTATGCACTATAAGAATTAACAGCTTGTATATTATGAAACTAGACTCATATAAGGTTGATTTTAAATTGGTTTGATGTTATTTGGAATCATATTGAGAAAGTTATTTGATTCCCTAGGAAGGGTTACTAGTTTTACTTCTGATTTATGATAGAGAAAATGGGTCTACATGCAGAGACTATAACGTGTAATTGATTGATTATTTTGGGCTCATATTTGAATATGTTTTATTATTTCTAATTTGGAACAACTCCACCAAATGGTTTTTCAAGAAAATATTTAGAACTAAAGTTATGAACAATGGAATCAGATATAGAAATCAGGATATGTGAATGGAGAAAGATTGATATTTTTATGTTGGATGTCTCTAATTATGGAGTTTATTTAATATATTTTAAAGGGATCAACATTTATCCCACTAATTGGTTGATTTTTATGATGCTCTATATCAAGGGGTGTCACTACTAGCTTCTACTTAGTTCCTTAAGCCTTCTTACTTCGTGGAGTGACAACAACTAAGGCTTTACCTTTATCTCCTTCTTCTTCTTCATCTTCCTCATCAACACTATCTTTTTATTCATATTCTCCAAGACCTTGTGTTATCTACAATTGTTCCTTTACCTTTCTTAGGGTGCCTAGTTATTCTTCTAGGTCTTCAATCATTTTTATCCTTTTCTTCTCCTTAGAAGATATCTTAATATTTATAGTTAGTCTAGCCTTAGCTTCCTTATATCTTCCAAAAGATTCAGCCTCAATGTCTATTTCTTCTTTTAATAGTGCAATAAGGTTTGCACTCACTGAATCACTATCAATTACATAATCAATACTTTGTAACCAAGTCTTCCTCAACTTTTCTATCTACAAAAATATATTGTCTATATCTACAAGAAAACATATGTCATTATAATACATTGTGACCAATTCTTCAAGTATCCTCATCATCATCTTCACCCTTTTCTTGAATTCCTCAAAATAAGCATCGATGAAATTCTCAAAATTTTCTCCTAATTGAGTAATGTATTCATATATCTATCTAGTCACTAGTTTGTTCTATTCCCAACCAACATCACCAACACTAGGAAAATACTTATGTATGTAAAAGAAAGTACTTACCATGAGGCATCTGGACTTACACATTGAATTCTTTGATTTTCTAATAGATGATAGATTCTCTACTAATTGTAGTCTTTACAACTTAGTAAGATCATATTCATAATCTTTCACCACTATCTTCCATCCTTGATCCATTTCCATACATGGTACGTTGTTCAATCTACTTGACATATAAAATTTTTGAGCTATAACCCTCATAAAAAAATTTATTTTTGGATCATAAATGTTTGTAATGGACAAACTTCATCCATTGCCTCGACTTCCTCTTGACTAAGGCATCACATGGTTTTCCTCTTTTCTAGGATAGGATATCTTGTAACTTTGTGAATCATTTTCTTTGTGATCTCTATGGGTCTATTATGTAACCAATAATTCATATCATGAATTCCACTCAAAACTATTTTAATCCATTCAATCTTGGAATTATTTGAAAATTCTAGGGCATGAGTTAACCCTTTCTTTAAAAAACTTTAAATTCATCCTTCAAGATTTCTCCATTACATAACTTCTCATATGCTTCTGTGATCTCATAGTTTCCACTTCTTTGATATTACACATATAACAACTCCTAACATCATGAATCATAATAACTTTAGGTAGTATCAAGGATATCACACCCATTGAATCTCATTTCATAACATTTAGCAACCTTCCATAAATTTGGTCTTATGTATCTTTATATATGCAAATATGAACTTTGGTACATTTCATGTAAGAAAATGATATATGATATATTAATAAAATATGCAGTTCCATACACACCTCTCTTGCTTAGTTTGAGATGACATGATCACCTTCTCCACTAGATTTGGTGACCTTAGCTCCATTTGATCCACTATTTCCATCTTCTACTTTATTTTTTCCATTTTTGATTCAATTCCTTCTTAATTTTCTCAATGTCTTCTTTTCCTTCACCTTTATCTTATTTGATTTGCTAAATGTACTTGAGTCCTGCAATTCTTGTTTAAATGTCCTAACTTGTGACTTTTGGAACATGCATTATTAGGAGCATGATTCTACCTCTGATTTATCCAATAAGGTTTTGTCTAAGATTTGCATTCATATGTTGTATGCCCATACTTGTAATAGTTATAGCAGTTGTTAGAATGGGGTTATCATTGCACCAAAAGACCAATCTATCAATTCCCAATATAACCACTCAAATTATAGTACACAAGAGGCGATTAATCCCTTGATACAAATCCTAACAAGATCTTTGAAAAAATTTCTAACAATCTCCCCCTCAACATCACCCAGATTTGAACCCTTGATTAAACTCTAATACCACTTATTAGAGTGGGATTGTCATTGCACCAAAAGATTGATCTATCAATATGCAATACAACCACTCAATTTATAGTATACACAAGGTAGTTAAACCCTTTTCATGAATTCCGAGGGGAGTGTTGAAAAAATTTCTAACAAAAATATCCTTTAAATCTAGGTGTAGTAGATGCATTCCTCATTCTTGAGCTACACTCATGTATTTGATGTCATTATTTCTTGCAATAAAAATAGTAACTAGTAAACTTAGGTTTATAATTTTGCATACCATGTTTGCTTCAACAAATGTTTTTAGTATGACCAAGTTTTCCATAGTGATAGCATGTTGATTTATCCTTTGACTTTGCATTCCTCATCCCTCCATTCTTGGATGATTCTCCTTGCTCAATGTATGAATGTCCTAACCCATCAATACTGCTAGATGACTTCATAAGCTCTTCAAAGTATTTCATTGTATCTTTTGGTTTGTTGAATCTCTCCATAGATTATTTTTTAGTTTTTAGTTCATTCTTTAGTATGTCCATTTGTGATTTGATATTTTCAATTTCCACATCCTTGTGATTGAATTCCTGATTTTCAAGAATTAGTTGATTCATCATGTCCAATTGTTTGTTAGTGAGCTTCTACACATATCTGATATCCTTTCCTCAAGTCTAGTAGTCATTAATCTTTTGTCTTCTTTAGCCATAGTCTTGTCTTCTTCAACTTTCTTATTTTTTTCAGTCACTTCACATAATCTTACTGATCAGATTCCATGTTCTCTTTCCAGTCCTATTATTTCTTCATTCAAGAGTTTGTTCTTTTCAAGTAGATCTGTAGATTCTTTTTCAATTGGACTGATTGATTCAAACAATCCTTTAAGCTCAACTTCCTCATAGGAAAATTGTTTATCCTAGATAGCCAATTCCTTTCTTCTTTTCAAAGATTTCTTTAGATATTGTCTTTCTTTCTCAAGTTTCTACAATTTGAGTTGGATGTCAATCACCTAAGTGTCAATAACCTTGTCCAATTTAAAAGCCTCCATCACCAAGATCTATTCTCCAAGTGATTAAACTTTTCTTAGAGAACCAATTCTCTAATACCAATTGTTGATTGATGGAAGTGTAAAGAGGATAATAGGATATTGAGACAGGGGGGCAGAGGGGGGTGAGTTAGAATCTTAAGAACTTTTTCTTCTCACCAATTCATTTACACATTAACTAGTTAACTTGTGCATGTAAAATTTGTAATAATAAACTTTCTATAATATGTAAATCTGATCTATCACATACATGAAAACAAACATGTAACATAATTTTTTTACCTACAAACCCTCCAAAGTGAAGGTAAAACTAGGGTGAGGATGACACCCAAAAATCTACACTACTATAGTAATAAAGTTAACATGTTAGGGTTATAATATTTGATCATAATGTATGGTCTACCCTATGAGGAATTTGCCCTATTAAATGCTAAAGAGTATATTAGGTCTCACCTTGTTAAAGGATTTTAAACTCAAAATGAAGTAAGGACACTATCATGATCTTTACAAAGATATATTAATGAGAAAAGATTGATACAAGTATGAGGATGTGTTCCAATCATTGTTTTGTCACTAATGTCAAACCTACTACTTTCTAGTAAGATAACTACTTAGTTGATTTGAGTACTATCATTTGTTTTATTGTTGAAGAGTATTTGATCAAATGAGATAACAAGACCACCTAGAGGAAAGGTCGAGTTATGCTATGAAAAAGGAGTATAATGATCAATTGAGATAATGATGATATAGTGTATTCTTTGTCCACTTCAGGCTGCAAGGGTTGGATAAACTGATTAAACCTAGAAGAACAAGTAAGAAGAACTATGTCTACCAAGCTTGACCAAGTATACAGTAGGTGCCATTAAAATTTAGTGCAAGCCAAGAAGAACATCATTTGGAGCTATGCAAAGTAAAGATTCAGTGTATGTTGAGTGAACATAGTTTAAGCCAACTAAAGTTTAGTTGATCCCAAGTATCAGTAAACTTTAGTGTTCGCTAAGTAAACTAGTGTTGGCCAAGTGAAAGAATAGTATAAAATTTGGTTGACAGTATATTAATTTTGAGTGGTAGTATTGATGTTAAACTATAGATTAGACAAATCTAAGCTGAAACTTTTGTTTTCTTGAATCATGTGAAGCATGTGGAAGATAACTATGATGAGTTGGTGGCATAGAATTCAAGGTAAACCATTTTGAGGTGAATTTAAGGAAGATTATAGAAGAAGTTTCTAGAAGAACCAAAGGGAAAAGTGGGTAGATTCATTGTATCCTACCTAATCCTACCTAACCCTAAAATGGATGATTGAGGTTAAGCTCAACAAAATATCTTAAATCTCTATTTATAGAGAGAGCTAGTCAGAAAAAAAAGGTTGTCATGTGCAAGAACCTAAGGAAGACAAGAAGTCTAGGATATTTCTTCATTCACTGGTCGAAGAGTTGGTCAGAAGTAAATGTTTTCATGTGCAAGAACCTAAGGAAGACAAAGAATCTAGGGTATTGCTTCATTCAATGGCTGAATAGAAGAGACTGCAATTGGCATACAAACAAATAAGGCTTCAGATTATGAATGCTTGAAGGGTGTACAAGCTATTAGAGTTGAAGTGTATAAAAGACAAGAAGAATGGAGGATTAAAATAGAGATCTATAATCCACAAGTGAGTTGTAATTTGTTATCAGATCAAGCCTTACTGTTACTTTCTAATCATTATATCAATCTAGTGTAAATCCTTTGGATTAAGTTTCATCTAGCACTCATTTGTAAATCCTTCAACTTGGTGAAATTCCAAGTGAATGTTTTAAAGTCCTCTAAAAGGGCTCACTCCTAATAGGGTGATTGAAATCCTTTAACTAGGTCACATTTAATAGTGTGTATTATAAGCTTTAATAGGGTTGGCCTTTTACATGGTATCACTTCAAAAGAGTGAGAATTAGAAGCATGTTACTAGTGATTTTTCCCAAATTGGGTTTCTATGTAATATCCTTGCCTCAAATGTGTTACTGAATCTATTATATTTCATTTTTTTATTTCTACAATGTTATTTTGACCTAGGAAAATAACTTAGAAATTTCAATGGCATATTAGAAGAAGAGGTTTATATATAACAACCAAAAGGATTTGTTGATGCTAACAACAAGAACATGGTTGGTAGACTACACAAAGCTTTATATGGTTTAAAGCAAGCCCCAAGAGCATGGTATGAAAGGCTTCACAATTATCTTGTGAAGATTGGATTTGAGAGGACTGATGATAACAACAATTTGTACTTGAAGACAAAAGGGGGTAAAGGTATTTTACTAGCTGAAATTTTTGTTGATGATATCATATTTGGAGGTTATGATGGATTATGCAAGGCAGTTGCAACTGAAAAGAAGAAGAAAAATGAGATGTCTTTGTTTGGAGAGATCAATTTCTTTGTTGGTTTGAAAGTATATCAAATGAAATGTGGTACATATATTAGTCTAAGTATGTGAAGGAAATACTGAAAACTTTTGGATTAGAAGATTCTAAGCTAGTTAGCACACATATGGTGACAGGATGCAAGTTGTCAAAGAATGATTATTCAATTAATGCGAATCAAACATTGTATAGTTCTATGATTGAAAAATTACAATATACAGTGCATAGAAAACCTAACATTGCATGATGTATTGAGACTGTTGTAAGATTGTCTACTAATCCTAAGGAGAATCATTGGATGATTGTTAAGAGAATTATGAAATATATAAAAGGAATAGAAGACTATGGTCTATACTATTAAAAAATGAGAAATTAGAGTTGAGAGCCTACACTAATTGTGATTGGCTTGGTAACATTGATGATAGAAATAACACAAGTAGAGGAGCACTTTTCTTAGGAAAGAGAATGGTCACTTGGACCAGCAAGAAACAAAATTACATATGTTAATCTACTACTGAAGCTGAATATATGACTGCAACAGTAAATTATGCGTTGTATGGATCAAACAGCTACTCAAAGGTATGAAGGAGGAATTCACTAAACCTATGGTACTTTATTGTGATAATACAAATATGATGAGGTGTATCAATCATTGTTTTCTCACTGATGTTAAACCTTCTACTTGTTGGTAAGACAACTGCTTACTAGTTGATTTGAATACTATCATTTGTTTGATTGATGAAGAAGATTTGAGAAAATGAGATAACAAGAGCACATAGAGGAAAGGTTGAGTTATGGTATGAAAAGGTAGTACAAACATCAATTAAGATAGTGATGATATAGTGTATTTTTTATCTACTTAAGGTTGCAAAGGTTGGATACACTGATTAAGTCTAGAATATCAAGTAGGAAGAATTGTGTTTTCCAATCTTGACGAAGTGCATAGTAGGTGTCGAGAAAATTTAGTGCAAGCCAAGTAGAAAATCAGTTGGACCCAAGCAAAGTGAAGATTCAGTGTATGTCAAGTGAACATAGTGTAAGTTGAGTAAATTTTAGTTGATGTCAAGCATTAGTAAACTTTAGTATTCATTTTTTAAACTAGTGTTGGCAAAGTAAAAGAACAATATAGAAGCAGAGTGCCAGTATTCATGTTAAATCATAGATTTGATGAATCTGGGAAAACTATTTTTTTCATGAATTATGTAAAGCAGGTGGAGGACAACTATGATGAGCTTGTGGAAGAGAATTCAAGGTAAACCATTTTGAGGTAATTCATTGAAGATTATAGAAGAAGTTTCTAGAGGAACCAAGTGGAAAAATGTCTAGATTCATTGTATCCTACCTAACCCTAAAATGGATTATAGTGGTTAAGTGGCAAAATATCTTAAATCTCTATTTATAGACAATGTTGGTTAGAAGAAAAGGTTGTCATGTGCAAGAGCTTAAGGAAGAGGAGTCTAGGTTATTACTTCATTCAATGGTTGAATAGAAGAGACTACAATTTCCATATAAAGCAAGAAGGCTTAAGAGTACGGATGCTTGAAGGGTGAACAAGCTATCAGAGCTGAAGTGTGTGAAAGCCAAGCAGAATGGAGGACTAAAACAAAGAGTTGTAATCTACGAGTGAGTTGTAATTTGTTATCATATCAAGCCTTACTAATACTTTTGAATCATTGTATCAATCTAGGGTAAATCCTTTGGATTAAGGTTGACCTAACAGTTATTTGTAAGTCCTTTAATCGGGTGACATTCCAAGTAAATGGAATAAAGTCCTCTAACAAAGATCACTCCTAATAAGGTGATTGAAATCATCTAACCGGGTCACATTTAACAGTGTATATTGTAACCTTTCACATGGTTGGCCTTTCACAGGGCATCACTTTAGAAGAGTGAGAATTAGTAGCATGTTACTAGTGGTTTTTTCCAAATTGGGTTTCCACATAAAATCAATGTGTCAAATATGTTATTGAATCTATTGCATTTTATTTTTACATTTTTGCAAAGTTCTTTTCACAATATGTTACTTTTATCATCATAATGTATAACAGTAGTTTCAACTCTCTAACCAAACAAGGCTGCTAGCAACTTCCAAAGCCATAAAGATTCACATGTTACCATACTATGAATTTTTCTTCAGTTAAACTTAGAGTCCTAGACTTCTACTTCCTATTGAACCAAGAAACAACTCCTGATCCCAAACTAAAACAACACCCTGAAGTACTCCTTTTGTTTGTCATATTGTCTACCCAATATGCGTTAGTAAATCCAATCAATGTGATACCTTTACCTCAAACATATCCAATCACATACTCAATTATACCATGCATTTAATGCAATACATGATCAGTTGATGTCCAATGCACTCTTTTTGGTTCAAGCATGAACTAACTAAGAGATTTCACTACAAATGTTATATCTGTTGGCCTATGTACTACCTCCCACACATCATTATAAATTATTGAGGAATATTCCTCAACCATAACATCTCTCCATACCTAATGTTTTGCAACCTCCTAATAGAAAGAAGGCTCACTGTCTATCAAATTACTAACTAATGCCACATAGTTATTGAACTTGGTTGGTTGTCTCCATTGTCTAGTAGTCTTCCTAGGAGATCCCACAAACTCCTGAGTATCCCTTTGTGTCTCTTGAACCTCATGGTTCATATAGGCAACTATAGATGATGATATATCAACCTCTAAGTCTTCTAGATGCATTTCCTATTGTACTTGTTTCTCCATACTCTCTGAATCTTCACAACCTCAGTTTATACTACTACTAGTGACTCTAATTAATCTTTGCTACCCTTGACTAGGTCGTGGAGCTTTTGTTGGTTGCGCACTTTGATCATCTACTAGAAAATCTCTAGACCTTCTAAGTGCCTTTTCCTCCATCAACTTAAAATTATGCCAAACTATCATTCTTTTGGTCCCTAGAATAAAAATTATATATGCCTTTGAAGTTGCATTGTATGCAACAAAGTACCCCCTCTATGTAGTCTGGTCTAACTTGGAATGTGTATCACCTAGAATATGACAATATGTCAAACTCCCAAATATTTTTAAGTGACCGAAATCTAGTTTCTTTCCTATGAAAGCTTCCTCTAGCATTATCTTTCCTAGCACCTTGTGCGGAGCTTTGTTCTGAATGTAAACTATTGTACTACACGCCTCTTCCCATAAGTAATAGAGCATCTCTTGTTCATGTAGCATAGTTCTTGCTACCTTAGTTATAGAATGGTTCTTCTTCTCACCAACTCCATTCTACTATGGATTGTAAGGAATAGTTGACTCTCTCTTAATTCCTTCTATAGTACAAAACTTCTGGAAGATGTTTCCTATGTACTCGTGACCATTTTCTGACCAAAGAATCTTTATCTTCCTTCTAGCCACATTCTCCACAAGAGCCTTGAACCCTTGGAATTGATTGAAAACCTTAACCTTGATCTTCAAGAAGTATATCCAGGTCTTCTTGGAGAAATCATCAATACAAGTAACATAGTACTCATATCCTTTAAGAGACTTTGTCGACATTGGTCCACATACATCTGAATGTACTAGATCAAGAATACCCTTAGATCTGGTATCACTCCTTGGAAAAGATTGTTTTGCAAACTTCTCCAATACATATCCCTTGCATACATCATCATGCTATGTGTTCACCTATAGAACACTTATCACTGTCTCACAAAGTAATTTAAGTGCCCCATGATGAATATGATCCATCCTCCTATGCCAAATCTCTCCAAGTTATCTAGGATTAATGTTGCTTATGAGTGTTTTGGGAGTATCAAAATGCAACCTATAAAGGAGACCACTCCTAACTCTAATAGTTATGAGTGATTTCCAATCCTTATGCTTAATCAACACCTGAGTCCCTCTAAAAAGTACATTATACCCCTTATCCTAAAGAACATATACAGAAGTCGAATTCATACCTAATCCTAGCACATGCAACACATCATGAAGTGAAATTATCTTTCTATTTTTCCTCTAAAACTAAATGGTCTCTTTCCCAACTAGGTTGACTTTGGACAAGTTTCCCATAGAAATTTGGATATTTGTGTCCTCCTCCTTATAATTAGAGAAGTAATCTGTAACTCTTAGTCATATGAAATGACACCTCACCATCTATATACCATATACACTATGAGGTTGAGCTAAGCATACAAACTATGAGTGCAAACTCATCTTCCATTCTACTGGAGAGTTCTTCTTCACTTGTTGAAGTTGCTACCTACTTCTTTGTCTTCTTCCTTTCTAGGAAATTATTGACATGGTGACCATACTCATAACAATCAAAACACTTGTACTCAGAAAGGTCTTTCTTCTTCTTCTTCTTCTCACTTTGTGAAATCGATCCTTTGCTAGACCCCTTGTTCTCTTTCCCTTTTCCCACTAAGGCAATGTTTTCCTATTCCACCTCATTTTTATGACTCTTGTTGGTCCCATTGACAAGACATAGTCTAAAGTCCTCCTAAGTGAAATAATGCATAGTCAATTCCAACACAATAAGGTGTCTCATCCACTAACAACTTGAGCAAAGGCACTTCATTTCTTAGTAAACCCATCTATGACTATTCTCACTAGCTCGTCATTACTAGGGCTATCACCAATAGTCTCTAACTCATCCTTGACAAGTTTAAGCCTAGTGAGGTAACTTGTGACATCTCCTCCTTAGTTCATCCAGGTATTCTTCAACTTCTCTCTAAGAATCATCTTCCTATTAATGGTAGCATTATGGTACAGATTTAAAATAGCATCCCACATCTTCTTCATTATATCTAGCTCTAAGATATGTGGAACAATATGATCCTTGACACCATCAAGGATTATCCTCCTCGCCTTGGCATCATCCTTCTTGTATGATGCAAGATGTCTCACATTTGTAGGTATAGGTACAACATTGGTAACATAATTCTTAATACCATTCTCTTCCAACAATAAATAAAGTCTAGTCTTCCAGACACTAAAATTGAAGACACCATCCAATCCATCCTCATGATCTCTCAAACCAACTGAAGCCATCTCAAGGGATTAAAACAATAATAAATCTAAGGAGATCAAACTAGGTTTTAATAAACCCTTAATTTCTTTCTTGGGGCACAACTTCTTTACCCTCAACACTGCTCTAATACCATGTGAAAAAATAACAATTATGATCACTGATTATTTAATTCCTATCTTGAAAGATTATTTAACTATCAAAAACTAATTCACAGCCAAATACTAAATAACAACATAATTGCAACTTCACAAATATTTTGCGTAAGGAAATTTGAACACAATGACATAATATTTTCAAACAAAATTATCCTTAGAAAATCCCTACGGGAAAACTAAATCTTCAAATGGAAAATATATTAATCTTTAGCAATATAAGAGTTACAAAAGAATTCCTTGCCTCTCACTAGTGAAACTTGAACAAACTCTCAATATCTCTCATTGATATCCCCCACTGCTATACCAATGCTAACATTGTGCCCTCACTCCCACTGCAATATTATTCATTTTCACTGCAAATACATTTGTTATCACTACACATGATTTCACCAAAACTCAATCAACTACTTGATCTACTAACACTGGAAATACATTTTTTATTGCTAAAAATGTATCTTCAATACTTGATCTTTGAACTTGATAATTACAAACACCCCTTAGAGTATAAATATTTATCTTTTAGACAGTCATCGTTTATTTAAAAATTCTGAACATATTTTATATGAAATTTGTTGAAATTAGATCTTTTACACAAATGTTGATATTTATTTCTTTGTTTCTAAAATTTTGTAAATATTTTTTATATATTTTTTGTTTTGTATATTTTATTTGACATATTTGATTAGACAATCTATAAAGGAGAGAATTTCATTCAAAACAAGTTATAAAATTTTGAAATAAAATAAGTATTTTACTAATATTTATTGATTATTCTAATTGCTCATACTAAAATTTTATCATACCTTTATTCTCATTCAAGAAACGATTTGTAAATATGTTTTGCCAATATGCTTAAACATTTTATCAGAAATAACATTTTGTTAAACTTGTTTATAAGTTGTCACAAAGATCGTTAGTTCTTTCTGTTATTCGAAATCTATTACTATTTATATTTTTTATTAACCTAAATGATACACAAAGTCTTCACAAATGTTGACCTATGTCCTTGAACCAGAACATACTATTAGAGATGGAGGCAACCAGAACATTATACAATACGAGAAAATGTGCAAATCAAAAATATAAATTAAGAAATAATAAACAATTACAATTGCAAACAAATCATATTAATAAAAATCCATAAACAGGAAAAATATGGATCGACATAGAAATATTAATAAAAATCTATAAATAGGAAAAATATGGATCGACATGTACAAATGATTAGAATAATTTTCATCAAATTATAGGTAGTTATTATCAATGCTAATAACTTTGAAGTGACAGCTATCCGTGTCATATTACTCAGAATATTAGTATGTGCTAGAACACTTATTGATGCTAGTTCATTTCCTCTGTTTAATAGGAAGTTTAGCACACAAAAATTACATTAAGAATGTATTTCACATTGATAAATAAAAAATTAATTAATTAAATTTATTTATGAAACAAAATAGATCATTCTACATACATATTATTCAATTTAATGATTATGTCATTAATAGTAATATTATTTTTGTCTATCATAGAATTTAAATACTCATCCCAATTCAAATAATAAAATAAAATTTTATATCTCTGATTTTTTTTGTGAATACATAACTTTAATATTTTAATTAGTAAAAATTGACTATTCATTAAAAAAGCACAAAACATGAAACAAAACAAACCTTATATATTGAAAAACCAATTTCTTTGAAAAAAATCTTTGTTAATATAAAATATGAAAGAATTATGTACAATAGTGTAGTATAATTCTGCCATTACCTAAATCCTATCGATTTACATCCCCTAATGGTCATTAGTGGCAAGGGGTTGGGTTTACAGCCCCAGCATCAAGTGCACTAACTTGTGCATTCTTACACAAAAATTGGGTTTCTTTTCCACCGCTAGTGTAGCTCAAGTTTATGGAGTCTACTTTGATTCCTTGACAAGGCACACTCTGGCTGCATTCAAACGCAATTGCAGCATTTGTAGCCGATGTTCCAGTTATGTTCTTGTATAGGACGTCGCTGATCTTCACACCAGAATTTCCCTGCAAATATGCAATAATAACATACATAATTAAATCACTGCCATGTCATTAACTACAAATATTGAAGCTTATGTTTATAGTAACATCACACACACACACTATATATATACACACCTTTCCAGAAATTCCATTTGGAGAATAGTATTGGTCAATTATAATGGGGTTTTGTACGTTATCCATTTTCACATTTTGGAAAGTTATACCAGTTGCGAAACCATTCCCTCCTTCCCATGTTTTGATCCTTACTCCATTCTCCGTGTTGTGAAAAGTGACACCACTTACAGTTATGTTCTTTACAGCAGCAATGGAGTTATCTTCACCAAGACTTCCAATACTTCATTACCAACAACATGACAAACACAGAGGGAAAAAAAAGGTATTTTATCAGTACCCACATAGCATTTTTTCTCCAACACATCAATTTATGGAAAGCAAGACTTATACTTCTCAAAGCTACTTATTATCACCTGATTCCATGCCCTGGCCCACATGTGACCCCTTCAATGGCAACATTGAAGGATCCTGATCCAATAGAAACGCAATCATCGCCTGAAAATAAATTGAAGCGAAATTATGAGGAATTCCTTAAAATCAATCCATCGTCTACAAATCATTTACCGTATGAGTCAACAAAAGTCACCTGTTCCTACTATAATGTTTCTAATAATAACATTGGAAGACTGTCCCATATGAATTCCATCGGTATTAGGACTGTCACCCGAAGCCTCAATAGTCACACCATCCACCAAAACATTATTGCAGGTATCGAAGTTTAGATGAAACTGCTTGCTGTTGATTGAAGTGATCTTTCTTACTATGGTATTCGTGGTTCCTGTAAATCTCAATGTCTGATCACAAAAAGAAACAGATTCATTAGATAATCTAATCTGATCCAAATGAGGCGGTCTAGGTTTGAAAACAATGAGTAATGAGAGAGGTAGAAGTAGTACCGTGGGCCCATTCTGATTTTTCTTCTGCTCATGCAAAACGCAAACAATCATAGTCAGTTTTAAAAGCTATGGCAATCCAACAATCCTTGGGCAAATAAAGCATGATCCATAAAAACGAACAAAGATATTAATGATATTATTAATAATCTATTACTGCTTTGTCAATGAGGCGATATATTTGGGTTGGAATTCACAGATATGCATACCTTTGCATTCATCTCCGCCCACCAAGAAGCTCCCCGTCCGTCTAAAATTCCATTACCCTCGACTGTTAAACCGATCACATTTCTAAAATGCAGCCAATAATTTATGCTGTTTTCACTCCACAATCTATTATCTGTTGAAGCAATAAGCTTTCCAGTCACCTGCTCAGAACCAGAGCACATCAGGACTTGTCTCTACCATTTTCTACACGAAAGACATTAAAAGGCTTTTGTTCTGTTTTTTCAGCCCTTAGAGTCAACAGAAATATATATGAATTTCTTTAGATGCGTCACCTGTATTGTAATCTTATCATTTCGACATGGCCCATCAAATGTAACTGGATTGATGAGAAAAGTCATCTTTGGGACATATACAACTGGTGAACCATTCGAAGAACAGGCAGCGTTCCATGCTGATAGAAAGGCCTACATTTCACAAAACACAAATTAACCAAACTAGAACATTAGATTTTATCAATTTTCGATAGCTTTCTTCATTTGAAATCTTCTACCTACCGTAGTATCATCTGTTTGTCCGTCAGCTTTCGCACCATAGCTAAGAACGTTAAATATTTGATGTGTATTGATGCTGCCCAATAGCCTGAGAGAGCGTACACCGGGCATACTGGATGAGAACACAACAAGAATAAACGCAAACATGAACATGGACAGCGTCATGTTTTTCAGTTTTATCCAAGAAGGTACTAAACTTTCAATATAATACAAGAAGGCACTAAACTTTCAATGGCTAAGCTGGGAAAGAAGGGATATTGATGATGAATTCATTAGTTAGTGTAGCTTAAATAGATGCGGGATGTATAACACTTAAGAGATATTTACAATAATAAATTTATTGCTCCTGCTTCTCATGGAAGAAAACTAATTCGACAAAGTCTGCGGCCACCACAATCAGCCGAAGTGAAGAACTAAAAGGATAAGATGCATGCATTTGTGGGTGAATTCGAGGATCTGCAAGTCCATCGTTATTTACCAAAACATAACTTTTGTACACCTTCATTTAGAAATTCAAGGAAGAACCGTTCTAGTCTTAGATTTGTCATCAAAGCAAGAACAGGCCCCTTTTTTTATAATAGTTAGCTACATTTTCCCCATTTCTTAAGCAGTAAACTTGGCACTCGCTCACTAAAACTTCTGGTTCAAGGTACCAGAAATGAGTGTCACTTGGTACGTGGCAAACTATGAATAAGCACATGGAGTTAAAATATGACAACAATAACACATGTTGAACATATATTCTCATCGCAGAAAATAAGATATACTTGAGCCGTCAGCACATCAAACATCAAACATTTTAACTATCACATCTTTTAAAATTATGGAAATTCATATGTGTACGTCTTTTTTGTACTACCTAACGTTCTGTTTTTCTAAAGGTGCTTCTGATTGATAGGGGTGGATGGATTGGATCCACAATGATAATTAAACACAAAATACACACTGGAGGTACTTAGTCTTTGATTGTTTCTGAAAATATCTAAATTAACCGATATAAGACAAATAGACTTTTCTAGAGCTATCTACACATAAATGACTTTTAGAACCTAACCCTATTTGATAATCCAACAATTTCTAGAATCCTTTATTATGTCTTTACATTTCATTTGAGGGGGAAATTATACATTCCAACACTCACCTTTAATTTCAACCTCAAAATTTGTTACATACATATTCGAATGTGCCATGATTATTATTTTCTTTTACCTATTTCTCATGTCCACATCCAAGCCTACAGTCTTTAAAACCTCTCATCATAATGTTTGGGCTTCCAAATTCCCTTTTCTCTTACCTATTATTTCCCTTTTTCTTATCATTATTGACTATTCAAATCCTTTCTTTGTGTGATGCCAAAATGCTATTTTCCAAAAATATTCATATCTACTAATGCCTTTGTCCAACTGCTGTGGTAGTCCTTATAAAAAAATTAATTTAATTCTTCAAAATAATAAACTTGAATTTTCTGCAAAATCACTTTCTATGGATGGCATGCTACATAATGACTGAGATTTACTCAAACCATTTTTTATTCTCCTTGAACATTCAATCTTTGAAAGATCTCCATCATTATATACACTTGAATATTTGTACTTAAACAAACTTTTGGTCATACCTGTAATATTCTGCCAACTCAATCCATAGATCCATCCACAATCTATTTTTATACAACTTGCCATAAAATCTTTATTGCACTCTCTATTCCAACATGTCTTGTCACAATGATTCTTCAAAACATAAATATTACAAGGATATATATCCCAACATCTATCCTTTGTATGCCCTTTCCTGTTATAGTGTGAATATTGTGCAATCTTTATGCTTTCAATTGATTCCCTTGAACCTTTATTCATCTTTCCACTACCTGCATCATATCCAAGAATTGCATATTTTGGCTTGATTGTAATCTCAATCAAATTACTTAACCCTTATTCATCCTTTCCTAGACCTTTACCTTTAAAACTCATTCTTTTTAATAATCTTCAAACCAATATTGTCATTATAATAGCTAGAAGTTCTATCAATACAATTTTCATGTTCATCATTACACTCTTTTTTGCAAACAACTTCAGCAAAATCATATTTCTCAATCTCATAATCACTCAAATAATTTATGTCACAAGACACATCACATACAAATGGTTTCACATTCAAATATTCTTTCTCTTGTTTCAGAGTAGACAATTCCTTCTCTAACATATGATATTCCTCTTCCAATTTCTTCACATTATCTTCTAAAACTTTGTTCTTTTTCTCAGCATCATCAAACAAATTTAACTTTTGTTCTAATTCTTTATTTTTCTCTCTAAGTTTGTATGTTTCCTTCACCTGCCAATTATGTACTTCTTCCACAAATTTTAGCTTATTTTCTAGCTCTTAAATTTCCTCTATGTAGACACTAATTTCATTTAACAATTTAGACTTTTTTTCTCCCATTTCATTTCTTACTTTTGTCAATTCCTTTTGCAAAATATCTTTTTCACACAATAATCTTGCATTTTCTTTCTTCACCATCACTAATTCTTCTTCTAACTTATCGGTCTTCTCTTTCTGAACTCTACTAGCTTTTCCCATTGAAATCAACTATTTAACACACTTTACTCTTTCTTTTAGATAACTCTAAATGTCTTTTTACTTCTAGATTTTTAATTAAATCTTCAAGCAACTTGAAACAAATTCTTTAGACAGCTAGACTCCTCACAATATTCTTCTACTGTTATTATTTCTCAAATGTCATTAAATAATTAAAGAATTCACACCATACTTTTTGTTCTTTCCTCTCTTCTTTTGTGGAAACAATAGAAATCCTCCACAAACTGCTGCCTCCAATAAGATGCACACTCTTTCTTTCAATGGGAGCAATGATTTTCTTCTTCTCCAAACAAATTTCTTCACACCAAAATTTTTTCAGAACTTCAACATGATCTGACTCATTGGCTGGACAACAAAAATCATATACTTCTCTATTTAGAAGATGTTATCTTTACCATATGAACATCGCAACCTAGCTGCACCAAAATATCACTTGTTCTTTTATCCCAATCAGCAATTTTGTTCAACTAGCTCTGATACCAACTTGATAGGGGTGGATGGATTGGATCCACAATGATAATTAAACAAAAAATGCATGTTATAGGAACTTATAGAAATTATAAAATTATTTCATTGCTTAATCATAGAAAACATTACATTGTGCCTCTTTTAGAGGTCTTTGATTGTTTCCAGAAATATCTAAATTAACTGACATAAGACAAATAGACTTTTCTAAAGCTATCTACACATAAATAACTTCTAGAACCTAACCCTATCTAGCAATCCAATAATTTCTAGAATCCTTTATTACACCTTTACATTTCATTTGAGGGAGAAAATACACATTCCAACACTGATGAATAATATATGTTGAATATTCATGTATGAAAAACAAATCTATTTTAATCTTTGAAAAGTAAACCCTAAATTTAATTTATTTTTCCAAAATAATCTTCTATATTTTGTTTGTGTATGTCTTCATATATATTTCCTTAACAAATATATTCATATATTTTAACAAGTACAAATATTCATCTATTACATAGTTATTGTTTATTAAGAAATTATGAACATGTTTTATATTAAATTTATTAAAATTAGATCTTTTACATTAATGTTGTTAAATTTTTCTTCCTTCCTAAAATTTTGTAAATAGAGTTTATATTTTTTATGTTTTGTATATTTTGTTCTTGACAATTTGTAAAGGGGAGACTTTCATTTAGAACAAGTTACAAAATTTTCAAACAAAATAGGCATTTTACCAATATCTATTGATTTTGATAATTGTTGATATTTTATTCTCATTCAAGAAAGGATTTGTAAATATGTTTAAATATGAGTAGAAAAAATTACAAATATATCACAAGGTTCTTGGAAGTGATATCTTTTGCCAATATGCTTAAACATTTTATCAAAAATAACATTTTTGTAAACTTGTTTTTAAGTTGTCACAAAAGATTGTTAGTCCTATTTAGATCTTATTCCAAATTGATTACTATTTATACTTTTGATTAACCTAAATGATACTCCAAGTCTTCACAAATGATGACTAATGTCCTTGAACCAGAACATACTACTAGAGATGGAGGCAACAAGAATATTATACAATATGAGAAAATGTACAAATCTAAAATATAAACTAGGAAATATTGATGGCAAAATGATCAAAATTGTAAATAAATCATATTTTCCATGAGGAAAAAGGGAAAATCCATACAATTCTTCACAAAGATCATAATACCTCAAATTTCATCAAGCTTTCGACAAATCTATTATTATTTGTGTACGTATATAAAATATATTGATGTGTCCAAAACCCAACCCATCAATATACTATTATAAAATACTCTTATAAAATACTTACGAGAGCTCAAATACTCTTATAAAATAGGAGATAATCTTAAGTACATCCTACATTATTAATAGCTTATGCAAATATATTTTTAGATTTTCCTCATATGATTCTACGTCCAAAGTGATCTTCACCATTTTAGTCCTTATTTTATAGAATTTTTTTATTACTTTCTTAAAAAATGTTTTCCATGCTCAACCACTCAATTGACATCTTTTTATAGAAAATAATTTATTTTAGAAGACACCAACATGCAACAAAAATCATGGAAACCCAAAATCCCATGTCTCTTTTGATGGAGAAAAATTGTTCAATATCATAAATGTCAAAAAATGTGGAAAGATATAGAATAATAAGTAAATAACTATAAAATTGATAAGGTTCATATTTTAATACCTTATTCAATAGACCAAACTTACAAGACCACATAATATTTTTTGAAAAAATAACCACAATGCAAAATATGTTACAAGCTCCACGATGAACCTATGAGAGATATGAATGAAACCCAACAATGATTGAGTAATAACACATGGCTTGTAAGGATAGATGATGGAATAAAAATCATCTAATCCACACCATAAATACTCTTTATAACACTCACAAAATATTGAGAAACTAACACCAATGATGATATTCCAAAGAGCCACAATGGTTGACTAGACAATGACATTGTCAGCTCTTTATACAAGGGGTAGGAAAAAGGAGCATTAACCTAGATTTAAGACAAAGCTAATCTTATATCATGTAAAATATAAGTACCAACCTACACTAAAGGATTTCTAAATAGAAGGTACAAAGCCTCTACTAAATGGAAGGGCTATAATACATTTCTAACCAATGATAGCCTTACACAGATAAGTATATATCATAAGTGACAATGTATAAATTTTCTCTATGAAAAACTACCATAGAAAGACTTTTGGGAAAGGGAGAAGCATTTTTTCATTTTTTTTCTCCCTTAATATTTGATAAAAAAATCCTATAAATATGAAATAGGAAAATTGGGAATTGTGAGAAAACTAGTTCTCGGATTGGACACTAGCACTCAAATGGCACACTAATACTTCGAAAAGACTATCTCATACCCATTATAGTCATAGTTTGGCACTAGCTTTCTTTATAGTATTATAGTGTTGATAAGGTATCATATATATTTTAAGGTACTAGTCTTTGGAAAAATGAGAAAATCCTATCATGTATACTTTCCAAAGGAAATTCATAACACCCTCAAACTACCTTGAAGACTAGCAAATACAACCAAAAACAATAAAAAACAACATAGCACCAAATGGACAATTTTATATGTTGAGTATAAAATGCTCACATGCAAATAAGTGATTCAAAAGAAATATTAGGACCTTTTAAAATCTCCTACATGTTTCCATAATAGAAAACAACCAACTGAAAGAATACATGAAATTTCAAAAAAGTGAAAGTCTTTAAAAGAGGTGCAAAATGGTCCAAAATAGGAGTATGGGGAATTTACCACACGAATAGTTTGCTTACAATAATTCTATCAATAGAAGCACTGGTAAATCATGGTTCCAAATTATATGTGGGAGTAGCCCTAGAAATGCTTTTGAATTGAGGAAGTTGGATAAAGAAGAGATAAGTAGAGTTGAAGATGAGGACTTTGTAGAAGACCTGAAGACCATCCATGAGGAGGTAAGGAAGCACTTCATGAAGATGAATTTGAATTGACCACACAAATAGTTTGCTTACAATAATTCTATCAATAGAAGCACTGGTAAATCATGGTTCCAAATTATATGTGGGAGTAGCCCTAGAAATGCTTTTGAATTGAGGAAGTTGGATAAAGAAGAGATAAGTAGAGTTGAAGATGAGGACTTTGTAGAAGACCTGAAGACCATCCATGAGGAGGTGAGGAAGCACTTCATGAAGATGAATACACAATACAAAGCTAAGACTAATGAGAAAATGAGGGGTAAGGAATTTCATGTTCAGGAGGAAGTCATGGTTCATTTGAGGAAGGAGTGATTTCGAGTAGGAAAATATAACAAGTTAAAAATGAAGAATTTTGCACCATACAAGACACTAAAGAAGCATGATTCAAGGAATACATATGAAGGAGACTTTCCTAGTGAAAATAATATTTAACTAGTTTTTAACATTTCAAATTTGACTGAGTATTATGAAGGAGACATTGAAGATGAGATCTCAAAAATATAGTAAATTGTTCTGAAAACTATTTCAACTACAAAAGAGATTAAGAACTCACTAGACAGTGGTGATCAAGGATAACTTTAGTGGCTAATATTTTCCAATTGGCTAATCTTTCTCATTAGGGACCCCAAATTTAGCTTTCTCTTTTTTTACTTTTGGGGAGGCCATGTTGCTTGCATTTTATGAAAATTGGGTGCCATGCACAGGCCAATCACCAATAATAATATAGAAGTATTTGTATTTTAGTGATGAATTCACTAGTGCAATCTATTTTTTTCACGTAGTAAATTATATAAAATCATCTACAATTTCCAATTATTATCTTTCATCAATGTCATATTAGCCAATATTGTGTAAAAATTGAAGTTAGGTTACACATTAAGTATGTAGATTTGACATGCATCTCTATTCCAAAGACTTTCCATGAAACTTCTTATCTTATTATTCTCACTTTGGCCCAAAATATCTTTGATTGGGAACATGTGCCTTTACTTTTGGGACTTTCTTTAAAAGTTGGTATCCTTCTAAAAGTTTGGCCTAAAATAGGATTTAGGTCATTGATTTAAGATCCTCCAACGATCATAAATAATAGGGATGTTGCCTCCATACCACCACTCAATAATTTTGAGGGAAACTATAATGATAAAAGTGGGATAAAATTGACCTTCTAATTTTCTAATCAATTAGGATCCATATAATAATAATAAAATAATCGTTTCTAGGTATGTATACTTTCATCAATGATTTTCATCAATAATGAAAGATTCCTCGAGATTTTATAGAATTTTCGTACAGTTGAAAAAATTGATAATAAAATTAAAAAATTAATTTCACCAATAAAAATTAATTGTTTTTCCTTGAACTAATGTTTGATTTGCCAAAATTTTATTCATTTTTCCAAAGGAAGGTTTCTTAAAGTTATCCCTAGTGGTGTTCCCACTAACACAAGAAATAAGTTATATGAAGAATATCTAATCAAATGGAGAGGAGACCCAATAGAAATTCTTCATGGCTTACAAGGGATGACATTAGCCATCTTGGTTTCCTTTTGAATCTGACATCACAAAGTCACTTTTCAAATTACCCTAGGTGTATGATGTGGGAGAATCCTAGATGTAAGGGAACTCTTGCAATGTGGGATATATAACATTTAAGAGATATAGACAATAATAAAATCATTTCTTTTAAGTTGCTTACTTTCATGGAAGAAATCTAATTTCCACAAAGTTTATGACCACTACAATTAGCCATAGTGAAGGAGCGAAAGAAAGGAGTAAGTGTTAGTTCATACATGACAAAATATAAATAAGTACATGGGGTCAAAATACGATAGCAATAATAGATGTTGGAAATCTATTTTCATCTATAGAGAATAAGATATACCTTAGCCATCTACACATCAAACTCCAAGAATTTTACCTATCCCTCCATTAGTTCTTTGAAAATTATAGAACTTTTTATGCTTATATATTGTTTCTACTACCTAACATTTTGTTTTCCTAAATATGCTTCTGTTGAATAACATAAGCTGGAATATACATGCATATTTTTAAAAAATCTATTACAATATTGAAAAGTAAAGTAGATCATTTTGGTTAATAAAAAATATGAGTACAAATAGATATAACATAAGTAAAAGGACAACTTATAAACAAGTTTTCAAAAAAGTTATTTCGTAAAATGTTTAAACAATTGGTACAAGATATCATTTTAAACAAAATGTTGTGAATAATGATGTAATTTACATACAACTTTAATATTTAAAAATTTTCATAAGTGAGAATTTTAAAAAAAAATTAGTATAATAAATTGGAAAACTAAATCTAGATATTGGTAAAATATTTATTGAATAAAGCTCCCCTTTAAAAATTGTCACATCGAACATATAATATCCATCTACATAAATTTAGAAAAGAAGAAGCAAATATATATGTATGTATGTATGTATGTATATGTACAGATATACATACATACATACATACATACATACATACATATATATATATATATATATATATATATATATATATATATATATATATATATATGTATATGTATGTTTATATATGTATATATATCTATATCTATGTATATATATGTACATATATATACATACATACATATATATGTGTGTGTATGTATATATATATACATATATATATATATATATGTATGTATATATATCTATATATATGTATATATATGTACATATATATACATACATATATATATATATGTATATATATGTACATATATATATATATGTATGTACATATATATATATATGTATGTACATATATATATATATGTATGTACATATATATATATATATGTACATATATATATATATATATATATGTACATATATATATGTACATATATGTACATACATATATATATATATATATACATATATACATATATGCTATATATATATATATATATATATATATGTACATACATATATATATACATATATACATATATGCTATATATATATGTATGTATGTATAAATATGTATATATATATATATATATATATATATATATATATATATATATATATATATATGTATGTATAAATATGTATATATATATATATATATATATATGTATGTATAAATATGTATATATATACATACATACATATTTATACATACATAAATATATATATATATATACATACATACATATATATACATATATATACATATATATACATACATACATACATATATATATATATATATATATATATATATATATATATATATATATATGTATACATACATACATACATACATACATACATACATAATGTAATTTCATCAAATAATTTTTATGTTAAGCATTAAATTTTTTCATGATTTTTTAATAAATTAGAACTATGTAAAAACAAATTTATGCTTGTCAAAATAATGAATATATTTGCAATTAAAAATATATACAAAAACACACACACACACACACACACAAAATATGGATTTTATTTTAGTCTTCAAAAATATACATCTATGTCCTTGAACTAGAAGAGACCATTAGAAATGGAGGCAACCACAACATTTTACAATATGAAAAAATGTGCAAATATATAATATAAACTATACTAATGGACAAATAATCAAAATTACAAATAAAGAACATTTTTAAAAAATCCACAAACATGTAAAATATGGATCAACATAGATAGATCACTATTGGGTGAAAATTTCCACCAAGAACAGAGGCAAAACTTATAATAGATAAAAGATTATCAAGCTTTCATCGAATCTAGTATTATATGCATACGCATAATAAAACATATTGATGTGTTTGAAACTCAACCCACAATATAAAGACTCATGGGAGCTCAAAATACTCTTATAAAATTGGAGATAGTCTCACTTACATCATACAAATTATTAATAGCTTATGCCAAGACGTTTTTCACATTTTCCATAAATGATTCTCCTTTACAAAATGATCTCCACTATTTTTAGTCCTTATTTCATAGAATTTTTTAGTAGTTCCTTAAGTACAACCTCTTAATGGGAATACTTTAATAGAAAATAAATTGTTTTAAAAGGTGTCAATATGTGACAAATTTGGAAACCCAAAATCTAATGCCTCTTTTAGTGGAGAAAAAATGTTTAGTGTCATATAACTCAAAAAAATAAATGAAAAGATATAGAATAATAAATAAATAACTATAAGATTGATACAATTCATATTTTAATATCTCTACCAAAGGACCAAGAGAAACCTACAAGGCCACAATATTTTTGAAAATAAAAGTACAACAAAAAAGTGTTACAACCACCGTGATGAATCTATGAGAGATAGGAATGAAACCCAATGATAATTGAGTAAATAGTTTTCTTAGAATGTAAGTAAATGATGATGGAAATAAATCCTTTAATCTACAACATAAATGCTCCATATAATACTCACAATGTTGCAAAACTAAAATGACTAGAAATGCTTTTATAAACTTTCCATACAAGGGGCAAGATATAAGCACATTCACATAGAATTCATAGAAAACAAATCTTATATAATGTAAAACATGAGGATCAACCTACACTAGAGGATATATCTAAGTAGGATGTATGAAGCATCGACTTTGAATAGAAGGGCTAGAGGAAATTTTCAACTAGTGATATTCTTTCTTGGTTAAGAAGATGTCACAATTATTGATGTAAGAAAAATTTCAATGAAATAATATCATGTAAAGATGCTTGGGAAAAGAGGGAATATTTTTTTCAATTTTTTGATTCCTTGAGAAAAGATGAAGAAAACTCCTTTAAAGATGAAATAATAATATTGACAATTGTGAGAGCAGTAGTTCTTGGATTGGTCACTATCACTTAATTTGGACGCTAATACCAAAAAGAGACCACTTAATCTCTTTAAAAGGAGGTGTGTGACCATCTTCCTCCTCTAGAAGATTATAAAAAGGAGACTTTAAAATGACCTAAGGAAGAGGATTTAATATATAATGAAGCATGGTTGTTCAAATCTATGTGGGCATCCAGTCAAGTCCTACATACTACTTGGAGAGTTTGAGTTGTCACGATGTTGATACAAGTAGGAGTCCTACTTAGAGAGAAAAATCAATTAAATGGAGGAAAGGATCCTACTTCTCTCAACCAATCAATGGCTTCACATAAGTAACTTATATCACTAGTTTCTATGGTGGGATTTCTTCCTGCCTCTATATATAGTTAGTGTTAGGTTGTGTGCTTTAGCCTAGGTCTTTTTGTTTCCTTCTTTCTATGTGTTTTATTTTTCCTTTGTGTTGGTTGCCTAGCTTACCCACCACCCAAATGCATATCATATCCCTGTGCTATTTAAGACTCTGTAACCCAATGGGCTAAGGCACTGATCTTTTCTATTTGGTGTTTTCTATATTAAAGGAAGTAATCTTGTTTATTTCTATGTGTGTTTTTTCTAACCTCAAATATCTAGGTTCCTCCTTAGGCACTCACATGCATAAGTCCCCAAGTTAGAGCCAATTGTTAGAACAACTTTCAGTTCCCTAGTTTTGAGCTTCAACTTGTTGTCAAGTCAAGTCCAATAAATTCAATGTTCATGTCTATGTGATGAGTAGGAAGGCTTTTTATCTCATCTCCCCCCATTCAGAGCTTAACCAAGTAGGAAGTCAATGTTTATTTGTCTACTAGGTGTGCCTAGATGGGTGGACAAGTGTCAAACATACCCCATAGATGAGATCAAAAATATCTATTTGATAAAGCTCCAATGTATGTTCAAAGACTCTTATCCTAATAGCTTTATCCTATAGTGATGATCCTATCGGAGACCAGATTAAGTACTAAGATGTTGTGGTGATGAATGATGAAAATGAGAGATCGCCATGTGTTATAGTGATAAACTAGCAAAAATACTATTATCATTTTAGGGGTTTTCGAGCAAGAATGTGAAAATCCTCCACGATCCCATGAGATTTTCTGCCACATTGTACAGGATTGATGTTCAGCATTTAAGCTCAGAGATGAACTGATATAAATTATAAAACGGTGTCATAGCTCAATGAATGATATTTTGAGGTGTCAAAGAGATGTCGAAATGAATAGATACAGCCAAGAGTGTTGCCAGATCCTTTCTTGATGGCTCATTAGATACACAAAGGTCCATATTATAGACACGAAGTGTTTGACCCAATCATTATTGTTGCCTTTTATAACTGATAAATGACCTCTTGATGTGGATCATTCTAGTAAAGAAGATGAATCAATTCAGTTATTTTCTGTAATACTCCATCTTTGATTTCTATATTTATTCTTTTGAAAATCAATGGAAGGGATTGGCAATTTACCCTGCTATTCTTTCCCCATAGCAGAGACTATTGAGTGAGACTCGAAGGGTTGTAGGCAGGGATTTGATGATGTCTTGTGACTTTTTTTCCTATCATTGCCTCTTGTTTGTTGAGCTAACATGCATGTTGGTTAGTCTTTCTAGAATTGTAGGATAAGTACTTGTAAAGCTACTAGTATTTGGGATAATTAGAGTGTTAGTGCAATGTTAGTAGTATGGGTAGTTAGAGTGCAATCTTTCATAGGTATTTCTTCTCTTTTCCACAACTACATAACATTTTGCTTTTGTAATGTGAAGTTAGGATTAAAGTGTGCTGGGATTTTTCCACTAGGCAACCTTGACTAGTTAGAGAGCCACTTAGGGCCATGGATGTTCTTCTTCCATTGCATCCCCTTGCATCTCATAGTATTAGATACATTTAGGAGTAGGAGTAGAGTTGGTGTTAGACCTAAAACCTCACCTAGGTTGCTTATCTCTATGAGTATCCTAGTTAACCTCTTCTGCTCTTAGGTTAAGAGCATACCCCTAGTTACCCTTTTGATCACATAAAGACATAATTCCAAGCATATCTTACACATAGGAGAACTATATCCTTCAATTCAAGGATTAGTAACATAGGAGTGCACTAATCCAATCTGTTAGAGATAGCTTGTTTCTCATCACCTTGGGCATAAGGAGTCAATGTAAAACCGAATGAAGGTGAGGGTATAAATTGTTTACTAACAAGGTATTCTCAAAGTTTAAATTAAGATGTGTCTATTTGAATTAGGGGAGATAAGATTTCTTTTGTACTTCTCCCTAGAATTTTGGATTTACATATAATATTTTGAGCAAGCCAACATTGGATAAGTTTTTTCACTCCTGAAAATTGTGTTTTAGAACACTTTAATTTTGCTCTTAATTATTAGAACATGGTTTATTTGGGTAAATATTTCCTAGGAGAATGTCATCCAAGGTAACCTTGTTCTAAGATAAGGTTTCCCTAGGTAATTCTGATCTCCCCATTTCGGAAAAAATATTTAGCACTCCCCTCAAGATTTGTGATAACGGACTGACTACCGCATGTAGATTCTATAAGTCTAATGGTTCTATCAGGAATTGGAAGGTTGATCATTTGGTGAAATGACAATCACCACTCTCCAAGTGGTAGTGGATTCTATAAGTCTAATTAGGTTTCCACGAGGTGTTGGATGTTCCATTGTTGTAGTTGTACCATTTTTTTGCTTATCTCTTAGAAACTTAATATTCAGTTGTATCTCATTAATGCAAATATATTAAAAATAAATTTAAAAATTTATAGTTTACTATTTTCAAAATTAGAATAGAATATTCGTTTTCTTATATACTTGTATTTTTCAGCATATATTATTCAGCAGCAGCACGTTTAGGAAATCTGAACGTTGGTAGAAACAAGACGTACACTGTTACACATATGAATTCCTATAAGTTTGAGTAATAGTTAAAATGTTTGATGTTCGATGTGTTGACGGCTACGGTATATCTTATTCTCTGTTGTTGTTATCATATTTAAACCCTGGGTTCTTATTCATATTTTGCCACGTATGTAATGACACGCATCTCTCCTTTCTGCCCAAAAACGACTGCTTGATCACATGAACTCACAGTTAGATTTGAAAGCCCATGTGGTCACCCTAAAACAATAGTTTCTGACTAAAACATAGGCGTTAATTTCCCTTCCTTGTAAATGAAGTTTTGCTACCATTTCTCGACGTACCTTGAATCAGATGTTCCAAGTTTACTGCATAAGAAATGGAGGAAAATGTACCTATCGATTACTTAAAAAACAGGCCTGTTCCTGCTTTGATAGTGTAGGGCCCATTTGTCGTTGCACCAAAAAGCCATGACTTTTAGTGAACATCGAACACCACATAATTAACCACCTATGGGTAGGGGAGCACATCGCATCACCCAACAATCTCCCCCTCGACGCGCATACCAGGTGCTTACGCGGGTCGGGAAGGCACCGGGGAGATTTGAACCCATGACCAGGCCAAAATCAGGCTCTGATACCAATTGTAGGGCCCATTTTCCGTTGCACCAAAAAGCCATGACTGTTAGTGAACATGGAACACCACATAATTAACCACCTATGGGCAGGGGAGCACGTCGCATCACCCAACAGATAGAAATCTAAGACTATGAATGTATTTTTCTTGAGTTTCTAAATGACTATGTACATATGTTATCCTATAATGCATGCATCTAATTCTTTTGGTCCTTCACTTCGGCTGATTGTGGTGGCCGCAAACTTTGTCGAAATTAGTTTTCTTCTATGAGAAGCAGCAGCAATAATTTCATTATTGCATATATCTCTTAAATGTTAGCTATCCCACATCTATTTAAGCTACACTAACTAATGTTATCTATCCCACATCTATTTAAGCTACACTAACTACTGAATTCATCGTCAATATCCCTGCCTCCCCAGTTAATCATTTAAAGTTTACTACTGCATTCATCGTTTAATATCCCTTCTTTCCCAGCTTAGCCAATTGTATTACATCGATAAACATGACGCTATCTATGTTCGTGTTTGGCATGATTCTTGTTGTGTTTGTAGAAGATCTGATGTTGTGATCAGAGTCCTCTTAAGAAGAAAACTCCAGTTCCATCGCTGTTCACAGCAATTAAAATTAAAACTTTCATGCATAATTGTTAGATTGCATGGTTATTGACATTCTTTTGTAGTTTGTTAGTAGTTTCTTTTTAAATTCATAAATTTGCTCTTTAGCAAGGCATGCAATAATGCTAAAATCACTGTCATAACTCCAGATCTATATTTTCATCTATGTGTTAGGAATCAGTTTTAACAATTTCCTTATTTGAATAAATGTATTGACTGAGCAGCGATTGTGGCGATTGTGGTTGGAATAGAATATCATTTTTTTTGTTCTCTGTGGTAAAACAGAGTCTCCCTTGTTCTGAGTGTTATTATTTTTTAATTGTGTTGCTGCTGTTTTAAAATCCTACATTTGGTATCAGAGCTGAAGGTGTTTGGAAGACAGCAATATGGCAAACAACTTGCAAATCTCAGAGTTTGATGGTGTTGATTACCAATACTGGTCAATCAAGATGAAGACATTTTTTATTGGGAAAGATTTTTGGGAGATCATTGAATCCGGATACGAAGAGCCTACAAATTGGAATACTCTCCAACCTAATGATAGGAGATTGAAGAAAGAAGCTGAGAAGAAGAATGCAATGGCATTGTTTCACATTCAGATGGCTCTTGATAAGAGCTTGTTTCTCCAAATTGTTGATGCACAAACAACAAAAGAGGCCTGGAAGACTATAAAAGATGCTTACCATGGCAATGACCAGATCAAAGTTGTGAAGTTACAAACCTTGAAAAGAGAATACAAGAACTTGAAGATGAAGGAGACAGAGAATGTGAGAGATTTTTGTGTGAGAGTGAAAGATGTGATTCATTAAATGGCCACTTTGGGTGAACTTATGACTCAAGAGCATGTAATACAGAAGGTATTAAGATCTCTAACCCCAAGATGGAATACTGTAGCAACTATCATAGAAGAAAGAAAAAATTTAGCTAACATGGAGTATGATGAATTGGTTGGATCTCTCATATTACATGAGAATAGAAGGGACACATCTACTAGTGTTAATGAGAAGGCTTTTGCTTCCCAATTGCAACTTTCAAAGAATGATGGTGCTAGTAGCAACAGTAACAACAACAAAGGCTCAAGAAGGGGTCAAAATAAGAATTTTTCAAGAGGATCCAGAGGAAGAGGAGGCACTCAAGGAGGAAGAGGTAGAGGTAGATTTGATAAAAGGAACATCTAATGCTATCATTGCAATAAGTATGGACATTTTAAGAGAGAGTGTAGATTGAAATCATCTAAT
Source organism: Cupressus sempervirens (assembly GCA_028749045.1). Lineage (NCBI taxonomy): Eukaryota > Viridiplantae > Streptophyta > Pinopsida > Cupressales > Cupressaceae > Cupressus > Cupressus sempervirens. The sequence continues at coordinate 967,990,072 of CM053792.1, read as the reverse complement.
AATAATGTCAAATATGCTCAACAAGATGAGAATCCTTCCTCAGGTAATTTATTTTTGTGATATGGGAAAGGTGAGTGTAATGTGAATGATGTTTGGTATTTGGATTCAGGATGCTCTAACCATATGTTTGGTAACAAAAAAATATTTTCAAAGCTTGATGATAGTTACAAATCCAATATTACCCTTGGTAATAACAATACAGTGGGTGTTGCAGCCAAAGGAGCCATGGATGTTTAGACAAAGGAAGGTATGAAAAGTGTTTAAGATATTTATTATACTTCCAAATTGAAGCATAATTTATTTAGTGTTGGGCAGATATGTGAGAAGAATTATAGAGTGGTATTTGAGAACATGCAATGTACTATCTATGATAAGAATCAAAAAAATGAAGTGATTACAGTTGTTCCTATGACAAACAATATGATGTTTCCTTTGAAGTTTGGTCAAAATGACAATGAGCTTGTCAATATGGCTTATGAGGATAACAGTTAGTTGTGGCATCTTAGGTATGGCCATTTGAATTTCAATAGTTTGAAGAATCTAACATCAAATGCTTTGGTTCTTGGATTGCCTAAGGTTGAAGATCATAAGCAAATTTGTAAAGGGTGTGCAAAAGGGAAACATTTCCAAAAGACAATGCATGGAGGGCCCAATACCCACTTCAGCTTATTCATTTAGATATTTATGGTCCAATACAAACACAAAGCTTGGGTAAGTCATCATATTTCATTACTTTTATTGATGATTACTCATGCATGTGTTGGTTATATTTTGTGAAGACTAAGGATGAAGCCTTTGATACATTCAAGAGGTTTAAATCTTGTGTAGAGAATGAGAAAGGGAACACAATCCGATGTTTGAGAACGTATTGTGGAGGAGATTTTTGCTCAAAAGATTTTTAAAATTTTTGTGAGATGAATGGGATCAAAAGACAACTCACAATTGCATACATACCCCAATAGAATGGAGTGGCTAAAAGAAAGAACCATACTACGGTATAAATGGCAAGGAGCATGTTACAAACCAAGGGTTTGAACAATTTTTATTGGGTTGATTCAATTGCTACAGTCGTATATATTCTCAACAGGAGTCCTACAACTGCCCTAGACAAGATGACTCTGTATGAAGCATAGTATGAGAAAAGGCCTAATGTAGATCATTTTAAAGTTTTTGGTTGTGTGTCTTATGTTCGCATCCCTGATCAGAATAGGCAAAAGCTAGATGCTAAAAATGAATCATGTATTTTTGTGGGCTATTGTGAGAAAAGCAAAGCTTACAGATTATTCAATCCTATTACTAATAAGATTGTTGTTTCAAGAGATGTGATTTTTGATGAAGGGGGAGTTTATGGTCATCAAAAAAATCATGTTGAAAAGTCAAAATTAGTTTTGGATGATGATGTTATTGTTGATAATGATAATGAGTAGCCAACTAATGGTTCTATTTCAAGATCAGCAAGCCACCAAGAAACCCCTCACCAATCCCAAGAGCAAGTCCATCCTCAAGTCCTCCAAGAAAGGTAAGAAGATTGAGTGATATCTATGAGAGGTGTCAAAATCAAGCACATGAAAAAGATCCAATAGGTGAGACAGTAAATTTTGCATTACTTGCTAAAGCTAATTTTGAGTCATCATGTTTTCAAAATGCATGTGCTAATGAAATTTGGATGCAAGCAATGAATGAAGAGATGGATTCCATTCATAGGAATGAGACATGGGAGCTTGTCAATCTTCCACATAAGAAGAAGAAGATTGACACAAAATGGGTCTACAAGACCAAGTATAATAGTGAGGGGAGTGTTGAAAGACACAAGGCAAGATTGGTTGCTAAAGGTTTCACTCAAAGGTATGACATTGATTATGAAGAAACTTTTACACCAATAGCAAAACAAAAAACTATTAGGATGTTAATCTCTCTTGTAGCTCAAAAAAAATGGACTATTCATCACATGGATGTGAAAAGTGCCTTCTTGAATGGGTACTTAGAAGAAGAGGTATATGTAGGATAGCCACAAGGTTTTGAGATTCAAAGCAAAGAAGATCATGTCTACAAGTTGAAGAAGGCTTTGTATGGCCTCAAGCAAGTACCACATGCCTAGTATGCAAGAATTGATGGATATTTTCAGTAGAATGGCTTTCAAAGAAGTAAGAGTGAACCTACCCTTTACTACAAACAAGAAGGTAATGATATTCTCATTGTGAGTTTGTATGTTGATGATTTGCTATATATGGGTAATAGTTCAAAGATGAAAGATGAATTCAAAGTTGCTATGATCAATGAGTTTGAGATGAAAGATTTAGGTCTCATAAAGTATTTGGCATGGAGGTTTATCAAGGTAAAGATGAAATTTTTATTTGTCAAAAAAAGTATGCAAAAGATATGTTGAAGAAATTTTATATGGTTGATTGTAAACCTCTTTCCACCCCAATTGCTCATGGAGTTGTAGTATGTAGAGATGATGGTGTTGAAATTGTTGATGAGACATCATATAGGAGCATTTTGGGGAGTTTGATGTTTTTAACTCACACAAGGCTTGATATTGTTTATTCAATTTCATTGGTTTCAAGGTATATGACAAATCCATTAGAGGAACATATGAAGGCAGCTAAGAGAATTTTGAGGTATGTGAAAAGCACAATAGATTTTGTCATTCACTATTCTTCTAATAAGTTTGTGCTTGTTGCTTTTAGTGATTCAGATTGGGGAGGTAGTTTGGATGACTGAAAATCTACATCTAGTAACTGCTTTTCTTTGGATTATGGTTTAATCACATGGAGTTCAAAGAAGCAAAGTATGGTTGCTCTCTCTTCCATAGAAGTGGGATATGTTGCGGTCACTTCAGCTGGCACACAAGCTTTATGGCTTAGAAAGCTTCTTAAAGAAATTGGAGAGATACAAGTTCAGGCTACTATGATATTTTGTGACAATATAAGTGTCATTAAATTGGCCAAGAATCCAATTCATCATAGCAGGACTAAGCATTTTGATCTTAAACAACATTTTATTAGAGACTTGGCGTAACAGAAGGCAGTTGAGTTGAAGTACATCCGCACAAAGGAACAAATCACGGATATCTTCAAAAGGTTGTTGCAAAAGATCAATTTTTGACACTCAGAGATCAAATTGTGAGTCCTCTTAGCATCAAGGGGGAGTATGTAGAAGATCTGATGCTGCGATCAAAGTCCTCTTAAAAAGAAAACTCCAGTTCCACTGCTATTCATGGCAATTAAAATTAAAACTTTCATGTGTAATTGTTAGATTCATGGTTATCGGCATTCTTTTGCAGTTAGTTAGTAGTTTCTTTTTAAATTCCTAAATTTGCTCTTTAGCAAGGCATGCAATAATGCTAAAACCACTGTCAGAACTCTAGATCTATATTTTGATCTACATGTTAGGGATCAATTTTAACAATTTCCTTATTTGAATAAATGTATTGGCTGAACAACGATTGTGGTTGGAATAGAATATCATTTTTTTTTTTTGTTCTCTATGATAAAACAGAGTCTCCCCTATTCTGAGTGTTATTATTTTTTAATTGTGTTGCTGCTGTTTTAAAATCCTATAGTGTTCTCATCCAGTATGCCCAGTGTACACTCTCTCAAGCTCTTGGGCAGCTATCAGACACATCAAATATTTAACGTTCTTAGCTATGGCGCGAAAGCTGATGGACAAACAAATGATAGTACGGTAGGTGGAAGGTTTCAAATCAAGAAAGTTATCGAAAATTGAAAAAAATTTAATGTTCAAATTTGGTTAATTTGGGTTTTGTGAAATGTAGGCCTTTCTAACAACTTGGAATGCTACCTATTCTTCGAATGGTTCACCAGTTGTATATGTCCCAAAGATGACATTTTTGATCAATCCAGTTACATTTGATGGGCCATGTTGAAATAACAAGATTACAATGCAGCTGACGCATCTAAATGATCTAAAGAAATTCATATATATTTCTGTTGACTCGAAGGGCTAGAAAACCACACTAAAATATTTTCAATTTCTTTGGTGTCTAAGGGTCCATTTAGTTGCTGGAATAGGAATAGAAAAGTTGGAATAAGTTTTCTATTTTCTGTTTGGTTCGTTACTTGGAATAGGGAATAGGAATACATATTCCCATTTTACCTCTAAAATGAGCTTATACCCATTCCAAAAATTAGTTGTTATTGGAATAGCCATTCTTATTCCCAATATTACATGCCTATTCTCCATTCCTATGCCCACGGCCAAACGGACCCTAAGAAAATGTTAGATATCATTCCTGATTTGCTCTGGTCCTCAGCAGGTAACTGGAAAACTTATTGCTTCAACAGATAACAGATTGTGGAGTGAAAACAACATAAATTATTGGCTACATTTCAGGAATGTGATTGGCTTAACAGTTGAGGGTAATGGAGTTTCGGATGGACAGGGAGCTTCTTGGTCAAGGGAGATGAATGCAAAGGTATGTATGAATATTTGTGAATTCCAACCCAGATATATCACCTCATTGACAAAGCAAAAATAGATTAATAATAACAAAACCCAACACTAGCATTAGTATTAATATCTTTGTTCGCTTTTATGGATCATGTTGTATTTGCCCAAGGATTGTTGGATTTCCATAGCTTTTAGAACTGACTATGATTGTTTATGTTTTGCATGAGTACAAGACAAATCAGAATGGGCCCACGGTACTACTTCTACCTCTCTTATTACTCCTCATTGTTTTCAAACCTAGACCGCCTCATTTGGATCATGAGATTAGATTATCTAATGAATCTGTTTCTTTTTGTGATCAAAGATTGAGATTTACAGGCACCACGAATACCATAGTAAGAAAGATCATTTCAATCAACAGCAAGCAGTTTCATCTAAACTTCGATACCTGCAATAATGTTTTGGTGGATGGTGTGACTATTAAGGCCCCTGGTGACAGTCCCAATACTAATGGAATTCATATGGGACAGTCTTCCAATGTTAAAATTAGAAACATCATAGTAGGAACAGATGACTTTTGTTAACTCATAAGGTAAATGATTTGTAGATGATCCATTGATTTTAAGGAATTCCTCACAATTTGGCTTCAATATTTATTTTCAGGCAACGATTGTGTTTCTATTGGATCAGGATCCTTCAATGTCGCCATTGAAAGGGTTACATGTGGGCCAGGGCATGGGATCAGGTGATAATAAGTAGCATTTAGAACTATATAAGGTTTGCTTTTAATAAATTGAGATGTGTTGGGAAAAAATTCTCTGTGGGTACTGATTAAATACCTTTTTTGGGTTTGTCATGTTGTTGGTAAAGAAGTATTGGAAGTCTTGGTGAAGATAACTCCATTGCTGCTGTAAAGAACATAACAGTAAGCGGTGTCACTTTTCACAACATGGAGAATGGAGTAAGGATCAAAACATGGCAGGGAGGGAATGGTTTCGCAACTGGTATAACTTTCCAAATGGTGAAAATGGACAACGTACAAAATCCCATTATAATTGACCAATACTATACTCCAAATGGAATTTTTGGAAAGGTACATAGATAATGCTTAAATATAATCTTCAATATTTGTAGTTAATGACATGGCAGCATGATTTAATTATGACTGTTGTTATTGCATAATTGCAGGGAAACTCTGGTGTGAAGATCAGCAACGTTCCATACAAGAACATAACTGGAAGATCGGCTACAAATGCTGTAATTGCTTTTGAATGCAGCCAAAGTGTGCCTTGTCAAGGAATCAAAGTAGATTCCATAAACTTGAGCTATAGCGGTGGAAATGATGTCCAATTCTTGTGTAAGAATGCACAAGTTACTACACTTGATGCTAGGGTTGTAAACCCAACCCCTTGCCTCTAATGGTAAATAGTTTGGAGTCGATGACCATAAGGAGATGTAAATGAATAGGATTGTACATAATTCTTTTATATTCTAAATATTAACAAATATTTTTTTTGGTGATGAATAGTCAATTTCTATTAATTAAAATATTAAAGTTATGTATTCGCAAAAAAAGTTCAGGGATAAGACTTTATTTTATTATTTGAAATGCGATGAGTATATATATTTTATGGAGGACAAAAATAATATTATTAATAATGAGATCAATGTATTTATATTTCTCTAGCTTCACCTTGTCATCCTCAACCATATCTCTCACAAAATAATATTGTACATTAATGTGCTTGGTCTTGGCATGAAATGTTGAGTTCTTCACTAGGCAAATCGCACTCTAACTATCACTATAAATTGTCATTGCACCCTGTTTGAACTCTATATCTAAACACAATCTCTTAAGTTAGATGGCTTCCTTGGAGGCATGAGTAGTTGTCATATACTCTACCTCTATAGTGAAAAAAGAAACCCCAGGCTATCACTTGTTCATCCAACTAATTGCACACTGAATAATGTAAACACATATGTACTAGTTGATCTTCTTCTATCAACATCATCAACCCAGCCTGAATTCACATAGCCTTGAATATCCAAGGAATGTTGTTTCCAGTTCCATCAAAATATCAAGAGTACTCTAAGGTTCCCTACAAGTATCCAAAGACTCTTTTTGCTACATCCCAATGTACTTTTCCTAGATTAGGCATGTAACAGAAAAGTACTCCCACTACTTGGGCAATGTCTGGTCTTGTATAGACCATAGCATACATCAAACTTCCAATAGCACTCTAGTATGATACTTTACTCATCTCTTCCATCTACAATGGGGATCTAGGACATTATGAGATAGAAATCTTTGCTCCCATAGTAATAGGAACACCCAATAGTCTAGAATCTTGCATATTGAATCTTCTTAGAATAGTACCAACATACTTACTTTGGCCTAGACAAAGCTTTCTATTTTTTCTATCTCTTATAATCTCCACTCCAAGAATGTGTCTTCTTGCATGAAGATCTTTCATTTCAAACTTTGCTGAGAGATAATATTTAATTCTGTGATCAAACCTTTTCCTTTGCCAATAAACAATATGTCATCAACATATAAGGCAATAACCATGAAATGATCACCATCAAAATTGATATATATATATATATATATATATATATATATATATATATATATATATATATATATATATATATATATATATATATATATATATATATATATATATATATATATATATATATATATATAGTGATCTAACTTTGAACACACAAATTCCAAACTCAATACAAATGTATCCAACTTTCGTTACCACATTCTAGGACTTTTTTTAGACTCTATAAGGTTTCTTCAACTTATAGACCAAATGACTTTTACCTTTCACCACATAGTGCTCTGGTTGTGTCATATAAAATTCTTCCTCCAAATCATTATTAAGGAAAGATATATTCACATCCATCTGCTCAACTTCTAGATCATAATTTGCTACAATAGAAAGTTAAAATCAAATGGATGTCATTTTTACTATATAAGAAAAAAAAATTCCATAATCAATTTATGCAACTTGGGAGTAACCTTTTGCAACCAAATGTTCTTTGTACTTCTCAATGCTTCCATCTGAACCCATCTTTCTTTTGAACACCCATTTACAACCAACAAGCTTTTATCCTTCAGGAAATGGTACAAGGTCCCATGTATCATTCTTCTTAAGACTTGTCATCTCTTCATCTATGGCTATTTTCCAAGACTCTAAACCATTCATAGCAAGAGTCTCTTCTATAGATCTTGGTTCATTAATATTAACATTCAAAGAAAATATACACCTCCAATCATCAAGAGAATATCCATACCTTTTTGGTACTTTCCTCTATCTATTAGACCTTTAAACAAGATCTGGTTTAGGTTTAGGTTCATGTTCAAGTATATGATCATGTTCTCCCTCTTCCTCTGATGATTCTGAATTGGTAGATCTCTCCTTAACATCTTTTATTTCTAAGGTCCTTGATTCAACTTTCTTAGGTGTAGCAAGAAGTTGAATCGCTACTTTTCTTCTATTTGTTCTAGTTGCACTGTAACAGAAGAAGGTTTAGATTCTATAAAGATAACACTTATGGAATAAAATATCTTTTGTTCAATAGAATCTTAAAGCTTGTATCCTTTCACACCATAACTATATCCAATGAAGATACATTTGATAGTTTTATTGTCCAATTTTTTTTTGCTTCTCCTTTGGCACATGAGCATATGCCTCTCAACCAAATACTCTCAAATGTCTAAGTGAAGGATTGTGGCCTGACCATGCTTCCATTGGTGTCTTATCAACAAGATCTAATGTAAGAGACTTATTTATTAGGTAGTGGGCAGTGGCTACAGCTTCAACCCATAACTTTTGTCTAGTCTAGCTCCACTCAACATACTCCTAGCCTTCTCCATCAAGGTCATGCTCATTCTTTTTACAACTTCATTATATTATGGAGAATACAAAGTTGTCTTCTCTCTTTTAATACCAAAATCTTTACAAAATGTGTCAAAATTATTAGAGTAATATTCACCACCATTATCAGTACTCAAACATTTTTTTTTCTAGTCTACAACTCAATCACTAGTTTAAATTCTTTGAAATTATTGTAAACTTCAGCTTTACTCTTAAGGAAATAAACTCATTTTCTTCTACTAAAATTGTCAAAAAAAGAAACATGATAAATTGATCTACCAATAGAAAGAACATCAACTAGAACAAATACATCTGAATGGATTACATCCAAAACACATGAGGACTTATGAGAACTTGAGTAAAATTGAATGTGGTTTAGTTTAGCATAGGTACATTGCTCACAAAAATCAAACTCAAGATTGCAGTCATTCAACCCATCAACAAGATTTTTATTTTTTAAGGTTCATTAACCCTTGTCACCTATGTGGCTGAGTCTCTGGTGCCAAAATATAGTCTTTTCTATAGTCAACATTGATTCAATAGATAGAACATCCTTGGGTGTCCAAAAACCATGACCATCTATTGAAACTGAAGCCCTCTCTTTCTCCAAAAAGGTAGTCCTTTTCACAATCTTATCAGACATACTATTGAACTCAATCGTGCATGCATCAAGCTAGTACAATGGACCAAATCTTATTCCTCTCACTATTACCATAGCACCTCTCACCATTTTCACACCTACTTAAAAATATTGTACATGCACACCCAGATCTCTTAGTTTGCTAACAAATAATAAATTCCTTTCTAGTCTCGAGATATGCAAGGCACCATCAAATCTTCTAATTCTACCATTAACAAATTTTGTATGAATACTTCCATGACCAACAATATCAAGAACTGAGTTATCACCCAAATACACCTTACCACCATCAAACTTTTCATACTTACTAAACCAATTTATATTAGCATTCATGTGGAAAGATGCACCAAAGTCTATCAACCATGCATTGTCACCTACATGAGTGGCCAAGGCTACGACAAAAACATCTCCACCTTCCTTCTTAGACTCGAAATCATAATCTTGTTTCTTCTTCCTCTTCTTCTTTACCTCTTTGCAGTCCTTTCAAAAGTGTCCAAGTTTTTCATAATTCCAGCAAATTTCCTTGGACATACTAGGAGATTTTGATCTCCCCTTATTCTTGGACTTATAATGGCCATGCTACTTTTCATTCTTACCTCTTTCTTTTGGTCTTCCTCAAACACTCAAACCCTCTTTGGCATTCAAAGAGACCTTCTTTCTCATCTCTTCATAAAGTAGAGAACCAACAACATCCTCCATCTTTAAGACAACTAAAGTTCTTCCTATGGCTAGGACAAGGCTGGCCCATGAGTCTGGCAATGAACATAGCAAGATTTAGCACCTTTCTTCTTCATTCGTCGACACCCCAATGGAGATCAACTAAGTCACCAATATATTAAAACTTTCTAAATGCTTAGAAATCTATCCACCTTCTTCTATTCTCAAGGAATTTAACTTCTTCAAAAAAATCTTTTTCACAAGTGATTCGCTTGATAGATCTCACTTACCTTCTTCGCAGTAGGTTCTTCATGGGCATTTATTATAATTGAATCTATAAGACACAATCTGATGAGACCTTTAGCTTTTATGTTTGTCATATCATATTGTGTGGCTAAAGTTAGATCTATAGGCCTCTTCTTTTTCTCATCAATCACATCACATATATCTCAATCAATCAATAGATCTTTCATCTTTAGCTTCCAAATCTCAAAGTTTGTGCTTGAAAACTTCTCTACATCAATCCACCCCAATATGCTTGCCATGTTTGCAATCCTACAACATAGAAATGAAATCCTCTACACAAGCTCCCACTCAAACCTTAATAAGCTCAAAAACCCTTGTACCCAACATATATAACCAAAACTGGCAAGTCTTTAATACCACTTGTAAGGAAGAAAAGGTGCATGGAGTCACTTCATACACTAATCTTGAGGGGACAATTATGAAAATTCAACTAACTATTATAGAGATTTCAATGGACAAATAAACATACATAAATGAAACATCACAATAAGAAAACAACACAATGACTATCATAGGGAAACCATTCTGGGAGAAAAACCCCACCCTCCAAGACCTGCATAATGTACTACCAAATCAAGATGGTTACAATACACTTGTAATACAAGGTCTTATAGGAGCACATCACTACAACTTGAGGCTGGAGAGAAAACTTCTAGCATCCAGTCTTGCAAATAGAACTCAATGATCATACTCCTCCCCAAGTCCTCCTTATTTAGTGATTTTACAACTTGGAAACCACTTGTGGTTTGTAAAAACCATGGGAAAAACAATTGTGCCATATGTTACCCATTCTTGAAATTTGTAACTCCAAGATGGGAAAACAACCAAGTTAAAATAGTTTTCCTATCCATAAATCCCCTACTTTAAACCCTCATAGAAGTCATGTAATGAGTTTTTATACTCTAAAAATAGCTAACTATATTCTAAAAGGGACAAGGCACATTTTTAACAACTCATACACATTTTTCCAACACAAAAACATGTGGAAATCTATCACAAACAAATTCTAGCATTTTTCAAAAAAAACTTGAAAGGTTGAGACACACTTTTCTCAATAGTCAAGACCAAATTCTACCTTGTTTTTTACCCAATTTCATTTGTAATTTTGGAAAATACTGCTCAGCTCAATATTGTTTTGTATCGAAAAGATCCTAAATGTGCACCCAAATTCATTTATATCTAGAGGATCCTAATTTTGGTGAAGTGTGGAAGGCTTGTACAAAACCTGTTACTCTTGACAATACAAAGTAGTTGGATTTTATAATCCAAGCTGGTATGTTGTATAAAGGAAGCCAGTTGTGCATTCCAAGAAGTTATATAAGAGAGAGTCTCATTGAAAAAGCATAGTAGAGGATTGGCTAGACATTTTGGAAGAGATAAGACCATTGCTTTGGTTGCTGAGAATTATTATTGGACACAATTACAACAAGATGTAAAGAAGTTTTTACAGAGTTGCAGAGTATATCGAATGGCAAAAGGAGTGAAGCAAAATACTAGATTATATTAGCCATTACCTATACCAGAGAAGGCATGGGAGGATGTTAGCATGGATTTTGTTCTTGGTTTACCAAGGACTCTACATGGGCATGATTCTTATTTTGTGGTGGTTAACAAGTTTTCAAAGATGACACATTTCATTACCTATAAGAAGACTAGTGAGGTTGTTCATGTGGTAGAGTTATTTTTTAGAGAAGTGGTGAGACTACATGGTCTACCAAAGAGTATAGTTTTAGATCAAGATACTAAACTTGTTGGGTATTTCTAGCTTACATTGTAGAAGAAATTGAAGACAAATTTAAAGTTGAGTTCATCACATCATCTACAGACAGATTTAATGCTAAATTGTAAATGAAAACATTACATTCATCAAAAGACTCTACACATAACAAAAATGATTTGGTTACCCAAAAATACTTCAATGTGAAGGTAAATTGGGGTGGAGATGAAACCCACAAATCTTCACTATTGCAACAATAAAGTTAACCTGTTGTAGTTACAATGTTTAATCATAACATATGATCTACCTTGTGAGGGGTTTGCCCCATTAAATCTATTAATACTATTAGATCTTAAATTGTTAATGATTTTACACTTACAATCAAGTAAGGACATTGTTGGAATATTTACATAGATCTGTTAGGATCATTCGATTAAGGGATTTTCCCTAACTCAATCCTATTAAAAAGTAATTCAGTACCTAACTCTTGGTTTTCTCTGTAAGCTAATTTTGAATCTCCTCTATACAATGTCTCAATCTAATATGTTCATTCTATCCTTTACTACTTGGATTACTCTATTTGGTCTCCTTTTAGACTTACCCTTACATTTATTTTTCTACCCTTATTTTCTCCTTCACTCATTCTCTTCACACATTAATCCTAGGTTTAGAATCATCTCTAAATAGACAATCTTCAAAGGTATTGGATAATAATAAATGGTTGATAATATATTTCTTTTTTCATTTCACTTGATTAGTTGATTTTTTTCCTTAGGATTAATATCTTCTATAAAGGTGTGTAAACTTCATCTTAACTATCTCTACAATCATTAAATATATATAGAAGTCGGCCAAAAATGATTTACATAGGTGTTTGTGCAATTACAAAATCATATAAAAAAACTAGTTTAATTGGCATTTGAATGTTATGACAATCGGTCATAACTAACATTCATGCTGACACTCAACTTCTACATACTTGATCTTTTCTATTTAGCTGGAAAAAAATTGTCTTCCAGTTTACTCAGCTTATATATGCACTCAATCTCAACTAGGGTGCTTGGAAATCTCTAACTTTCTTGGCATGTAATGCAAAATAAACAAGTCCTTGACCATTACTAGATGACTTGGTCATAGTGATGATCTTTCATCCTTTCCTAGTAAATGACTAAGGATTTGGACACCAATATGCAACTTAGGAATAGAAATAAACAATTGAATATCTTTCCAACAATCTCCCCCTCAACATTACCCAAGGAGATTTTAACTTGTGGCCAAGATATTCTACCACTTGTAGAGTGGTGGTTGTCATTGTACCAATAGATTGAACTTCCAATTCCCAATAGAGCCATTAGACTTATAGAATCCACATGAGGTAGTTAGTCCCTTGTCACAAATCCTAAGCAGAGTGTTAAACATTTTTTCCAAAATAGGGAGATAAGGATTACCTAGGGAAACCTTATCCAAGAATAAGGTTACCAATGATGACATTCTCCTATGAAATATTTACTCAAATAAACCTTGTTATAATAATTAAGGGCAAAATTAAAATGTTTTAAAAGATAATTTTCAGAAGTGAAAAAACTTCTCCAATGTAGGCTTGCTCGAAAAATTATGCAAACCCAAAATTCTAGGGAGAGGTACAAAAGAAATCTCATCTCCCCTAATTAGAATAGACACCTCTCAATTTCAACTTTGAGAATACCCTAAGAGAAAAATATTAAGTATCACCCAAAGAAATGAAGATAAAAACTTAAAGGTCAAATCTAAAGTATTCATGATTTTACCGATGACCAATTTGCACTAAAGTGAAATATACAGGTCAACCTCGATATCTTGATAAGGATTATGATGAAAATAGTAATTTTTAAGGTATAAGAATTAAAATTTAAGATCTATCCCCTAATTCATTATACCATTATTTCATTTAAACACCTCAAATTATTTCAATTTCAATGTTGACTCCTAAATAGAGTTTTGAGCTAGGCAAATCACCATCAACGCAATCAATTTCCCTTTTTTTATTCAACGAATATTAAAAAAAGGAACAATCATAGATTCATGGTGAGGGGAAAGAGAGCTATTGGACTACTTCTATTATGTCCTAAAAATTATGGTTAAGACTATCACAGTCAATGTTATTTTGAACTTGCTCAACAAGATCTATAAAGAACTTTTTGAATAACATATTAAACATCACATATCTTTAAATTTTATATAAATTTGGTGTTCTTAGGTTAAGATCACCCACCCAATATTTTTCCTTTGATTTTGATATATAGATTTCGAATATTAATTTATTTCTTTCTTTAATTCACAGTTCAACTTCTAGTTCCTAAATATCTTATTCTACTCATTTCATATCTTATATCATATATTTCATATACTTTTTTTAATAATCATAGTATGAGTTTAAAATTGTCAAAGGGATTATTCAATCTTTTTTGTACCTAGCATCTTGACCCAAGTCAATCACAACTCTCTCATTGCAAAAGAAGAAATAGGCCTAATATTCTTAGTTTAGATGAATAAGCTAGTGAACTCTAGTATTTATGTTGACAACCTTATAGGAAATTATACATGGAATAGATAGCATAGCACAAATAAATACAATATGAAGTTATTTCGTTTCATAGAATCTTGTAGACATTGTATTTCTTTTGAACATTGGTTGAGGTACTCATAATTATGTGTATATCTATAGCCAATGTTCTTGTGTACACATCTTCTCTCATGGATACTACTACACAAAGTGAAATTTCTATACATGCTAGTAATGGTGAGAATCCTATTTAAATTATTTGTCAATTTAGATATGCATAAATAGACAAAATGAAGAATTTTCACCTTCATAATTTACATTCGTGAGAAGTTTAGGTGTGAAGGTCCACACCCTTGGAATATTTATTTTCTTCTAGTTTTTTTATAATAAATGGAAGAAACTTTTAATATTTTTTGAAGCATTTAGCTATGAATTAGAAGGATAAAACTCCTGTATATAGATCCATGCACCTATAATTCATTTTGCAATTTTTATATATTTCTAAGTTTGTAAGATTTGAGGAAGGTTTCTAAATTGTCCTCTCTTTATTGTTAGGTTTCAATCGTAAAGGTTGAAATAGAATTGATGGGTTGTTAAAAGTATAAAATGATTTTTAATTTCATTTCGTTTGGTTAGTACTTGGGACTATATTGAAGAGCATGCATATCTTAATGATTTTTAATTTCATTTCATTTGGTTAGTACTTGGGACTATTGTGAATAGCATGCATATCTTCCTTTTTGTTTGGATCACATTGTATTAGGTGTTATATTATTATTTTATATTGTTTGATATTGTTTAGTCATGAATAGTGTGCATGCATACCATTATTAACATTTTCCTTGTGCATGTATGTTTTTTTCTTATTACATCTCCTAGTATGAGGGAGCTAAATTCTTGATACCACATTGTTGGATGCAATGGAAACCATCAATCAAGAATAAAGGATCAAAGAATATGATAAACTATTAGATCATGCTCTTCACAAAAAAAATTAATATACTTTACTTAACTTTCATTCAAATAAATATTGTATTATTTAGGTACATTTGAGTCCTAGAATGATGTAACTTTAAGATGGCATACAAAACCTCTCTTTCATATAAAATAGAAATAAAAAATTGTTGTTGATACTAAAACAAGACTTATGTGGTTTGGTGTGGGATCTCAGTCTAGTTGAATTATATTTTACTCTCATGCTTGCATATTTATATGATAAAATAAATTTAGGAATATTTTAGGCCTGATTTTAAGATGAAGCTAATGAATCTTGATTTAGTCTTCAAGGACGCTGCTGAGAATTTTTCATGCATTCATCCTATGAGTAGAATCTTGTTCATAAATAGTTGGGCCATTTGAAACCATTTTTGGGCCTCTCTTCGAGACTTGAATTTTTTTTTTCAAATTTTATATGCTCTTTCCCTTGAGTAGTTTTTCTAATGGAAAAGTGCAATATATCCAAAAAGGTCCTAATATTTATCTCCATTCTTTTATTCGCATGTCTTTTTTTTATATACTTAAGAAATAGAATTCTCCATTCGATGCTATGTTGTTTCTAATGTTGTTGGTTTTTTTTTGTGGTTCTCGATAGGAAATTTGAGGGTGTTATGAATATCTTTTAGAAAGTACCCTACATAGGATTTTCTCATTTTTTGAAAGACTAGTACCTTAAAAGAGCTATGATGCCTTATTGACACAATAATTCTATGAAAAAAGATATTGTCAAACTGAGACTACAATGCCTATGAACTAGTATGTTTTGGGTATTAGTGTTAGCATCCCAATGGAGTGCTAGTGTCCAATCTGAGCACTAGTGCTCTCATAATTCTTAATTTCATTATTTCATATTTAGAGGACTTTTTTTCATCTTTTCTTAAGATATCTAAAAATTGAAAAAACTCTTCCCCCTTCTCCCAAGAGTCTTTACATAGTATTATTTCATTGAAATTTTCCTTACATCAATAATTGTGACATCTTTTTAACCAGGAAACAATATCACTGGTTGGAAATTTCCTCTACCCCTTCTATTTAGTTTATGCTCCATACCCCCTTCTTAGATATCCTCTAGTGTAGGTTGATCCTCATGTTTTACATGATATAAGATCAATTTTATATGAACTCTATGTCAATGTGCTTGTGTCCTATCCCTTGTATTAAAATTTTATAGAGTCATTTATAGTTGAGCATTGTGACTCCTGGGAATATCATCATTGGTGTTAGTTTTGTAACATTGTGAGTATTGTATTAATGTTATGGATTAAAGGATCTTATTTTGCCATCCTATCCTTACATGTTATGCAAACTATTACTAGATAATCTTTGGGTTTCATTCCTATCATTCATAGGTTCATCATGGGGTTGTAACATTTTTTGTGTTGTAGTTGTTTTTTTTTCAAAAAAATATTGTGGTCTTGTAGGTTTCTCTTGGCCCTTTGGAAGAGTTATTAAAATATGAATTGTATCAATATTATAGTTATTTATTTATTCTTCTATATCTTTACAAAAAAAATTGAGTTAAATATGACATTGAATGTTTTTTATCTATTAAAAGAGGCATGAGATTTGGGTTTCTAATTGTGTCACATGTTAGTGCCTCTTAAAGCAATTTATTTTCTATTAAAATATGATCATTAAGTGGTTAAAAATTGGAAGTATCTTTTAAGGAACTACTAAAAAATTATATGATATAAGGACTAAAAATAGTGGAGACATGTTGCAAATCAGAATCATTTATGAAAAATATAAAAAATAATTCTTGGCATAAGCTAGCTATTAATAATGTATGATGTAAGTGAGATTATCTCCAATTTTATAAGAGTATTGTTACCTCTAGTTTTACTGCCAAGGATTTAAATTTTGAAAGCGTGGCTTGTGCAACGGTTAGTCTCGAATTAGTATTTTAAAATATTACGACCTGCAAGTTTCTAGCCATCAGATCTAAGCGGTACCGACGGTTGGCGCCATTGCGCTATAAGGGGAATGCATGATATTTATTATAGCACGATGACGCCCTGACGACACGTTGTAGGGGTGGGTCCGGCGTTCTGCGGGTCAGAAAAGGTTCTTGACGCCCTTGGCGCTATGTCACTATCGCATATCGATCGAAAAATCTCCATAGCGACATAGCGCCCGGTGAAAATAGTCATGACGGTGAGTTTCAATGACTGGCAGAATCAGGTGTCGCAGTGACAAATCAGAAGGAACCATGTGTACCAGGTTAGAGTTCCTATCAGCATGGTTAACACAGTTAGGGCTTACGTTCACCACAGTCGGATCAGCTCGGATCAACGGTAAGCGCCATCATGCTATGGAGGAGTTGCACGAGGGTTATGATAGCGACATTGCGCCTTGGTGACACGTGTCAGGTGGGGCCGTGTATCAAGGCAATGCCAGGTGTATCAACATGGAGGGCAGAAACATGAGGTACGACGAGTCCTCACGATCGTCAGATTGGGTCGCATCAACGGATGGCGCCATCTCACTATGGCGGAGATGCACGGATTTTATCATGGCGACATAGCGACCATCCACCACGTGGATTGATAGGACCAAGTCTCACCAAGGATTTCCAAGTGTCATCCAGAGTGCGGTGCAGTTGCAGACAAGGCGCCGAGTGGGATGGGTCCGGTTGCAGATCGCAGAGTACAACAGGACAGAAGTTTCATGGTGACGGGCAAACAAGTTTCATGGCCTGGAGGTTTCAAAAAATGGCGAGGTGCCATGGCACCAACGAAAAACCCATGCATTTTTTGATGGCGACATAGTGCCCAAATGGAAAGTTCACCGTGGCAAGGAATGATTAGACGGATAGGTCCCAGCGGGTGCCGTGCAAGCGCAATCGACATGGCGAATCGGATGGGGACACGTGTAAATCTCAGGGCACGATGTTAGTGGGTGCTATGGTGCTATGGGAATTTGGTCTCAATTTTTGTATAGCGACATGGCGCCTAGCTAACATGTGGTCACTCTACGGATCAGGTCTTGGGTTGCCAGCTAGTGTTTCGTCAAACCAAATGGGGAAGTGCCATGTGTATGAGTCAGTGCATAGCGTACAGTGGGCCCAATAGTCTCAGCATGAATGGTGAGTCTTCACGATCGTCAGATCCACGGGGATCCATGACTGGTGATGTCTCGCTATCGAGAACTGCCTGGGAGTTAACGTCGGCGACATAGCGCCCATGCGCCATGTGTCCTGGCGGGGCCACATTTCATGCCGCCAGTGCAGTTAGATTTAAGTGACCAACAGACCAACAAGGAGACACCACGTATCAATGGGCCCGGCGAATCAATAGAGAAGGAGGGTCGTGGGAGGTCAAATTTTGTGACCATCAGATCTACGGAGATCAGCGGTGGGTGCTATCTTTCCATGTAGAAGCCGCGCGAGTTTTATGATAGTGGGTTAGCGCCCGTGTGCCGCGTGTCCTCGTGGGCCCGAATTTGGAAGCACAGTAAGTAAAACGGTTGGCAGTTGGTGGTTGGCAGTCATTGCAATCGTCATAGTCCACGTGATGGTTAACATAAGGTTACGGCAAGGTGATGAAAGGTGGCACAGTCAGGATGAAACCCTTAGGTGCTATGGTGCTATCGAGATCTTCAAAGACTTTTATGATAGCGACATAGCGCCCAATCGCACAGAGAAGGTGGTAAGCGCCCAGTCAAACATAAGAGACTACCAGGGTAGCGAGATCAAAGGTGTGATTGGCCTGCATGGCCCAGTTGGCTCATCGAAGCCTATTTGACTGATCGATTCTGATGGGTGCACAAATCATGAGTGATGAGAAATTTGAGTTTTGGCACAATCTGATAGTGGGATTAATTGCTACCAACTCGGAATGAATGCCAAGCGCAGGAAGACACTCCATCCATCTAGGCAATCCATCTACCATGTCAGAGAATGTTGTGGTGTCATTCCTATCTTCTCCAAGCCCTTTCTTAGAGGGATATCAGATTTCTTGGTATGCAGGCCATGTTCAATCAGATCTTTGATTGGATTCTTAGGATAGAAAGTTAATTCCAGTAGGTGAGAAGTGAATGTAATGCAGAAATCTTCAGTTATGCCTAATCTATAAAGGCAATTTGGTGATCTATTCTTAGGGTCGACTCTTCCTGATTTTCTCTACTGCTGCTTGCAGACTTGCAGTGTAAAAATCCCTTGTCTCTGAGCTAGATAAAACATCCTGTATCATCTCTTTCATCCATCAACGTGTATGTGTAGCATTTTGCCTCTCATTGATGTATTGTTGAGATCAGTGGTCTGCACACTATATCTATCTTTGACCTATTGAATAATATACAAGTGAAATCTTATGTTCTTGGTGTTATTCAATTGGTCTCCTGATCTGTATGTGGCTGTTGGTCGATATAAGTCTGAATGAATGTATGACCTTGAATGTTACCCTAGTTCTGTAGTGCATATATGGGCAGAAAATGAGTCTGAACACTCTGTTTTGGTGCATCACCGCCTTATATTAGACTAGGTAGATTTTCTTTAATGCTCTCTTTCTCCCTTTCCCTTCTAAGAATAGATAGGTGCGCCCTGACAGTAAGAGGAAGTCGGCCTTCTCCGGAGACTCAACCTCGCAGTTCAAGTCCCATAGCTTGGAGGTTGTTTCCATGTTTCACTAGGTTGTCCTCGCGCATAGGCCTTGGAAAAGGGTGCAAACCTAAGTGACAACAGTTTTTGGCACACCCGGTGGGACTCATATCAAAAGATTTCAGGTCTACTGGTGTCAAGAAGAAAGAATTCTAGAGATAAATGCTGAAGAAGTAGTGTTGGCTTCAGTTTTCAAGCCTTCAAGAGGCTGATTCTTCAAGTACTTGGCGACTCTGAACATCAAAAAAAAAAGTCTGGTTCCAGACCAAGTTTGCAGTGATTCATGCCCAGGACTGAAACAAGGGCGTCTTCTAGAGGTAAATTTCAATATCAAGAGCTTTCTCTTTCAAATACTAGGAGAAGAAGGATTAGAACTTCATTATCACCAGTTAGGGGTAGAATAACAGTTGATATACCTGTAAGATCTGTCTCTACTCCCCCTACTATTCGAACTCAGCCTAGATTGCCATCAACACTCATCAATAGAACACTTGTTTATATGGCACAGCCAAGAGTTCATGCTTTTGCCACCTTTAATGGTGGAAGTTCTCTGTTGTTAGCCCAAAGACATGATATACCAGTATCTGCACTAAAAAGTATACCTAATTTTACTGGTGAAACTTCTATTTCCCCTTTAGAGCATATCCAAGAGGTAGCGAATGTCTGCAATATTCATGGTATTATAGAGGATGATGTTGCCATCAGACTTCTAGCCTCATCTTTAAAAGGAAAAGCATTACAGTGGTATAGAGGCGTAGCTCATGGTTCCATAACTGATTGGGATGGACTAGGAGTAGGATTATGCAAACATTTTGAGGATAAGAGTGACTATTTGTCACTACTAGAGCAGCTGACTAAAATAAAAAGAGCCCCCCATGAATGTATGACTGATTTTAATTACAGATTCCAAAAGACATGGGACAGAATACCTACTATAGTGAAACCTACCACTGGTAATGCCTTCTTGCATTACCTTAGAGCTTTCAACAGTGACATTGCCACTACAATCCAAACTATGGGAGGGGATACATTACCGAATGCTTATGAGACAGCTATAAAAGCTGAGAACATCCTAATACAAGGAGGAAAGTTGGCTCCAAGGCCTCCTATGCCTTTCTTTCCTGATGTTCCCAACCACCAACCAGCAATAGCCCCCCTTCCTACGATTTCTATGTCACAAGCCCTTACCCTAGTTCCCCAAGCTTCCACATCCTCAAACGGAATAGATGAACTCAAGGAAATGCTCCAAGGTCTAGTGCTGAATAAAAAATTGCAAGAGCAGGGGAAGGAGTTGAAGGACCAAGGGAAGAGATTAGAGGATAGTTTTTCTCTAATACAAAAGATGAGTAACAAGGTGGTGGCCTTAGAAAGACAGCGAGCCCAAAGTGGCAAGCCCCCCCAATTACAGCATCAGGCCCCAAGTGGTGGTAGGCCTCCTAATCATTGGAATAGCTCTTTTGATTAGAATAGGCAAAATAGTCATGCTGCTGCTTCAAGCTCAAATAAAAATAGAGCTTTAGTTCCTCAAAATAACTTAGCCCAAGATCAAGACTTTTGTCCTTCATGTAACTATTCTTATGCCTACTACCTATGTCAGAAGGCAGAATCTTATTTGGCCCTAACTGTCCAGGAGTCCGCAGTAAAGCAATCATACAAGGAAGATCATCCCAAGGAGGCCTCATATGTTCAGAGGCAGGGTGATTTCTCTTTTATGAATCACCAGATGGAGGAGCATTGTAATGTAAGCCAGGATTGCGTTGCTCATAACACAAGGAGCAAGAAGAGAGCTATGGAACATATTGCCCCCCTTTCTCCTAAGCAGGCCTCAACTTCGAGTGTTATACCTCATACACACAAAGAAAATGAGTAGACAAACACTTCACAACAGCAAAGGCAAGGTCCAAGAAAGGAGGATGCAAGTGATCCCTATGTTGCTCCATCTCAGCCTCTCATGGGTACAGCTCCCAAAGTTTCCACCAAAATTCCTAATGCACCCTTGAGTGTGGTGGAGAAAATGAAGAAAACCAATGTAAGCATCTCCATGTGGGATGCAGTTACCACCATACCAATGCAGAAAAGGATGCTGTAGCAAGAATTGGAAAATATCGAACCCAAAGATCAGTCACCCACCATGGAGAGTGACACTAGTTTAGTACAACCATCAGGTGATGTGGAGACAAATAAAAAGGTTAGACCTCCTCCATTCTATTTTTCTCTGATTATAGGGGGCAAGTTAGTCCATAATTTCATGATAGATTCAGGGGCTAGTAGCTCAGGAATGCCTAGGTGTGTTGTTGATGCTTTAGGAATGAAATATGAGCCCATTATTAGGGATGTGTTACAACTAGATGGGAGTACTGTCAAAACCATAGGCATCCTTAGGAATGTGGAAATGGCCCTACATGCATGCCCTGGTTGTACTATGATTCAAGACATATCTGTTGCTGAAGTCAAGCCCTATTTTGCCATCTGTCTTTCAAGAGACTTCACTGCCTAAATAGGTGGATTCATATCTGCTGATTGGTCTTATATGTCATTTAAGACTAGATATGGGGCCAATGCTTCAATCAGAGCAGAACCTCAAGCCCTTCATCGCACTGAACCCTACACCCCCAACTTCATTAATATGAATTGGCCTATTTTGGAGATGGATGAAAATGACATAGTAAATGAGCCTGCCACCTCCATAGTAGAGATTCCTGATTTCTTCTTAGATGAGTGGGCAAATACATGTCAGTTTGAACCTATGTCAGAAACTCTTGAGACAGGCCTTAGTACATATTGCATAATAGAGAAGGAGGCTCAAGTTCCTGATCTTGTTGGAGCTAATGATGACATAAGTGGAATATGGAGTATGTACTTTGATGGCTCAAGGAATAGGAATGGATCAGGGGCTGGTGCTATGTTGATCTCTCCTGCACAAATAAGATACTACTTCTCTTTTAGGCTCCAATTCAATTGT
This sequence comes from Cupressus sempervirens, assembly GCA_028749045.1. Lineage (NCBI taxonomy): Eukaryota > Viridiplantae > Streptophyta > Pinopsida > Cupressales > Cupressaceae > Cupressus > Cupressus sempervirens. The sequence continues at coordinate 967,967,349 of CM053792.1, read as the reverse complement.
ACCAATAATGTGGCCGAGTATGAATCTTTGATCCAAGGTCTCCTACTTGCCCAAAAGAGGGGAATTCAAGCCTTGAAAGTATATGGAGACAGTGAGTTGGTAGTGAACAAAGTGAGAAATCAGAATATCACCAAAAATGGCCTGCTCAAGTCTTACAAACATAGAGTCTGGGATTTGCTTGAGGGTTTCCAAGCATTTAATATCCAGAGCATTCCTAGGAAAGAAAACAAATATGTTGATAGACTTGCAGCAGTGGGTGCATCTTATGATGTGCTAGGGAATCTTGAGGAAGAGAAGAAGCAACAAATAAAGGTGGTAGTAAAGCCTGCTATTCCTAATAATAATACTCATTGGCAAGTGTTTGAGTCTGATGAGCAGATTGTGAGTTTCTTGCAGAATGAAGCAGAATTTTCAGAAAAAAATCAGTCAAGACTACAAGATCAGTATGGTGATTAGATCGTTCACCTCAGTTCCAACAAGTTGCCCAAGGGTCTCATTACCTTGGAGAGTGTCTTTAATCCTGATGATCAGTCAAGAGGCAAAGGAATGAATCTAGCTGCAAAAAAAGATGATCATGCCCCAATTACAATTGTGGATGGAAAATCTCTTAACATGGGGAAGGTATGTTCTGAAGTGGAGCAAGAAAATTTCATTCATCTATGTCAAGAATTTAATGATGTGTTTTCTTGGACATATGATGACTTAAAGGGGTTTGACCCTAGTTTGTTTCAGCATACCATAGATTTAGTTGATAGGGTCAAACCAGTAAGGCAAAAATAGAGGCCAGTGAATCCCAAGATTGAACCCTTAATGAGGAAGGAACTATCCAAGTTGATTGAAGCTAACATAATTTTTCATATCAAACATTCATCATGGGTGGCTAACCTTGTCCCTGTAAGGAAGAAGAATGGAGAAATCAGATTGTGTGTGGACTTTAGGGATCTTAATCAGGCTTCCCTTAAGGATCACCATCCTCTCCCTTCTATGGAGCAAATTATGTCCAAGGTCAGTGGATCAAGGAGGTTCTCTTTTCTTGATGGATTTTCTGGTTATAACCAAGTGTTGGTTAAAGAATCTGAGAGATATAAGATAGCATTTACTACTAAATGGGGCACCTATGCTTATTGCAAGATGTCATTTGGACTAACAAATGTAGGTGCCACGTTCCAAAAGGCAATGGAGGTGGCTTTCAAAAGATTAATTCAAAAGTTTGTCTTAGTATACCTTGATGATATAACTGTATATTGCAAGAATGTAAAAGATCATCTTGATCATTTGAGACAGGTATTTCTAAGATGTAGAGAGTTTGGGGTTTCCCTCAACCCAGCCAAGTGTGTCTTTGCTACAAGCCAAGGAAAATTACTGGGACACATTGTATCTAAGGATGGGTTGACCATTGATCCAGAAAGAACAAAAGCAATACTTGCCCTTCCTCTCCCTAAACGCAAGAAAGGGCTGCAAAGTTTCCTTGGTAGGATAAATTTTGTAAGAAGGTTTATTCCTAATCTTGCCATCATGGTGAAACCCCTCACAGCCATGCTTAAGAAAGATATGGTCTTCTCATGGACCAAGGAGGGGAAGGAGAGTTTTGAAGAAATCAAGGCAGCCATAGCCTTAGCCCCCACTCTCATGAACCCAAATTTTGAGAAAGATTTCATCCTCTACACTTTAGGTGGTGAGTCAAGTGTTTTTGCTGTCTTGACTCAGACAAATGACAAGAATGAGGAGCAGCACATAGCCTTCTTTAGTGAAGGACTCAAGGAATATGAAGATAAGTATAGCTTTGTTGAGAAGCAAGCCCTTGCAGTCATTAGAGCCTTGAAGAAATTTAGACACCTCTTATCCCACAATAGGATCCATTTGTTGGTGCCCCATGCGAGTGTAAAAGACTTCCTGTTAAGCAAGGACATCAGTGAAAAGAGAGCTGGATGGATCACCAGGGTAATGGAATATGATGTTGATATTCAGATTACCAAATTGGTAAGAGGGAGAGGATTATGCAAAGAAATGTTATCAGGTCAGGATTCAGATGAAGGGACTGCTATGGTAATTGCAGAGCAGCAGGAGGAAAGAAATGTTAATGCCCCAAGGAGCTGGATGGATGACACGAGGAACTTTTTATCAGGGAATGGATACCCTCAGGGATTGGACAGAGCTAAAAGAAGACAATATAGACTGCAGTCCATTCCCTATGTTGTGATTGATGACATCTTATTCAGGAGGGATTTTAATGGGACCCTGTTGAGATGTATTGAGGAGGATCAGGTTGAGAGGATGATTAAAGAACTTCATGATGGCCCTGATGGTGGCCACTTCTCTACAAGAACAACTTCCATGAAGATCATGAGGGCTGGATATTATTGGCCATCTCTGTTTCATGATTGTTATAGGTATGTGAGAAAATGTGAGAAATGTGCTTTTTTCTCAAGAAAACAGAGACTTGCAGCTCTTCCTCTTCATCCTATTCAGGTGGATCAGCCCTTCACTCAGTGGGGGTTGGATTTTATAGGCCCCATTAATCCTCCATCTAGTGTAGGTCATAAATGGATCTTGGCTGCCATCGATTATTTCACGAGGTAGATAGAGGTAGTTGCCTTGAAGGATGCTACAGAGCCATCAGTTGTTGAATTCCTTGATGGAATTGTATCTAGGTTTGGAGCTCCTTCTACTATCATCTCAGATAATGCCAAATCTTTTGTTGGAACCCAGATTTGTGCATGGGCAATGAGTCACAATATCTATCTGAGCACATCATCAAATTACTACCCCCAGGGTAATGGTTTAGCTGAATCTTCCAACAAAAATCTGATCAGAATCATAAGGAGAACGATAGATGGCAATCAGAGGGTCTAGCATAAAAAATTAAGGACTACTTTGTGGGCTGATAGGATAACACCCAAGAGATCTATTGGGAATTCACCTTTTGTGCTGGTATATGGTAGGGAGGCCAGACTTCCAATCTCGTTGGAATTCCCATCCTTGGAGTTGGCTCATCAGTTGGAATTGGTTGAAAATAGTTCCATGTCAGTAAGAATGGCAAAGTTGATTGAACTGGAAGAAACGAGAAACAAAGCTATGCAAACCCTGGAGATACACCAGTAGCAGATGAAGAAGAGCTTTGATAAAAAGGCAAGGGCCAGAATCTTCAGAGAGGGAGATTTAGTTCTCAAGTGGGACTCAGACAAAGAAAAACCAGGAAGGCACTCCAAATTTGATCCACTATGGAGTGGCCCTTATCTGATCTCCAGTTGCAAACAGGCCAATGCATTCCAGCTAAGCAGGCCAAATGGTGAAATTCTGCCCATTCCAGTCAATGGGATCCATCTGAAGCCCTATTTCTGAAAAAGTTGTGAATCCATGTACATAGTTAGTTTAGTTGCTTCCTGTTTGTTCCTATTTTGCAATAAGTGCGCGTGCATATGGCTCACTTCTTGAGTCGCCATTTCCCGAAGTTTTGACAAGTCTCAGGTTGCTGAGGAGGTCCTGTTTTTGTTTCCAAGTCGCAGAGACAGAGCCAGAGTTCAAGGTTTTTTTTTAATGTTTTTATTTCCTCATTAAGGGTTAGGGTTTCTTGCAACTCTCGGTTTCGTACCTTCCAGGCCCTCTTTTCTAACTCCATGGCCCAATGGATCATTCTCAGGCACTGGTCATGCATTGAGAAAGCTCATGCCCCCTGCGAGTCGCCAGAAGTGTTACCTCTGGTTTTACCACCAAGGATTTAAATTTTGAAAGCATGGCTCGTGCAACGGTTAGTCTCGAATTAGTATTTTAAAATGTTACGACCTGCAAGTTTTTTGCCGTCAGATCTAAGCGGTACTGATGGTTGGCGCCATCGCGCTATAAGGGAAATGCACGATATTTATTATAGCACGATGACGCCCTGACGACATGTTGCAGGGGTGGGTCCGATGTTCCACGGGTCAGAAAAGGTTCTTGACGCCCTTGGCGCTATGTCGCTATTGCATATTGGCCGAAAAATCTCCATAGCGACATAGCGCCCGACGGAAATAGTCACGACGGCGAGTTTCAACGACTGGCAGAATCAGGTGTCGCGGTGACAAATCAGAAGGAACCACGTGTACCAGGTCAGAGTTCTTGTCGGCACCGCTAACACAGTCAGGGCTTACATTCACCACCGTCGGATCAGCTCAGATCAACGGTAAGCGCCATCACGCTATGGAGGAGTTGCGCGAGGGTTATGACAATGACTTTGTGCCCTGGTGACACGTGTCAGGTGGGGCTATGTCTCAAGGCGATGCCAGGTGTATCGACATGGAGGGTAGAAGTACGAGGTACAACAAGTTTGCACGATCGTCGAATTGGGTCACATCAACGAATGGTGTCATCTCGCTATGGCAGAGATGCACGAATTTTATCATGGCAACATAGGGACCATCCGACACATGGATCAATAGGACCAAGTCCCACCAAGGATTGCCAGGTGTCATCTAGAGTGCGGTGTAGTTGCAGACAAGGCGCCGAGTGGGATGGGTCCGATTGTAGATCGCAGAGTACAGTAGGACAGAAGTTTCATGGCGACGGGAAAACAAGTTTCACAGCCCAGAGGTTTCAAAAAATGGCGAGGCACCATGGTGCCAATGGAAAACCCATGCATTTTTTGATGGCGACATAGCGCCCAAACAAAAAGTTCACCGTGGCAAGGAATGATCAGACGGATAGGTCCCAACGAGTGTCGTGCAAGCGCAGTAAATCTCAGGGCACGCTGTCAGTGGGCGCTATGGCGCTATGGGAATTTGGTCTCGATTTCTGCATAGCGACATGGCGCCTAGCTGACACGTGGTCGCTCTGCGGATCAGGTCTTGGGTTGCCAGCTAGTGTTTCGTCGAACCAAATGGGGAGGTTCCATGTGTACGAGTCAGTGCATAGCGTACAGCGGGCCCAGTAGTCTCAGCACAGATGGCGAGTCTTCACGATCATCAGATCCGTGGGGATCTATGACTGGCGCTGTCTTGCTATCGAGATTTTCCCGAGAGTTAACATCAGCGACATAGCGCCCGTGCGCCACGTGTCCTGGCGGGGCCACATTTCATGCCGCCAGTGCAGTCAGATTTAAGTGACCAACAGACCAACAAGGAGACGCCACGTATCATGGGCCCAGATTTGGAAGCGCAGTAAGTAAAATGGTTGGCGGTTGGTGGTTGGTAGTTGGCAGTTGGCGGTCAATGCAATCGTCACAGTCGACGTGACAGTTAATGTAAGGTTACGGCAAGGTGATGAAAGGTGGCACAGTCAGGATGAAACCCTTAGGCGCTATGGCACTATCGAGATCTTCAAAGACTTTTTCGATAGCGACATAGTGCCTAGTCGCATGGAGAAGGTGGTAAGCGCCCAATCAAACATAAGAGACTGCTAGGGTGGCAAGATCGAAGGTGTGATTGGCCTGCATGGCCCAGTTGGCTTGTCGAAGCCTGTTTGACTGATCGATTCTGATGGGTGCACAAATCATGAGTGATGAGAAATTTGGGTTTTGCCACAATCTGATAGTGGGATTAATTGCTACCAACTCAGAATGAATGCCAAGCATAGGAAGACACTCCATCCATCAGGGCGATCCATCTACCATGTCAGAGAATTTTGTGGCACCGTTCCTGTCTTCTCCAGGCCCTTTCTTAGAGGGATATCAGATTTCTTGGTATGCAGGCCATGTTCAATCAGATCTTTGATTGGATTCTTAGGATAGAAATTTAATGCCAGTAGGTGAGAAGTGAATGTAATGCAAAAATCTTTAGTTATGCCTAATCTATAAAGGCAATTTGGTGATCTATTCTTAGGGTCGACTCTTCCTGATTTTCTCTACTGCTGCTTGCAGACTTGTAGTGTAAAAATCCCTTGTCTCTGAGCTAGATAAAACATCCTGTATCATCTCTTTCAGCCATCAACATGTATGTGTAGCGTTTTGCCTCTCATTGATGTATTGTTGAGATCAGTGGTCTGCATACTGTATCTATCTTTGACCTATTGAATAATATACAAGTGAAATCTTCTGTTCCCGGTGTTATTCAATTGGTCTCCTAATCTGTATGTGGCTATTGGTCAATATAAGTCTGAATGAATGTATGACCTTGAATGTTACCCTAGTTCTGTAGTGAATATATGGGCAAAAAATGAGTCTGAACACTCTGTTTTGGTGCATCACTGCCTTAGATTAGACTAGGTAGATTTTCTTTAATGCTCTATTTCTCCCTTTCCCTTCTAAGAATAGATAGGTGCGCCCTGACAGTAACAGGAAGCTAGCCTTCTCCGGAGACTCAACCTCGCAATTAAAGTCCCACAGCTTGGAGGTTGCTTCCATGTTTCACTAGGTTGTCCTTGCGCATAGGCCTTGGACAAGGGTGCAAATCTAAGTGACAACAAGTATTTTGAGCTCCCATGAGGCTATGTATTGAGGGGTTGAGTTTCAGACACATCAATATATTTTATATGCATATGCAAGTAATACTAGATTTGATGAAAGCTTGATAAACTTTTATCTATTATAAATTTTGCATCTTTTCTTGGTCAAAATTTTCACACAATAGTGATCTATCTATGTTAATCCATGTTTTTTACGTTTACAGATTTTTATTAATGTTCCTTATTTGCAATTTTGATCATTTGTCCATTAGTATAATATATATATTATATATTGCCCATTTTGTCATATTGTAGAATGTTGTGGTTGCCTCCATTTCTAGTGGTCTCTTCTAGTTCAAGGACATAAATGGACATTTGTGAAAATTAAAATAAATTTCTTTATTTTGTGTTTGTATATTTTTGTATATATTTATATTTACAAATATATTCATTATATTGACAAGCATAAATTGTTTTTTAGATACTTCTAATACATTAAAAAATTATGAACATTTTTTTTAATTAACTTAAAATTTATTTATTGAAATTACTTTTTTACATAAATATTAATATTTTATTCTACTTTTCTAAATTTATGCAGATGGATTTTACATATTTGTAAAGGGGAGCTTTCATTCAAAACAAGCAACAGAACTTTCAAATAAAATAAACATTTTACCAATATCTAGATTGAGTTTTGCATTTCAATATACTAAAAAATTTATATTATTTTTATTTTCACTTAAGAAAGGATTTGTAAATATAAAAACTCTGCGTATATTACGATATTATTCACAAGATTTTCAAAAATGATATCTTGTGCCAATTGCTTAAACATTTTATGAAATAGTTTTTTTTGTAAAGTTGTTTATAAGTTGTCCTTCTTTCAATTGTATCAAATCTATTAGCACTCGTTATTTTTATTAACCAAAATGATACTTTACTTTTCAAGATTATAAATTTATTTTATATACATTTATTTCCAGCATATATCATTCAGCAAAAGCACATTTAGGAAAACTAGGATGTTAGGTAGCACAAACAAGACGAACGCATAAGAATTTCTATAATTTTCAATGAATTGTTGGAGGGATAGTTAAAATGCTTGATGTTTGATGTGTTGATGGCTTATATCTTATTCTCTATGGATGAAAATAGATTTTCAACATCTGTTATTGCTATCATATTTTAACCCCATGTATTTACTCATATCTTGTCACTTAGGAGCTGACACTCATTCCTCCTTTCTGGCCTAAATTGTGTGTTTTATCACAAGAGTTTGTGGTCAGATTTGAAACCCCACATATTAACCCTAAGACAATAATTTCTAATTAAAACATATGCATTGTGTAAAAGCACAAACCTGTGTCACCTTTTATTTAAAGAAAAAAGATGCCATAACACAAGCTATTCAACTTTAATGACATAAAAATGATATTTGTGTTTAGAATTTGAAGATGATATAAACTAATGAAATGAAATGTGTGATATGTGTAGTTCTCGTCGAAAAATTATATGCAAATCAAATTTTTTTGCTTTGATAATTTGAAAACATGTTATAGATGACATGTAGAGCTAGGGTACAATTTGGAATAAGAGAAAGAAGGAATAATAATCTTTTGTGACAACTTATAAAAAAATTTACAAAAATGTTATTTATGATAAAATGTTTAAGCATATTGGAACAAGATATCACTTCTAAGAACCTTTTGATATATTTGTAAGCATCATTACAAGTCCTTTCTTGAATGAGAATAAAAATACAATAAAATTTTTAGTATCAGCAATTAGAAAACTCAATAGATATTGACAAAATACTTATTTTATTTGAAAGTTTTTAAACTTGTTTTGAATGAAAGTCTTCCTTTAGAAATTGTTGAATCAAATATGTCAAATAAAATATACAAACAAAAAGATATAAAATCTATTTACAAAATTTTAGAAAGGAAGAAACAAATATTTACATTTATGTAAAAGATCTGATTTCAATAAATTTAATATAAAACATGTTCATATTTTTTAAAAGCCTAGAACCATCTAAAAGATAAATATTTATATTTGTTAAGATATATTTGTTAGGGAAATATATAAAAAGACATGTAGAAAAAAATGAGATTATTTTATTACTTTTTCAAGATAATAGAATTATTTTTTTATTTAGTAGCAGCATGTACATTTAGAATACCATAATGTTAGCTAGTACAAACAAGACGTACACACATCAATTTCCATAAGTTTAGAAGATTCATTGTAGTGATAGTTAAAATGTCTGATGTTCGATGTGTTGACGTCTCAGGTATATCTCATTCTGTGCGAATGAGAATATATGTTCAACATCTGTTATTGTTGTCATACTTTAACTCCACGTGCTCATTCATATTTTTCCACATACCAAGTGACACTCATTTCCAGTACCTTGAACCAGAAGTTTTAGTGAGCAAGTGCCAAGTTTACTACTTAAGAAATGGGGAAAATGTAGCTATCAACTAGCATACCTACTAGCTTATATATACCTCTATATATATTACGCCGAGAGTAATCGTTCTCGAGGTGCCTATTTTTATTTAATCCCAAAGTTATTTTAATCGAAGTTGGGATTAATGAAAATAAAAATAGGTGCCTCGAGAAAGATTACTCTCAGCGTAATATATATATAGAGGTATATATAAGCTAGTGGTAGTTGCGGCGCAATAGGAAAAATATTTATTTTATTTTTTAATTAGAGTTGTATGAAGTTACTATAAAATTGTGCTTCAAAATATTTTTTAAAATTTAATATAAGGAGTTTAATATAGATTAAAAATATATATTTTATTTTTGGGATATTATAATGTAAAAGGTTATAGTCATACATAGATATATGGTTAGGGACAAAGTTACCATTATAGTTAATGTTAACCTTAGGGATAGAATTAGGGTTAGGGTTAGGGTTTGAGCTATGGTTAATGTTAGGGATAGAGTTATGGTTATGGTTATTGTTAGAGTTATGGTTAAGGTTCAAATTAGAGTTATGTTTATGGTTAAGGTTAGGGTTAGAGTTATGGTCATGGTTAAGGTTAGGGTTAGAGTTATCATTATGGTTATGATTAGGGTTAGTGTTAAGGTTATAGTAAGGCTAAGGCTAGGGTTAGGGTTAAGGTTAGAGTTAGGGTTAGGGTTTGAGTTAAGATCAAAATTAAGGTTAGGGTTAGGGTTAGAGTCCAATTATGGTAGAGTCAGATCTAAAGTTAGAGTTATGCTCATGGTTAAGGCTAGGGTTAGAGTTATGCTTATAGTTAGGGTTAGGGATAGGGTTAGAGTCCAATTATGGTAGAGTTAGAATTAGGGTTAGAGTTAGGGGTGGAGTTATGTTTATGGTTAAGGTTAGGGTTAGAGTAATGCTCATGGTTAAGGTTAGGGTTAGAGTTATCATTATGGTTATGGTTAGGGTTATAGTGGCGATAGGGTTAGTGTTAGGGTTAGGGTTAGGGCTTGAGTCGAATATTTTTTAAAATTTAATATAAGGAATTTAATTTTGATAAAAAAAATATTTTTTTGGGATATTTTAATGTAAATAGTTATAGTCATACGTAGATATATGGTGAGGGACAAAGTTACCATTATAGTTAATGTTAACCTTAGGGATAGAATTAGGGTTAGGGTTAGCATTAGGGTTAGGGTTGGAGTTAGGGTTAGGGTTTGAGCTATGGTTAAGGTCAAGGATAGAATTATGGTTATGGTGATCGTTAGAGTTATGGTTAAGGTTCGGATTAGAGTTATGTTTATGGTTAAGGTTAGGGTTAGAGTTATGGTCATGGTTAAGGTTAGGGTTAGAGTTATGGTTATGGTTATGATTAGGGTTAGGGTTACAGTAAGGCTAGGGTTAGGATTAGGGTTAGGGTTAAGGTTTGAATCAAGGTTAAGGTTAGAGTTAGGGTTAGGGTTTGAGTTAGGATCAAAATTAAGGTTAGGGTTAGCCTGGTTAGTGTCCAATTATGGTAGAGTCAGATCTAGAGTTAGAGTTATGCTCATGTTTAAGGCTAATGTTAGAGTTATGCTTATATTTAGGGTTAGGCATAGGATTAGAGTCCAATTATCGTAGAGTTAGAATTAGGGTTAGAGTTAGGGGTAGAGTTATGTTTATGGTTAAGGTTAGGGTTAGAGTAATGGTCATGGTTAAGGTTAGGGTTAGAGTTATCATTATAGTTATAATTAGGGTTATAGTGGCGATAGGGTTAGGGTTAGGGTTAGGGTTTGAGTCAAAAAAAATTTAAATTTAATATAAGGAATTTAATTTAGATATAAAAAATATTTTATTTTTGGGATATTGTAATGTAAAATGTTATAGTCATAGGTAGATATATGGTTAGGGACAAAGTTACCATTACATTTAATATTAACCTTAGGGATAGAATTAGGGTTAGGGTTAGCATTAGGGTTAGGTTTGCAGTTAGGGTTAGGGTTTGAGCTATGGTTAAGGTTAGGGATAGAGTTATGGTTATGGTTATTGTTAGAGTTATGGTTAAGGTTCATATTAGAGTTATGTTTATGGTTAAGGTTAGGGTTAGAGTTATGGTCATGGTTAACATTAGGGTTAGAGTTATGATTATGGTTATGATTAGGGTTAGGATTATAGTAAGGCTAGGATTAGGGTTAGGGTTAGGGTTTGAATCAAGTTTAAGGTCAGTTAGGGTTAGGGTTTGAGTTAGGATTAAAATTAAAGTTAGGGTTAGGGTAAGAGTCTAATTATGGTAGAGTCAGATCTACAGTTAGAGTTATGCTCATGGTTAAGGTTAGGGTTAGAGTTATGCTTATAGTTAGGGTTAGAGTTAAGAGTAGAGTTATGTTTATGGTCAAGGTTAGGGTTAGAGTAATACTCATGGTTAAGGTTAGGGTTAGAGTTATCGATATGGTTATGGTTACAGTTATAGTGGGGATAGGGTTAGGGTTAGGGTTAGGGTTTGAGTCAAGGTTAAGGTTAGAGTTATGGTTAGGGTTAAGGTTTGAGATAGGATTAAATTTAGAGTTAGGGTTATGGTTAGAGTCCAATTATGGTAGAGTTAGATTTAGGGTTAGAGTAAGGGGTAGAGTTATGTTTATGGTTAAGGTTAGTGTTAGTGTTAGGGTTAGGGTTAGCGTTAGAGTTAAGGTTAAGGTTAAGGTTAGAATTATGGTTAGGGATAGTGTAAAGGTTAGGTTCAGGGTTAGAGTTAGAGTTAGGATTAAAATTAGGGTGAGGGATAGGGTTTGAATTAGAGTTAGGATTAGATTTAGGGTTATTGTTAGGGTTAAGGTTACAATTGGAGTTAGAGTCAAGGTGAGGGCTATACTTAAGGTTAGGGTTAGAGTTAGGGTTAGGTTTAGAATTAGAGTTAGAATTAAGATTAGGGTTAGGGTTAGAATTAGGGTTACAGATATAGTTAGGATTAGAGTTAGAGTTAGGGTTAGGGTAAGGGTAAGAATTAGGATGAGGGTTAGAATTAGGGTTACAAATATAGTTAGGGTAAGGGTTATAAAAACATTTAGGGTTAGAGTTGGAGTTAGAGTTAGGGTTAGGGTTATATTTAGGGTTAGAAATAAGGTTAGGGTTAGAATTAGGGTTAGGGTTAGTGTTAGGGTATGGTTAGCATTAGGGTTAGGGTTACAATTAGAGTTAGAGTTAAAATTAGAGGTAGTAATAGTGTTAGTGTTAGTATAAGAGTTAGAGTTAGAGTTAGATTTAGGGTTAGAATTGGGGACAAGATTAGGGTCAGGGTTAGAATTAGAGTTAGAGTCCCAGTTCAAGTTAGAGCTAAAGTTAGAGATAGATTTGGAGTTAGGGTTAGGGTTAGAGTTACTTAGTTAGATTTAGGGTTAGGGTTATAGTTAGGCTTGGGATTAGGATTTAATTAGGGTTAGGGTTGTAGTTAGAGTTATATATATTGTTAAGGTTAGGTTTAGGGGAAGGTTTAGAGTTAGAGTCAGGATTAGGGTTAATTTTAGGGTTAGGGGTACAATTAGAGTTAGAGTTAGAGGTATAGTTAGGGTTAGAATTAGGGATAGTGTTAGAATTAGAGATAAAGTTAGAGTTAGGGTAAGAGATAGAGATAGATTTAGGGTCAGAATTAGGGTTAGGATTAGAATGAGCATTAGAGTTAGAGTTAGAGTTAGAGTTAGGGTTAGAATTAGTGTTAGGGTTATGGTTAGGCTAAGAATTAGAGTTATTGCTAGAGTTAGAGTTAGGGCTAAAATTAGGTTAGGGTTAGGGCTAGAATTGGGATTAGAGTTAGGGATATATAAGTGAGGGTTAGGGATAGAATTAGAGCTACAATTAGAGTTAGAGTTAGGATTAGGGTTAGGGTTAGAATTAGGGTTAGAGATTGAGTTAGAGTTAGGGTTAGGGTAAGGGTAAGAATTAGTGTTAGGGCTAGAATTAAAGTTACAAATAAAGTTAGGGTTAGAATTAGGGTTAGGGTTAGGGTTAGATTTAGAGTTAGGGTTTGAGCTAGGGTTAGAGTTAGAATTAGAGTTAGAAGAAGGGTTAGAGATAGAGTTAGGGTCAGAATTAGGGTAAGGGTTAGTACAAGGGCTACAGTTAGAGTTAGGGTTGGCATTAGGATTAGGGTTATAATTAATGTTAGTGTTAGTATTAGTGTTAGTGTTAGAATTAGGGCTAGAATTGAGGATAGGGTTAGGGTTAGGGTTAGGGTTAGAATTAGAGTTAGAGTTAGGGATCAAGTTAGAGTTACAATTAAAATTGGAGATAGAGTTGGAGTTAGGGTTAGATTTAGGGTTAGAGTTAGGGTTAGATTTAGGGTTAAAATTAGGGTTGGAGTTAGGATTAGAATTAGTGTTAGGGTTAGAGTTACATATAGTGTTAGGGTTAGGATTAGCATTATATATAGTGTTAGGGTTAGGATGAGGGGTAGGGTTGGGGTTAGGATTGGGGTTAGGGTTAGCATTAGGGTTAGGGTTAGGGTTACAATTAGAGTTAGAGTTATAGTTATAGTTAGGGTTAGAGATAGAGTTAGTTTTAGGGTTAGAATTAGGGGTAGGGTTAGGGTTAGAGATAGAGTTGGAGTTAGAGCTAGGGTTAGAGTTTGAATATGGGTCAAAATTAGGGTTAGGTTTAGGGTTAGAATTAGCGTTAGAGTTAGAATAATAGTTAGGATTAGGGTTATATTAAGGCTTAGGGTTAGGGTTAGAATTAGGTATAGAGTTAGGGTTATAAAGAGTTAAGGTTAGGGTCAAGGGTAGAATTAGAGTTAGTGTTAGAGTTAGGGTTAGGGTTAGGGTTAGGGTTAGAGTTAGAGTTAGAGTTAGAGTTAGAGTTAGAATTAGAGTTAGAGTTAAGATTTGTGTTATTATTTTTGTTAAGGTTATTTTTAGGTCATTAATCATATTATAGTTGATGTTAGTGTTATTATTACAGTTTATCTTAGTGTTAGGGTAATAGTCAGGTTAAATTTTTATGTCGATTAGTTCTATTATAGTGCCCATGATTAGTGCTATTGTGATACAAGTTATTAATCTTTTTAATAATGTAATCCCTACCTCTCCCATCCTCTCTCTCTCTATCTCTCTCTCTCCCTCCCTCCCTCTCTTTCTCCCTACTCTCTAACTACACCTAGTAATATCTCCTCCTGTCTAAATACACCCTCTAATCTCTCTTTGTCTCTAGTCTCTAGATACACCCCTTAATCCCTCTTTGTAATCTCTAGATAAACCCTCTTATCTCTATCATCTTTCTCTCTAGATATACCTCCTAATCTCTCTCTCCCTCTATGCTCTCTAGATACACCTCCTAATCTCTCTCACTCTCACTCTCTCTCCCTACTCTCTAGATACACCTCCTAGTCTCTCTCCCCCCTCTCTCTCCCTGTTCTCTAGATAAAACTCCTAATCTCTCTCTCTCTCTCTCTCTCTCTCTCTCTCTCTCTATATATATATATATATATATATATATATATATATATATATACATATATATATATATATATATATAATTATTATTTCTAGTTTCTAGTACATATAGGGTTAGGTTAAGGTATATAATTTATTAAATGCTTAGTACAATCATATATAGAGTAAGAGTTAGAGTTAGGATCCAAGGTTTACAATTTCATTTATATGACACTCAATGTTATGGTTAAGGTTAGTAAGTGGTTAAATGTTACACTAAAATAAGGGACATGGTTAAGGAAAGTATGAGATTTAGGTGTAGTGTTGGAGTATTTGGAGTACAAGTATGTTCAAATTTAGGATATATGTTATACAAATGACTCAAATAGTGCAAACCTTTAAATTCATGAAAAGGAAATTATAAGTCCCAACACAACTATTTAGATGATGTAAAAAGTGTGAAATAATATATAAGAATCAATTTTATGGAAATTATTTCTCCATGATAATGTGAGAATATTATATATTGTTGAATTTTTAATAATGCTAATGCAATTTTTATTGCAATGATTAAGAATTGTAATTAATAAATATACTTATCATTAAGGACATCTATTTAGACTTATGATTTTCTTTCTTAATTAACATATTTAGTAGCCACATCCATTAAAGAAATATTTTGTACAATAATAAATTTATTTTTTCTTGTTCTCTTCTTCGTGAAACATACATAGAACGATGGGGAAACAAAACTACCAATACAACTAATTAGAAGTAAAATTCTAAAATTGGAGACAAGAATGAACCATATACAAAAAATAAAAATCTTTGTAATGGCGTAAATACATGTCACATTCTTCAATGATTATTATTCTTTTGTGACCTTTGTTTGAACAATGATCATGAAAGACTTCTTTCATCATTGAGGGAAACCCACCCACTTTTGTAGATGTGTCAGATATGAATTTTTATGCATCTTTCATATGAATTACTTCTATTTCCCCAACAGTCAATTGGAAATATTGCATTCTCCACAACTTTAATTATAGCTATGAACATCTCTTTAATTATTTGTAGGCATTTGTCAAACTCGGTCTCAAAGAAATCATTTGAGGTTATTGAAGTAGTCGGGCTAGTATCAAATAATGTTTGATTCTTTGTTTGAGGCATCCATAACTCAAACAGTAACCTGCAAACTTATAAACAAACATCAACATATAGAAATTATCAAAATGAAAAAGTATTCATAATTAACACAAATTCTTTCAAATGAATAATTTTTAAAATAACATGAATAAAAATCAAAACTATTTCAAATGAAATAGTTAGATTGTAATGCTTGAAATATGGTGGCATTGTATTCCACTTTTCAAACATTACAAACATAAACATTAATAAAAAAAATTATATATTGTGAAAAATATTTAAATAAGACACATAATTAATCTAATTAAATAATCATAAAATATAAACTAAGTATGTGATTTTTATATTTTAAATTAATCATTAAATTTAATAAAATACAAATTTTATTGATAAGGTGACCTTGCCATCCACATTAATGATAAAAATTAATTATGAAATATGAAAAACATAAATATTTTGAAACATGCAAATATAAAACTATTATGAAACATTCAAATCTAAAACAAAAAAACCAAAAGCATTTTGACATATGAAAATCTAAAACTAATATGAAACATGCAAATATTATTCTAAATTGAAACATGCACATTAAAAATGTGCAAATGAAATGTATAATAAAATATCTAAACCAAATAGATTTTGATTCAATTTGAATTCTAAATCTAAATCAACCATGCAAGGCTAAACTATAACTAATTTTGAAATTAAATCTACATTTAAATCTAAATACATAACTAAGTCTAAATCTAAATGCAAAACTAAATTAAAAATAGAAATCTCACATGCAAAAAATTACTCCAAAACTTTAATCTACTTCTCTTCAAAAACTCTAATCCACTCCAATAATCTCCACCTCTTCCTTCCTATAAAAACACAAAATGAATATGATATGTGGAGCATCTGTTTTATAACCTATGAGAGACTCCTCATATCCCCCAATATATGTCTTTTGACATTCCACGAATTTGTTTCAAATTCCCCCACTACCCACAAAAAAAAGCATGAATGTGCATGCAAAAATAAATTTAACAAAAATAAAATATTTTATATTTAAAAATTTAATGAAATTATTTCAGCCCTTTTTTTGGCCTTATTTTTTCGGGTCCTATTTTTTGTCCCTTTTCTTAGCTCCTATTATTTCAACATCCATTTGGCTTCATATGATTTTGGCCAGCTATTATTTGGAAAAATTTTCTATATTTTAAAATCTAATAATGATAAAATATATACTAAATATATGATTCATGTACTTTAAATAAATCATTAACTTTAATAAAATATAAATTGTATTGATATGGTGACATTGTCATCCACATAAATGATAAAATTATACTTTGGAACATGCAAATGTAAAACTATTATAAAACATTCAAATCTAAAACATGCAAACTAAAACTATTTTGAAATATGCAAATCTAAAACTAATATAAAACATGCAAATCTAAAACTAATTTGAAACATGCACTTTTAAAATATGCAAATGAAAAGTATTATAAAATATATAGCTCAAAAGATTTTGAATGCAAATCTAAATCTAAATCAAACATGCAAGACTAAACTATTAAATGTAAGCATAAACAATTTTGAATATAATTCTAGAAATCTAAATGGAACTAATTAAAATTGAAATCTAAATCAAAATAGAATATTATAACTAATTTTGAATCTGAATCTACATTTACATCTAAATCTAAATAGAAAATAGAAATCTCACCAACAAAAAAATTACTCCAAAACTTCAATCTATTCCTGTTCAAAAACTTCAAGCTAATCCTCCAATAATCTCCACCTCTTCTTTCCTGCAAAAACATAAAATGAAAATGAAATGAGGAGCCTTTGTTTTATAGCTTGTGAGAGACTCCTCATCTCCCCCAACAGACGTCTCTTCACATTCCACAAATTTATTTCAAATTCCCCCACTCCCCACAAAAAAAAACATGAATCTGTATGCAATATTATATTTAACAAAAAAAAATCATATTGAAATTTTTTTGCCCCTATTTTTTCGGGTCCTAATTTTTCGGGTCCTATTTTTTCGGATCCTACTTTTTCGGGCTGTATTTTTTCGGCTCCTAATTTTTCAGGTCCTATTTTTTCGGGTCCTATTTTTTCGGGCCCTATTTTTTCGGCCTCCATTTGGCATCCTATTATTTTGGCCAACTATTATTTCGGGAGTATTTTTATTTTATGATTTAATAATTTAATATTTAATTTAGAAGTTTGTAACTCCTGCCTTTTCTTTTTTATTGACAAGGAATCTTGGCATATTCGCATGCTGGGCTCTTGTGTTGCCATTGTATAGAATGCCTCTCGGCGTAAAAAGTTTAATTCAATTTTTTTGTAAAATAAGAAGAAAGGTATCTAATTTGAAAATAATATTATATTCAAATGAACACAAAAGTTTTATGAATAAACTATTGTATTTTTTAATTATATACTATGTCTTGATATTAATACATATAAGTTTTATGAGACAGGAAAAATTTAGCAAATTAAATTTAGACAATGATTTATTTCACCATGTACAAATTTTTAAAAAATCATATACATAAAAACCATAGCAATAAAAAAAAGTATATTTCTATTTTATTTTTCTAACATTTAAATGAACATCAATTTTTTTTCAAAATGGAAAATGTTTAGATTGAAAGTTGAGAAAGCCTCTCGGCTTAATTATTAAAAAATGGGCTTGTTCTTGCTTTGATGACAAATCTAAGACTAGAACTGTTCTTCCTTGAATTTGTACAAAAGTTATGTTTTGGTAAACAACGATGGACTTGTAGATAATCCTAATCCTCGAATAATATTTTTCCTGTTTATGGGTTTTTATTAATATGAGTTCTTTTCTATTGTAATCATATGTCCATCAATATTTCTTAATTTGTATTTTAGATTTGCACATTTTTCCATATTGTATAATATTTTCATTGCCTCCATCTCTAATAGTATGTTATGGTTAAAAGATATAGGTCAATATTTGAGAAGAGTTTGAGTATCATTTAGGTTAATCAAAAGTATAAATAGTAATAGATTTGGAATAAGAGAAAGGACTTATGATCTTTTATGATAACTTATAAACAAGTTTTAAAAATGTTATTTCTCATAAAATGTTTAAGCATATTGGCAGAAGATATCACTTATAAAAACCTTGTGATATATATAATTTTCTCTTGATTCATAAACATATTTAGAAATCCTTTCTTGAATGAGAATAATAATACGATAAAATTTTAGTATGAGAAATTAAAAAAATTAATCAATATAGGTAAAATGCTTATTTTATTTGAAAGTTCTCTAACTTGTTTTGGATGAAAGTCTTCCCTTTACAAATTGACTAATCAAATATGTCAAATAAAATATACAAAAAGTTACATATATAAAATCTATTTACAAAATTTTACAAACAAATAAATAAATATTAACATTTTTGTAAAAAATCTAATTTCAACAAATTTAATATTAGACATGTTCATAATTTAGAACTATCTAGAAGGTAAATATTTATACTTTTAAGATATATGAATATATTTGTTAAAGAAATATATACAAAGTCGTACATAAACAAAATATAAAGAATATTTTACTTATTCAAATATGTGGAAAAATAAATCAAATATAGGGCCCATTTGACAATAGGAATTAGACTGGTATAGGCATTTATAAATTCCATAAATCTCAAATCCTTCATTTGGGTGTGCCAAATCGGAATTGAGAATAGGAATATGTATTCCGATTTTGGCCAAAAAATAAGCATTTATTTTTTATTAAGTAAAAAGGGTTTTTTACAGGGTTCTTGAAACCCACTAGTTAATAACATAAAATAAGCTAATAGTTCAGATTTAGTTATTGAGTAGTAGAAAAAACAACAGGCTAGGCCTGACCAACAAACGAAAGCAAAAAATAAAAGGCCAAAAGCTAGGAATGAAAGAGCTAAAATATAAAATGTTGTTTTAATTGAATTAGATTTTTTGGATACATATAGAATTGATACTGAATGTTATACATTGATGTCTAAGCATCTTTATATAGCCTTATTGTTCTTTACAACAACTACTTATGGGAATAACTTCCCAACAACTATATATTGAGCTAATTTATTTATCTAATCTAAACACAAAAACTAACCTAATTAATGTAATAATCTAACATTTCCCCCCTTATTACATTAATCCAACATATCTAACATTCCCACTTATTTCCTCCAAAAATCCTCATCTCCTCTAAGTGTGTCTAACGCCTCCTCAAGTGCCATAGAAACAATCATCACTAATATGTCATGGATGCCTTTCCTTCAAAAGTTGATATCTACTCCGAGTATCTCTAACATCATTCTTCAAATCTTACCCCTCCACAGTTCATAGAAGGACAATCATGAAGCCAAGCCCCCTCTTTTCTTCAGGGACACAAATCTATCAAGTCCCCTCTTATCTTCAAGGATGAGTTTTCAAAGCCCCAACTTTACAGGGACACAAATAGGTGATTCACATGCAGTAATCATCTCTAAATGAGAAGCTAGCTTGAGATGATAAAAATCCTTCAACCTCCATTGCCTCTAGCATCCTATTTACTTATTTTTAATTCTTTAATGTACAAATCTTGTATCAATTTTTGGTGGACTATCACAATCACAATTATTTACATGTATTGCAAAATCACAAAAGTGTGTCTCACCTTCAACTGCAACAAAGGCTATACTTTTCCTCAACTTCCCATTGATAAGATCTTTGGCCCACTAAAAACAATTCATCTGTACATGTCCACTTTGTTGAAAATAAAAACATTTTAGTTCTCTTCTACCATGAACACTAGATTTCTTTCTAGAAAATAAAGCACAATCCTCCGTAAAATTATGACTCTTATGAGATCTACTTCCTTCATCAATTAAAGAAGAAATTACAATTTCTAGGCTAGGATTCATTTTGTTCAAA
This sequence comes from Cupressus sempervirens, assembly GCA_028749045.1. NCBI lineage: Eukaryota > Viridiplantae > Streptophyta > Pinopsida > Cupressales > Cupressaceae > Cupressus > Cupressus sempervirens. The sequence continues at coordinate 967,947,061 of CM053792.1, read as the reverse complement.
GTGAAAATAATATGATCAAAGCTTGAAGGCATGCTACTAAGTAGGATTTCTTTGGCATCATCATCATCAACTTTAGAATTCATATCTGCAAGTTGATTAAGAAGTGAATGAAAATTAGTTATATGTTGAACAATGCTATCACCTTCATTCATCTTCAACCTAAACAACTTTTGTTTTATGGACATTTTTTGCACTAGAATCTTGTGAACCAAACAAGATGTTAAGCCCATCCCATATTTCTTTTGAAGTCTTTGAAAGATCAATATGGTGCAAATATGCATCTGATAGACCAAGTCCAATCAATGTAGAGGCCCTATGATCTTTAGCCATCCACTTTGTTATTTCATCTGCATCTTGGGGTTTCTGAATAGTTCCATTAACAATGTCCCATAGATCTTTCTCAATCAAAAGTAATTGTATCTTAATTTTCCATGTGTGAAACTTAGGCCCTTTAAATTTTGGATTTGTAGATAATATATCCATTTTTTTACAAAATAATACTATAGAACAAATAATGTAATTGAAAAACTAAGTGATGCAAGTAATTTGCAACTAATCCCTATTTTATTCTTGATAAAAAAAAAATCACAACATATTCATGGACAATATAATATTATAATTTTTGCACAATAAATCTCAAACCTGTCTTTAATAAATCCATAGAAGTTAGGGTTTGATTATCCAAAATCCATTAACAACACTCTTCTCCCATTGATCAACCTACTCTGATACCAAATGAAAGAGCTAAAATATAAAATGTTGGTTTTATTGATATTGAATGTTATACATTGATGTCTGAGAATATTTATATAGCCTTATTGTTCTTTACAACAACTACTTACGGGAATAACTTCCTAGCAACTATATATTGAACCAACTTATTTATCTAGTCTAAACATAGAAACTAACATAATTAATGTAATAATCTAATAAGGAAAGCAACAAAAACTAGGAAGAATGATCAGGGAACGAGATCTTTAGCCAGCTCCTTATTCTTTAACTCCATCTCTTCCTTGGTCTCTGCCTCATCAGTCTTTGAGTGACTATCATCCTGAGAAGCCAACTCAACCCTCTTTCTCTTTTCCACTCTTCTTTTGTCGCTTGGGCTCTCCTCCTCCAAGGATACCTCCTCCTCAATCACCCTAGTCTCGTCAATAAGCATTTGTTATTCCACCTAAATAAGTGGAATTGGAATATGTATTCCTATTCCAATTTTATTTTTTCAAAAAAAAAATAGGCCCATGAGAAGAGTATCAAGTGCCCTCTACCTTTGTTCTCTCCTAAAAAATTTCATCACAAAATTGTAGTTCTTGTATTTAACATCTAAATCAGTATAATATGTAGCTCAAAAGCATTGCCCAGTTGAACAGAAATGTGAGAAGAGTATCAGCTGCAACATATTCAAGAATATGTTGTTCTCAATGGAAATGAATAGAGACAGGAAAGAGATAAACACAATTCGCTCACAATATAAAACAAAGAAATTTCCCCTTTCAAATTCAAAGCAATTTGTGCACGGTGACTAAAAATGGTGCAATAATTATCCTATAGAGTGACAACCTAGCTCTATCATTTCAATGCAATAATTATCACTGAGATGAGTTTCTTCACAAACACCTATGACTTGTTTTACATCTCACCTATTTCCAATTTACTTGGAAAAATCTATTACAACCAGATAATGATGGTCTGTTACTAGTTCATGTAAAAGCCCTTGTTAATGGAACAATTTTATGCGGAGTATTGGTAGGCTAACTAATCTTTGGATGGCTAGACGATCAAAGGGGGTAAAACCAAGTATATGGAGTTGTATTCATTATCTAACCAAATAGAGAATAGGAATATGTATTTCTATTGTCTATTCCAGAATAACAAATCCAGAATATAAATTCCTATTCCCATGACCAAACAGACAATTAGAATTTACCTTTTCAAGATTGAAATAGAATATAATTTTTCATACTAGCATATATTATTCGGTAGTAGCATGTTTAGGAAAATAGAATGTTAGGTATTACAAACAAGAGGTGCGCATATGAATTCCCATAATTGTACAAGATCTGTTCAAGTGGTAGTTAAAATGTTTGATGTTGGATATGTTGGTGGCTCAAGTATATCTTAGTTTATGTGAATAAGAATATATATTCAACATTTTTTATTGTCATCATATTTTAACTCCATGTTCTTATTCATATCTTGTCATGTAGCGACACTCATTCCTCCTTTCTACCCTAAACTGAGTGCTTTCTGACAAGAACACATAGTTAGATTTGAAAGCTCACGTCTTCATGCTAAAACAATAGTTTCTTACTAAAACATAGGCGTTAATTTCCCTTGCTTGTAATGAAGTTTTTTAACCATTTCTGGTACCTTGAACTAGAAGTTTTAGTGAGCGAGTACAAAGTTTACTGATTAAGAAATGGGGAAAACGTAGCTATCAATTATTTAAAAATGGGCTTGTTCTTGCTTTGATGACAAATATAGTACTAGAATGGTTCTTCCGTGAATTTCTAAATGAATGTGTACAAAAGTTATGTTTTGGTAAATAACAATGGCCTTGCTAATAATACTAATCCTTGAAGTCACTGACATATGCATGCACTATCTTTTTCTTTCACTTGGGCTAGTTGTGGTGGTCGAAAACTTTGTCGAAATCAGTTTTCTTCCATGAGAAGCTGTCACGACCTCTTTTTCCACAACCCAAGAAAATGGAAAATCATGTGTCATGTGGATTAACCAGTTAAATTGATAACCTTATTCTTTCACAAAAAAAAGAGTTAAGATATGACTTGATATTTGATCTGGATCGGAAAAAAAAACTTAATTTAGTTACAAAGGGGGGGACATAGTTAAACAGTCAAAAAATGTTCTTGAAAGGACAAAGAAGCTTAGGGGCAGGAAACATGGGAAAGTTTGTGAAGGGAGGAATTGGAGAGAACACGCAAGGGGGAAAACTGGAGGCAGCGGCTGGGGAATCAATTAACTTTTACTCACTTCTCAAATTATTGCAAATGACAATATTCGATATTTTAAGGGATAATTCTTTAGAAAAACATTAAAGAATTCTAAGGCTTTAACATGCCACCACTTCTATTTCAACCTCTACAATTAAAGCCTAACATCAAGAGAGGTTAATCTAGATACCTTTTACAAAATTTGAGAAAATAAAAATTAATAAAGCTTCAAAATCACATCACAAATGGATGGATCCATACACAAGCATGTTCTCCTTTCAATTTTGATCCAGATGCTTTGAACCTTATCAAAATTTTCCACTATTTGTTAATAAATCTCAAAGACAATAAAATTCTATATTTTGTTTGTACATGTCTTTGTATAAATGTCTATTGACAAATATATCCATATATTTTAACAAATAGGAATATTTGTTATTAGCTGGTTCTAATCTATTAAATAATTTTTGAAAAAAATTATAAACATTTTTTTTTTTTAAATTTAAAGCTTTACACTAATATTAATATTTGCTTCTTCTTTACTAACTTTTGGTAGATGGATTTTATGTCAACAAAGAAGAGATCAAAACACAATGTGATAGATTCAATTTAAAATTAGATATACATTAGATGATTTTTGTGAGGCTTATAAAGCCATTCATTCCTATTAGAAAATACCTACTAGAATGTAACTTCTCATAAACTAATTTTCACTTCATTATTCTAATTTCTTTAACTAACCTAAAATGCAATTTACTCCAACATTATCCTCACCTTTGTTGCAAGGGTTTTGAACCCAACCCTTTGGAGATTTTTATGAAGCACCTTTACCAATCCTCTTCACTTACAACATGATTATTCTCATCTTACCTACACAATGAGACACATTTGAACCTCAAAAATTAAACATATCCTCTAAATGTGTCTAATTTCTCATCTAGTGTTGCACATCAGACACCTTTCCTATGAAACTCCACACCTCATCTAAGCATCTCTAATGCCTCTTCAATTTCTAATGCCTCTTCTTGATTTATTTCAAGAAATAATATTCAAATCCTATTTTTATTTTCTCCTTGAAGGGATAACCATGATGTTATGCCCCCACTTCTCTTCAATGACACAAATCTATCAAGTCCCCTCTTTTCTTTGGGGATAAATCTTCCAAGCCCCAAATATTTATGGAAACAAATAGGATGCTCCTCATGTAGTAAAACATCTATGATATCTAGAAGTTATCTTGAGATTATAGGTTCCCTCCTATCTTTGTTGCCTCAAACCTTCTATTTGACCAAGATTTCATTCTATAACTGAAAATAAAAGTTCCTTATTTTTTCAATGAAAATTTATGTCTTCTTACCATGATCAATAATCTTCTCAATATTTCCAATCATAACCTTCTTGAAGCCAATATTATGTCTCATAGAGGGCTACCACTACTAGATTTTGAGGTAATCCTAGTTTCTTAAATATCGCAATCTCTTTATATTAATGTATCTCCCTACATTTGGAAGAATTCTAGTTTTTTATCTTTAATATATAGATCTAAAAAAAAATTTCATTTAAAAAATAAAATAAAATTCTATTGGTTTCTTTTATTCATGGCTTGCTTAAATTATTATTTTCTATCTTTAATCCATAACTTATAAAAATTTATATTAGCATATCAAAATTCTTCAAAAATGAGATCTAGTGCACCTAGATAGTAGAATATGGAACTTATATATTCCCATGCTTCTTTGGGCCTATTCCACTTACCCATCTTGCATTGAAGACGATGCAAATCCATGCTCCATGAAGAAATTCATACTACCTCTAAAAGAATATAATATAGAGGGCACATAACCACCAACTAAAAACCACTATTTAATGCTACTCACAAGTTCACAAGGAAAATTTAACTCTCCTTCACTAGGCTTCTTATTCCTAACTAGTTCACCCAAAAGTTGGTACAAATTGACCACTTTTTTGACAACATTGGGGTAGGCATCTAAAAGGGATTAAGGAGGCATAAACTATTTTATACATTAGTTCATATCTTATAACCTCTTCCTAGATTAGTCACTTCACAAAGGGCCAATTTCCTATAAGCCATGTTTAGATGGTTTTTAGTACTCAACTCCAAAACTTCCAAAGTGAACTCTTAACAAAAGTAGATATTCAAACACCCATTATCAGGTTACATAGTAAACAAAAAAATTACTAGACATTATTTTGGAATATTTACATCAAAATGGGCCTGATATGTTGTCCTACTTAGGCCTATTACGCCTCTTTTACAAAGATACTACCAGCAAAACCCTTTGCGATTTTAAAGATATTATTGAGATCCTATTTGTAGGTCTCAAATAGGCCAAATTCACAAGTTTTACCCTTCTTTTTAAGCCAATATGAGGATTTTTTTTTATACACCCAACTTTCGCACTATCCCAAACTTCACCAACTATTCAGACACATTATAATATGTTTGTAGATGCTTTTAGAATTCTCATGTTATCATTTTCAACTACTTTTCTTCCATTCCCACTGAGAGAAAGAATAAAGACTTAAATATATTATTGTAAATAAATTTTGCATTCAAATCAATTTGGATGATAGTACATTGCTATGTAATGGATTTTAAAAGCCTTATTTTCTAAAATGTTACCAACCTAGATGAATAACTTCCCAACTTTCCAAAGAATAATCATTTTCTATTCCACCTAGATAGGTGGAATTGGAGTACATGTTCCTATTCCAATTTTACTTTTTCAAAATTTATTTTTTTCAGGCCCGTGAGAAGAGTATCAAGTGCCCTCTGCCTTTGTTCTCTCATAAGAAATTTCATTGCAAAATTCTATTACTTGTATTTAATGTCTAAATCAATATAATATGCATCTCAAATGCATTGGCTCAATTGAACAAAAATGTGAGAAGAGTATTAGTTGCAACATATTCAAGAATATGTTGTTCTCATTGGAAATGAATAGGGATAGCAAAGAGATAAACAAAATTCACCCAAAATATCAAAAAAAAAAATTTATCCTTTCAATTTCAAATTAATTTACAATGAATAAAAATGGTGCAATAATTATCCCATAGAATCACAACCCAGCACTATCATTTTAGTGCAATAATTATCACCAAGATGGATTTCTTCACAAACACCTACAACTTGTTTTACATCCCACCTATTTTCAATCCACTTGGAAAAATCTACTATGAAAAAGATAATGGTGGTCTATTATTAGTTCATGTAAAAGCCCTAGTTAATGGAACAACCTTATGTAGAGCATTGGTAGGCCAATTGATCTTCAGATGGCTGGAACACAAAATGGACCGAAAGAAAGTCTATGAAGTTGCACTCATTATCTACCCAAAAAGAGAATAAGAATATGTACTCCTATTGTCTATTCTAGAATATAAATTCCTATTCTAGTGACCAAAATGACCCTTAGAATTTACTTTTTCAAAATTAGAATAGATAATATATTTTCATATTTGAATATTCCAACTTATATTATTAAGTAGTAGCACATTTAGGAAAACAGAATGTTAGGTAGTACAAACAAGAGGTACACATATGAATTCCCATAATTGTAAAATATTTGTTTGAGTAATAGTTAAAATGTTTGATGTTAAAATGTGTTGATGACTCAAGTATATCTTATTCTGTGTGAAAAAAATATATGTTCAACATCTTTTATTGTCATCATATTTTAACTCCATGTTCTTATTCATATTTTTTCATGTACCAAGTGACACTCATTCTTCCTTTCTACCCTAAATTGAGTGATTTATGACAAGAAATCCTAGTTAGATTTGAAAGCCCACATGTTTACACTAAAACAATAGTTTCTAAGTAAAACATAGGCATTGATTTCCCTTGCTTGTAATAAAGTTTTATAACCATTTCTGGTACCTTGAACTAGAAGTTTTAGTGAGTGAGTTCCAAGTTTACTACTTTAGAAATGGGGAAAATGTAGCTATCAATTATTTTTAAATGGGCTTGTTATTTCTTTGATAAAAAAAATAATACTAGAATGGTCCCTCCTTGAATTTCTAAATGAATGTGTATAAAAGTTATCTTTTGGTAAATAACAATGGACTTGCTAATAATAGTAATCCTCAAATTCACCCATAAATGCATGCATCTATATTTTTCTTTCACTTTGGCTAATTATGGTAGTTGCATAGACTTTGTCAAAATTAGTTTTCTTCCATGAGAAGCTGTCACAACCTATTTTTCCACAACTTGAGAAAATTGGAAAATTTTGTGCTATGTGGATTAACTTATTAAATTGATAAACTTTTTCTTTTATTAAAAAATAATTAGTTATTATATAACTTGATATTTAATCTAGATTGGAATAAAAAAAGTTAGGTTAGTTACCAATTGGGGAAGGTAGTTTAAGAGTCAGAAAACATTCTTGAAAGGACAGAGAAGCTTAGGGGCTAGAAAAATGGGAAAGTTTGGGAAGGCATGAATTGGAGAGAACACACAAGGAAAAATTGGAGGCAGCAACTGCAGAAAAGATGGAGAAGGAAGGGGGAAGGTGACTGGGATGGAGGGAAGGCACAAAAAAAGAAGTTTAGATACATTATTGCACCATTAGGCTCAATTCCAAGTTTCATGTCTCATTATGAGTTCCTTTCTTATTAAATCTTGAGTTTCTATTTAGAGCTATGCATATAGATGTGAAAATAATTAGTTGAACACTAGTAGATTTAATTTAAGTTAGCAAATGAATAATCACTCTAGTGTGCTATTAAGCATTCTATTTGATTGATTCCATATATGGTGGGCTGAACCCACAATATTGAGTTACACTTTTTCAAAGGAAGAAATTCCTCTAAAATCATGCAACTATAAATTTTTGATTTAGTAGTTTTGATAGAATTTTTTTATAAAGTTTTGATATAAAATATTTAGTTTCTATGGAAACTTAAAAAAACTACTTTCTATCAAAAGTATTAGTGCTACGTACTTTCAATCGAAAGTACAAAACCTAACCAAGGTTTGCTAACCCTAAAAAAGGGCTTGCTAGTTTTGATCAAAACTAAGAAAAATAGAAATGTAAAGGATTTCTTGCAACCCCACAAATCATTTTCAACCTGGTGGGGGTACAAACAAAGAACTTCGATCAAAAGCACAACATAGACGAGGGCATCCAAAATTATCAAACATCAAAAAAAGGTATGATTTTCCCCTTTGTTTACCCATTATAAATGATTTTAGTTTCATTTTATAAGTTTTTTTGTTTATATATATGTATGTATGTATGTATGTATGTATGTATGTATGTATATGTATATGTATATATGTACATATCATGTACATGTATGTATATACATATATATATATATCACACATATGTATGTATATATATCATGTATATATATACATATATACCATCTGTATACATGCATATATGTATATGTATATGCATATATATATATACATATATGTGCATCTAGATATGCATATATATATACACATATACATATATATATATATATATACATATACATATATATATATGTGTGTGTGTGTGTATATATATATATATATATATACATGCATGCACGTGTATGTATGTATATACATATATGTATATGTACATATACATGTATGTATACATATACATATGCATATATGTATATACATACATATATATGTATATTTATATACATATGTACATGTAAATATATATACATGCATGCACATGTATGTACATATACATACATGTATATGTACATATGCATTTATATACATACATATATCTATATATATGTGTGCATGTATACATGTACATATCGTGGATATACACATACATTGAAATTTTTAATGTACACACATTCAAACTTCTAATATATTAAAATTTAAGTTCATATATATACATGTGTCTATGTGTGTTTGTTTAAATCTTCAGCTTACTCCTAATAATAATTTCAATGAACTAACCTTAACATTAACTTTCCAATGGATTAGGTCATGATATGAACCCTAATATAAACTTCACCTCAAGGTCCTCACCCTAATCTTAAGTCTAATTAAACCTTGACTAAAACCTAATCTAAAAAATAAATATAGCCACAATCCTAACCCTAAATGTCATGTAATACAATGATAACCCTCATATAAATTTAATCCTAATCTTAACTCTAAACATTATATATTTACCCTAGAATTGACCTTGATTCTAACCATAACCATAAAATCTAAATCATAGTTCCATAATCCTACAAGTGTTTAATCTTAGTCATTTTGGACATACCATAACCATGTAATTATATAACTATTTAGATCTAACTTCAATAGGACCCTAAGAATAAACCTTTAAACCTAGAAAGTTATATCATTTTAACCCTTGCTATCCCTAAACCTAACCACATGATCTAAAGACTAACTATAAATTTTCACAACATGATCCTCACTTCTTAACCTTAAAAAACCCTAATATGAATCCTACCTAAAATATTTAATCTAGATTTACACTAACCTTAAAAATTTAATCCTAAATATCCCTAAACATTATATTAACCCTAGATATTTGATCATGTTTCTAACAATGTAGCTCTAAATCCTAACCATGTAACTATAACCATAACATAAACCTTAATCCTAATACTAAACCCTAACCCTAATTATATTAAATTTTATTCAACATTTAACACTAAATCCTAAACCTAATCATAATTCTACTCATAAAGCTTTAACGTAAGTTTCACACTGATATTAAACAAGTTAATGATTTGACTATATGAACACAATTATAACACTAACCCTAACTCTAGAACCATAATAGCTTACTCAAAACAGAACACCATATCTAAACACACACTCCTAACCCTAACTTAATGAAAATTTACCATGATTAAACCCTAATAATGACCCTAAACTCATTCTTAATACTAAACCCTAACCCTAAAATTAACCCTAGAACAATAATATAAACCATAATCATGATATAACATTAACCTTGAATACCAACCCTAATCAAATTAATTTATGCACTATGAGACACATGTAACAAGAACATTACATACATACTACTAATTTTATAACTCTAAACCTAACTATAACCTTAATAATAAATCTTAACCTAACCCTAATGTTTTAACTTTAAGCCTAACCCTAAAATTAACTCTAAACCTAACACTAACTCTAACTCTAACCATAGTCTTGCTTATTTCCCTAGTAACATTAGCCATAATCATGACAATATACATATTAAATTACATAGTTCAAATCTAGTTCTATTTTTAAAACAATTTTATGAAATTGTCACACACACACACAATGTACACATGTTATGTTCATTTCATGTTTACGAAATTCTATGTGTACATGTACATAAAATATGTTCATTTCATGTTTTTAAACACGTATTATTTAATTTCATGTTTACAAAATTCTTGTTTCTTAATGTCATCAAGCACAATAAATTTCAAGTTTATTAAATGTCATATTTTAATTTAGGATGTACAAAGCAAACATGTAGTATTTTACATGACATGTTTGTTTCATCTTTACATTTATTATATGTTTAATTTCATGTTTATGAAATTCTAATTTCTTAAATGTCATTATACTTGATAAATTTCAAGTTTATTAAAAATGTCATATTTTAATTTTAATTTCAGCTTTACACATTATATAACATACATTCTACATATATTGACCTTCACATGGTGAGCAGTAGCCTCCTATCCCCCCTGAGCAATAGCCTCCTGTCCCCCTTGAGAAGTAGCCTCCTATTCCCCCCCCGAGTAGCAACAACCTCATATCCCTCCCTCTAGCAGTGGCATATTCCTACATATCAGTAGCCTATCCCACCCAACATGCTCTATGATCGCACTAACCAATAGATTCAGAGACTTCATGAATCCTTGGCTAGTGGCACATGCTCTAGTGTGTATAGTAGTACATGTCAGAGTATCTTACGAAGCCTCACATTTATTAGAGATGATATTCATGGTGTTACTTCATATTCTGCACATACTATATAGATTTTCCTTGATAGTAAGAGACAAGAGGTCTCTTTAGCTCTTTTGTTGCAATAGGTATATGGGTTAGTGTCCAAAGAGACACTGAAGAGGGAATGTTTCCCTCATTATGTTCCACTAAAGTATGTGAAGGGGTATTCTCCCCTTAAGTGTAAAGATCCACAAATGGTTGCACTTATATACCCACCCTTCCTTTCTTCTCATGGTCGTTATCCAAATAATGATCAAACTCCACTTTATTTTGCATAACAACTTTATGTTGAGGTTCACTTAGGCAGGGTGGTGAACTACACTAATTTACCATCGCATTTGAGATAGAAGCATGGTAGACTAGTTGATAGGTAGCCAAGTCATCCACCACTGACACATTGGTTGATTATCAGAGAGAGGGCACCTACTATTTCTCCTATATTAGGTCTATCAACTGATGAGGCCATGTATAGCACCTAGTTGTAGGGGGTGATTTAGGGAGTTTGAGAGATTTTCATAGCTATCAAATCTATTTAGAGTGACAAGGTTGGCCAGTATTTAATGTCTTGTTGGTATTCTAGATCATCATCTTACGCTTCATCTTCAGGAGACTTGTATAGTGCAGTAGGCATCCCTTCACTGAATAGTTTAGAGGGTCTCATTGGAGTGTTGGCATGAGATACTATGGCTAGTCTTGTTGAGGGTCTCTTAGATTCATATAGATTCATATAGAGAATCTTGGAATACATATATCATATGTTTGACATCGTGTCCATGGTGGTATTGGGACACATCCTCAACCACATTCCTCTCATTGATCAGGTAGTGGTCATGGTGGTAGTGGTCATGGTGGTATTACACATCATGATCCACCTACTAACCACTCTTTTTCTATAGAGGGACATATACATACTAGTACAAACCATTTAGCCAGTGTAGGGCATGGTTAGAGTTCAAATGTGGGCCTTGATGATGTTGACTTCAGCTTGTAAACCATAGGATGGATGGACTTGTTGACACATGATGATTAGATACTTTTATGCCATCTTGTCTAGTCAGTCCACTTGGCTCATCATTATTAGGGCATGTGCCAACCACCAATCATACTACCATAAATGCAAAGATGGAGCTAGATGAGGCCCAACAAAATGTGGATATATTGGTGGACACAATCGATGCTAGGTAATCTGAGTATTATTAGATGCCAATATCTACACAGGTAAATCTATAGTTTTTTACATTCATATTAAAATTTCAATTCTTTGTTCAACTAATAATTTATGCATGTATACATATCGTGCCTTTGTAACTAAATACGTGTTCTAATTTGATTTGCTGCACCTAACTATGTATGTATTGTAGGGGGCATCCCTTATTTTACTCCATCTTTGATGCCAGATCGTGTATACCATCAAGACTCATTCGATGATGTTAGTAGTGGATAGGTGAGTTTTAATTTTTTTGAATTAGACACATGTTTGTTTTAAATGTAATATATAAATTTCTTACAATTAATAAATTTGAAAGAAATTTAATTAAATATGAAATTGTGTACATTGATTTGACTTTCTCTTGAATATATATAGGGGTCAGCGCATCCTAGTGAGCATTCTGATAGTTAGTCTTTAGACCACACTGTGAGGAGATGTCATGATGATAGTCCTACACATGACGATCTATAGTTTTATAATATTATAGATTCGTTGATCTAGACTTTCATCTAGAGAGGTTATTTGATCTAGACTTTCATACAGATTATACATGTTTTTGTTATTTTTTATTTGATCTAGACTTTCATTCAGATTATACATCTTTTTGTTATTTGTCATTTGATCTAGACTTTCATCCAAATTATACATGTTTAATGATTGACATACATATATACATTCTCTAGACATTTCTTTTACATGTTAGATTATGGTGGATTATGTTCTATTATGTTGGGTTATGTTAATGTTAGATTATGTTATTCTATGCTCTTTTACATGTTAGATTATGTTGGAAATTATGTTCTGTTATGTTGGATTATGTTAGATTATGTTCTAGACTGTGTTCTTTTACATGTTAGATTATGTTGGATAACGTTCTATTATGTTGGAAATTATGTTAGATTATGTTGGTTTATGAAATTGATGTATACATATGAAATTGGTTAGGGTTAGGGTTAGGTAATGAACTTTACATAATTCCTAATTCCTAAAAATGCAAGTGATATTTAGATATGATTAAAGTCTAGTCCTAATTTCATCCCCTTAAGACACAAGTCCTAATTTCATCCCCTTAAGACAAGTGTTCAAATTTATTCCCCTCAGGGCATTTCTATAATTATTTACAAATCACAATTTAAGCTTCACAAGTTAAATGAAAGAGTAAAAGTAATATATAATTAGTTACAAGTCCTAATTTCATCCCCTTAAGACAAGTGTTCAAATTTCTTCCCCTCAAGGCACATGTCCTAATTAGTCGCATACAAGTTCCTAATTTCTATAATTAGTTACAAATCATAATTTAAACTTCACAAGTTAAATGAAAGAGTAAAAGTAATATATAATTAATTCAACCAATTTGAAAATTGAAAATGATCAAGTTCAACCAAATTTCAATTTGTTGAATCAAATTTCAGACTTCAAATAGTTCAACCAAATATCAAAATGTTCAAGTTGTTTCTATCTCATATCAAGTGGGTCAGCTCATTGTTGGATAATATTTAATATTTGCCCATGATCATCAATATTGAGCCTCCTCTTATGTATTTCAATTCCTTTGACAGGATGAAGAGTTAGACCAGTGACAATAACATGATTACTATATTGATATACCTTATTGTGAGGTTGATAATCAGTGAAATGAATCACATTCTTAAGTACTATATTTTGCTTCAAATATGTTTCCTACACAACAACAGAATCTGCATACAGGTCAATCAAATAAGTCAATAAATTTGAATTCATAAAAAATATAGATGTACATGTACGGGTGATCCCACAATAATGGGTTCCACTTTTTGACCAATTTTGACACTGACATCAATATTTTTGCAACAAATGTCACGTTCAAGTGACTATATCTCCAAAACTATAAATAATTTCAAGATGACATAAACTAGTGATTTTGAGTACTTTGTTCCTACTTTGTAACCATATTTTTTAATCTAAAAAAAAAAATTATTTATGTCAATTTTTTTTATCTCTTCCAAAAAGTGGTACATAATAAAATTCAATATTTTAAAAAGTGACAGTCCGTTTGACACACATAACTTTTTTTCTAGAAATGATAATGAAGTAATTCTTTCGGTGTTGGATTTGTAACATCAATATCCAATGTTTGCATTTGGTTTGATTTATTTTTGTTGAATATTGTATAGTTTATGAAGTTTTGAAGTGACATGAACTGTAATTCAAACATACGTTCTATTTGACATAGATAATTTGAAGTCAATTTATCATAAACCATTATTTTTTTTTTTCAATAGAAAGGTATCTCAATAAGCCAGTGCCTCCATATTTTTCAAAAAAAAATTGACCTAATTTACTAATTTTCCCGAGGTGTCAAAGTCAGTTGATGTTCAACCGGTAATAAACCTATAATGAGTTAAACTCATATTTGAAAGTCTTACTGATTAAATTATGTAATAAAATTATAGTCATTGGAAAGCTTTCTCTGAGCAACACATTTTGATATATTTTATTTTATAATAGGAGATCATTCTTCTACAATTATGGCAGTCAAAAGAGAAAAAGAAAAAGAAAAAGAAAAAAAGGTTAAATTTTTTGTGATTTTGCATGTTCGTGCAAACATGGCATTCGTGCGAACACATTTACCATGTTCACGTGAATGTGTGTTCGCGCGAACATGCAAATCATGTTTGCGTGAACATATATATCACATATGTTCGCGCGAACATATTTCATATGTTCGCGCGAACATAATTTTAAAAAAAGTTCGCACAAACACAATAAGTGTGTTCGCGCGAACATATGGTAAACTCAATTTCTCATTTTGCAATTTTTTTCATTTTTCTTCATCCCACTAAAGTGGAACCCATTATTGTGGGTTCACCCATAGACGTACATGATTCAACTATATACTAACCTATGGGAAACATAATTCCATCACTTATTTCAATCTTTGTTAGATTCACTCTTTGTATGGTGCAATGCAATAAATAATAGCTAACACCTCCTACATTTTCAAATTCTACCATGATTGCAAAAAAATTGCCTACACAAAAAGTGTGTGTGTGTGTGTGTGTGTGTGTGTGTGTGTGTGTGTGTGTGTGTGTGTGTGTTTGATGTGTCATGTAAATGATATATATATTTAATAAATTAAAAAAAATTATGAAAAAAGTACACTTGTATGTATATACATACATACCAACTCTAATCAATCCTGAAATATGGTCATAATCAATAGAAATCAATGGAATATTATCATAGTTTTCATCCTCAAACTCATCCATATTGATAACATCTAGTGACACCAAAATCCATTCACCCACATATCCATGTTCTTGATTAATGAAACCATCATAGTTTTCATCAATGCAATCAAGACAAAAACATGAGTACTCTCTTGTGTATAATGACAACACATTACTATTTGTACTCATAACTGAATTCAAAGATCATGTCTTCTCTACCCTCTTGCATGCATGCATTGATCTTCTATCGACACCTGAATGTAAGGTCCATATATACATATAAAAAAAGAGTTTTAAAAATGTGTGTGTACCATAATTAAATTATCACATAATGTATTAAATATAAAATTCAAATTAATTTTTACTAGATACCTCCCAAAACACTCTGAATGGTATGACTCGATCCACTTGTGATGACATGGTATCTGTATTTGTTGGCACCATAAAATATGTTTTGCACCACTTAACCACATCATGAGAATTATTTATGTGATATCCTTTATAGTCCATTTGATACTTTCTTAAAGCACATTTGATGCAAGCTCCTGCACCCTCATGCTCACCATTTCCATGTCCACTCTTTAAAAAACTCCAAATATGTGGTATATTAAGGTAATGATGATATCTATATAATAAATAAAATGGTCTAGCTAATTTAAATTATGTTGCACATCCATCTGACTATACAATTTTTTTTTCCCATTTTTATGCCTTTATTTTTCAACTAATCAAAAAATGTTTTAAAACAATATTCCAAAAAATGTGTGTCATGTTCTTTGTCATCACTAATGTAAAAGTGATACTCTTTTTTAATCAGGCATGCTTGATCTATACTTTCTACACCATCCAAATCAATTTGTACATGTCGATAAGACACTTGAACCATTATAGTTACATAGAAGTATTCCACTTGAAGTTGTTTTTGAGAAATGAAGGAGTAATTCTCTACAAAGTCAAAAATAGATAAAATTGTCATGGGTGGGAAAGTTTCTCTTAGTATTTGAAAAAACATTTCTTGCTACTTATCAAAAAAAGCATGACGTATATATGGTTGAATCAATTTATGAAAATTTGACATAAATTCTCTAGCATGTATGTCATCCTCTACATATTCCAACCTTGTTGATTCTTGTCCAACTTTTGTTTCTAAATTTATGTACTTATATCTCTTATATTTTACCATCCTCATCATATCAGTATCTTCATCTCTTAAAGGAAATTCGGTCAAGTTACCACATGTTTCAAAAGTTCTCCTTATGCAGTCTATTTCACCTATTGCATGATCATTTGGTTTGTCACATAAGATTGATGTTATGAATTAGCTCGATTGTTTATGAAAAGAATTTTGAGAACCACCACTTTCTTAAATCATATTTCTAAACCCTTAATAGTACAAATCAAATTCAACATGATATCGAAAATGTTAGAGTAATTATTTTGTTTCACTTATTAATTAGATCATCTTGATTTAATTAATTAAGTGGTTTATTACTCTAGTTCTTAAGCTTACTTTTAGGTGCATATAATTAATATTTTATATTACTTATAATGTGCAAACCTAGTTAGGGTTTCGTGATTCCTTTTATAAGGATTCACCTCTTTGTATTTTTTAATTCACTTATTGGATCATAATAGAGATTGCTCTTTGCATGTCCATAAGATGTCTCTAGCTTTTTGGCCTCCATAATTTTTTCTTGCTTCTGTTCTTTGTTTCATCCATGTGACAGGGTTATGCATGCAGGTGTTCTTGGGAGATTAATTTTTCACCTAATCTAACATGGTATTAGAGCAGTCTTACTGCTCACTATTCATGTTTTGTTGAAGTGTTTCAAAAGTAGGAGTTTTTCAAGGGTTTCAAAAGCTTTTTATGTGGATTTGGGGGGACCTTTGTTTTTGGTCACTTTGGGCTCAAACGGACATCACCGTTGCGCTCAGAGCACCAAAAAACCCCAGAATCCATATCAAATTTGTTCATTTTGGACAATGTTGGTCCGAGAGGCCAAAAAAAAATTGTCATACAGGGTCGTACGACCTCTGCATGTAATACGAGGCAGAATTTTGCAAAAAAAATAATAATAAGCAGTTTTTTTAAAACCTGCAGTGGTTTTCTAATCGCAACGGAACCAGTGGCGGTTATTGCCACGATTACCGCCCAGCGGCCCATAGTGGCTCTGCGGTGGCTCCACCGCAGTGGCACCTCTCGCCCTCCTCCACTGCCAGCAGCTCAGCCACCCTCCTCCACTCTACCTCTGCTCCCGGGGTGGCAGGTTTTTTAAAAAAATTTAGTTTTTTTAATTTTTTTTTATTAAAAAAATCATTTTTCATGCATTTTCAAAGGCCCTGTCGATTTTTCTTTCGTAACTTGAGCATATGGATGTATTTTTTCGATCTGAAAAATACGTCGAAAAGCTGGTTCTGAGACAGAAATGATGGTATAGGTGTTTTTGAGTTTTGATGCAGTTTGGTTGCCTATTTTGGCAGTCAAAGTTAGATATTTTGTTTTGCCTTCTGGGAGCCATATCTCGCTCATCCGGACTCTTTTTTGGGCTCACCAGATATCGTTGGAAAGCTGGTTCTGTGAGTTATTAAGTTGTAGGGGTCTTTTCTCTAGATTCTACTCTAGGTTCTCTCTCCTCTAATTTTTTCACTTTCACACTCTGGTGCATTACTTGGATTCTACAGGTCCTAGGATCTCTTCTTCTGTTCTTTTGGCTCACTCTTCTTTCTGACTTCTGAGCATTGCATGCTTCTTTTCTGTTGCATTCTTTTTTTTGTAAATGCATTGAGATAAAGTGCCTACTTTTGCATATTTGAGATCTTGTACACCTTGTATTTGTTTGTACTCGCACTCAGTTATAAAGTGCCATGGGGGGTCATGATGTTTTGCCATTTTGTGCTCATCCACCTTTGTCAAGTGAGCATTCCTTCCACGACATTAGCCCATGCAGTGTGTCAGTGAAACCGCCCTTTATCCTATGCTTGTACTTCTATTGCGCTGTTGGTGTTCCTGATTCTTCTTCTTGCAAATGTTTTTGGCATTGCATTTCAGTGTTCTTGTCACCCCTCTCCCTGTTCAGCATTGTGGGGGGGTTCACCTGTTGGCTCTTTTGCTTCCTTGGTTTGATTGAGCGATCTACATATTCAGTTTTTGTTCCTATGTACTAAGCATATGCAGTGGCTAGGCACCTATGCATTTCAGTGAGATGGTTCATCTACTATAAAGAAACTCATTCATTCCTATTTTTGCAGGTCACCTCTTCGATTGATCAACTCTTCAGACTTTGTCTTCTCTACCTGGTCATGCACTATTTCAATGGGGGTTCCAGTAGTTTCTTCTGACAGTGTTTGCAGCTTCATGCTTCAGAGATGCTTCATGCT